>JAJAGP010000034.1:0-572500 GCA_025084515.1 Ancistrus triradiatus | reverse complement strand
TCCCACTACATTTCATGCTAAGCCTTACTCTATTGATCAAATAATTTTAGTCACGGATGTTCGAAGGATAGAACTGCAGGGTCACGGCACCACTTTTGTACTATAGCGGTATGAGAGAGTTGTTTTGAATTCTCTTCAAATGCGTGTTGTTCAACATTCACCTTTATTGAGTGTTAAGTTAAGCTTGCAATTTGTACTTTCAGTATATTTAGTTCTTCGTAAGGTTGTGCAGTCCATTTTACTGCTGAAAACAAGAGCACACTGAGAAACCAAAACTTTATGGCCACTTGGTTCGCACCAGTGTCAAAGTGGCACTTCTGAAACTGGCGTCCACATGAATGCTCAGGTCAACAGCGATGCGCATCATATTTGCTACACATATTTGCACAGTGCATCCCAGTACCATCGTTTCTCCAGGTACAAATGCATGTTTCGCAACAAATGGCGGTGGAAAATCAGAATCCAAGCATATTTTGATTCACTGCTTTGTCTCTGCTTTGAGTCCAATTTTAAGACTGAAACCTCCTGTTTCCACATTTGGCACAAATCCGATAGAACTTGTAGATTCTGTTGGACTTTGAACTCATAACAATAGCTATCTTCCTGGCACATGATTCTTTATTATTTAAGGCGTTCTGTGCGGTGTAACTCTGTACGTTCGCATTGCAGCATTTCACCACCCATTCATTTTCTATAGAGACAGATGAAGCTCCTGTGCAGAGGATTGTGGAAGCAAATGATGAGAGTACAAACAAACAGCAAAAGGCTTCTACTGCAGACATATTCTGAACTTAGCACTCTCTGAATTTGTTCGCATAATCACCCGTTCCTTATTCACTAATTACATTGTTCTATATAGAACACTGTATATAGGGAGCTAGTAAGAGAGACAACTGAACAGAATTCAGACTTACTTAACAGAAACGCATCACAGAGATCCGGTCGCATAAATATCACGACAGGCTAAAAACTAACAAGATGCTACAGGGTAGCAAGTGGCTAAAGGCTAAAAAGTGTCTATGGACTAACAAGAGGCCATGAGCTAACAAAGGCTAAGCCCTAACTAACAAGAGGTTGACAAGAGGCAAAGGGCTAATAGAGGATAATAATGGACTAACAAAAGGCTAAGGGCTAATGGGCTAACAAAATGCTAATTGATAATAACGGCTAATAATGAGCAAACAATGCTAAGGGCTAACGAGGGCAAATATTGAGCTAACATAAGGCTAAGGGTCAATAAATGCTAAGGACGGGCAACCAAAATGATAAGGGATAAAAAGGTTAATAATGGGCTAACAAAATGCTATGGGCTAACATCTTACTAAGCTCTGACAAGTAGCTATAGGCTAATAAGAGAATAAGGGTTAACTGGTGGCTAAGCATTAACCTACAAGAGGGTAACAAGAGGCTAAGGGCTAACAAAGGCTTATAATGGGCTAAGAAATTGCGAAGGGAAAACGAAAGGCTAAGATGGTCTAAAATAATGCCAAGTGCTAACAGAGGCTAAGGGCTAACAAAAGGCTAAGCCCTAACTAACAAGAGGTTGACAAGAGGCTAAGGGCTAATAGAGGCTAATAATGGACTAACAAAAGGCTAAGGGCTAATGGGCTAACAAAATGCTAAATGATAATAAAGGCTAATAATGAGTAAGCACAATGCTAAGGGCTAACAAGGGCAAATATTGAGCTAACATAAGGCTAAGGGTCAATAAATGCTAAGGACGGGCAACCAAAATGATAAGGGGTAAAAAGGCTAATAATGGGCTAACCTCTTACTAAGCTCTGACAAGTAGCTATAGGCTAATAAGCGAAGGGTTAACAAAGGACTAAGCACTAACTAACAAGAGGGTAATAAAGGCTAATAATGGGCTAAGAAATTGCGAAGGGCAAACAAAAGGCTAATGATGGTCTAACATAATGCCAAGTGCTAACAGAGGCTAAGGGCTAACAAAAGGGTAAGCAGTAACTAACAAGAGGTTGACAAGAGACTAACAAACCCTACAAAGGCTAAGGACTAACAAAACGAATGATGGACTCACAAAATGTTGTTGGATAGCAAGTGGTTAAGGGCTAACTAAAGACTAAGCACTAACTAACAATAGGTTAAATGGGGCTATAAAGGCTAATAGTGCACTAACAGAAGGCGAATGATGGGCTACCAATTAGCTAAGTGCTAACAAAGTTCTAATGGAGAACCCAAACTAAATGCTAACAGGACTAAAACCCTTAGCTACCTGTTTTATCTATTAAAACAAGTCGATCCAGGTTAATAAGTGGTCAAGGATTTTGGTTATGAAATCGCTATGCATTGTGGGATAGCTATTTAAAAGTACAGGCTGAGATTGGTTTGTGCTTCTGATGCAGTTTAAAAAAATAAAGAAGAATGAACAAATATTCCTCAGTCTTGGAGAAAAGCTGGTCGAGACGATTCCAGATGGACTGAAGGCTGGAACTCAAGCAAAAGGTGGCTCTAGAATAAAAGGTATTTAATCACGGGACTTATCACTTCTCTCTTTACTAAGACAAAATGTTTAAATTGTGTAAGCAAAGCTGTAAAACAGCATTTCGTTGCACATTTCAGGCTGTAAGACCAAACCATTCCAGAGGGTTAGGGTGATTTTCTATAGACGCTGTATTTCAGCCGGTTGCTCAGTAGATTATATCTGAGCCACACAGCCCTGGAGCAACAATTTGTCTCTCAGTTCTCTCTCCGTCTCTCAAACCTTTCAGTGTAGCAGAACTTCCTCCTCACATACGTTCTGCTTTTAGGACGTTCAAACTGATGGATTCTGGCATAAAATATCTATGTATAGATACTGATTCCAACTCCAGATTTCTGATTGACTGGACACAAGCTACACTATATGGCCAAAAGTTTGGAGACACCACAAAACATGGGTACTAGTATGTAGTTTGCTCCCACCTTTGCCACTACATGACAATTTGTTCTTCTGAAATGGCTTTCTACTACATATTGGAACATGCCTGTGAGGCCGGGTTCTGATGTTAGACAGTTCTGCACAAGCCAACCATGTTCTCCATCAAAGTGGGCAAACCAATTCTCTATGGACTTTGTTTAAGTACTTGTTGGAAGTGGAGAAATGCAAACGTGTCCTATTGAGAGTCTTGGGTATCAGTACAACCTATTCTACTGCCACTGTTTGTCTGTGGAGAATCCTGGAATGTCTGCTCTAGATGATGAACGTGTTACAAGAAAAGGTGTCCACGAACTTTTGTCTATATAGCATATTTTGTGGTGTTCTACAACAAGATCTTTTACATTTCTTTCAATCCTTCCATTCAAGCATTAAATACAGAAGCAACAGACTTGAAATAATTGTAGAACGTCACGTAGGGCGGCTCTCCATAATTCAGATTCTTTAATGATTAATGAATAAATCATTAACCTTGAGAGGCTTTAGGTTAGAATCCTGTCTGGCGTGGTGCTAATTTTAGTAATTGAGTCCTTATCTTGCTTAAGTGTTTCTTCTTCCAAAGTCTCAAGCAGTGCAGCTCTGTTTGATGTCGGAAGCCAAACAGGTCGAATTTGATTCCAAGCTGCAGCGGTTTCATGTTTTTTATCGCTTTCTATAAAACAAATGACCACTGTGGGAATTAGCTTTGGCGACGCTGCAGAGAAACATGCAGATAACGTTAATTTAAATACTTTTGCTGTTCCAGGTCTGTTCTCAAGCATATAGTCTTCAAAAGTCCACTGGTTTTTCGGACGATTGGGACCCACAATGTCAAACTTGGATTTGTTGCTTCCCTTGATCTTTACACTTACACTTAGGAACGCCATTTAGAGCTTGGTACTTCCACAAAAAAGTCTCTAAACACATCAACCGAGTTATAACAGTCTCTAGTCTGAGCATGAGCTGACGAAAAAACTCTTACAGTTACAGGATTTAGCAGACACCCTTATCCAGAGCGACTTACAATTGATACAATCCTACAATCCAAGCAATTGTGGGTTAAGGGTCTTGCTCAAGGACCCAACAGTGGCAGCTTGGCAGAGGTGGGATTTGAACCCTGGACCTTCTGGTCCATAGTCCAGTACCTTAACCGCTAGGCCACTACAGTCCCAAAGATTGTGGAGATGCCAGGGATTGAACCCGGACCTCATACACTCTACCACTGAGTACATCCCCCTGTTTACACAACATCAGGAGTTAAAAGATGAAATCAAGATTTTTTTTTTTTCTTTAATAATTTGTCATCAGTTATAAGACCTTGGTTGTTAAAGTGAACGGATGTTGATCAGATTTCAGCAGCTTCATTTTGAGGTGTAAGATTAGTTTTGATGGCACTTCTCCTGCCATGTATTTGGTTCGAACTACATGCAACCTACATGTCTTTGGCTCAGTAGTTATGGCTCTAGGCTTCAAGGAGCTGAGTTTTTGAGTACGGCCTTTAGCTGCCTTTGTTCCAGCGCTGCTGTATCATGTCTGTGACCCCGAACAAGATAAACAAGCTGGGATATGCAAATAGAAATATTCTGCTGTACTGTACAAAATCTCAATCGTTGTTATGAGATGATTTCAGACAGCATTCGTTCATTTCGTGTCTGGGTATCAGCAGTTGGGTGCTTTTAGAAAAGCTGTGTACTATTTCATATATTTCGCAAGACACAGGCCAGTCAAATTCTGACAATCTCCGACCACAGCAACGAAACGAAAGCCAAGACAAAATGATCCTCCGCTAATGAACAGCATTGCCTGAGTAGTAACATCCCTGGATGCTACATATTTGCGTTGAGTGTTTCAGGTGAGAGGATGCAGCTGGCTCTCATTTAGCAAAGCAAATCCAATGGCCAGATGTCCGCGTCAAGCTGGAGGCCAGCGACAGTCTTGATGCTGTTTTTTTTTTTTAAACAGCACTCTTTTTATTTTTTGGTTTTCATTCTCCAGTCTCAAGAAAGGGAACATTTTGAATGTGTACAAGCGTGGGTGTGTAAAAAGCAATCGGGTGTTCAGAGCCGGCGGTCCCTGGTGGCATAGTCACTGCTGAAACTCAATTCCAGCTCTATCATGCCTCAGGAAGCAATTTAATTAATGTGCCGCTCTGAGCACAGGAAAATCATCAGCTCTAAGCAAAACCTGGGGCAAAAAAAAATAATGCACTGGCTGGACATTGTTTAGGCTTTTGTGACAACCCGAAGCTGAGATCTCGTAACGTCAGATTGGACTGGAGTGCTGAGACTGAGTAAAACAAACCTGCATAACACCAGCAAAAGCACTGCAAGCTGACTCACTGACAGCATCTCCACAAAACTGTTATGTGATCTTAAGTGTTGTGGAAATGGTTATGATCTTAACTCACAGGCAGTTTGTTTACAAAAGTATCCGAAATTCAAAGGGAAGTCCTGTGCAAAGAGCAGAGGTGGCCATAGGTCCTTACTTAAGTAAAAGTTCTACTAATCTGATAAGAAATACTGAGGTAAAAGTTGAGGTATGGGTATATATTTTACTCAAATAGAATTATGATAGGACTTGAAACGGGATACTTTTATTGAGGATAAGAGGTAAGAGCGTTGATTTCAATTCTGTTTTTGATAACAGTAGTATTTCGATTCCATTTTTGATTACAATAGTATTTCAATTTAGTTTTTTTATTACAATAGTATTTCAATTCCATTTCTGATAAGAGTAGTATTTTAATTTCATTTCTCATAATAGTAGTATTTTAATTCTGTTTTTTTATAACAATAGTATTTCAATTCCATTTCTGATAATAGTATTTCAGTTCCATTTTTAATAACAGTAGTATTTCAATCACATTTTGGATAAAAGTAGTATTTCAATTCCGTTTTTATAACAGTAGTATTTCAATTCCATTTCTGATAAAAGTAGTATTTCAGTTCCGTTTTTTATAACAGTAGTATTTCAATTCCGTTTTTTATAACAATGGTATTTCAATTAAATTTCTGACAACAGTAGTATTTCAATCCCATTTTTGATAACAGTAGTATTTCAATCCCATTTTTGATAACAGTAGTATTTCAATTCTGTTTTTCATAACAGTAGTATTTCAATTCCATTTCTGGTAACAGTAGTATTTCAATTCCATTTTTGATAACAATAGTATTTCAGTTCCATTTTTGATTACAGTAGTATTTCAATTCCGTTTTTTATAACAATAGTATTTCAATTAAATTTCTGATAACAGTAATATTTCAATCCCATTTTTGATAAAAGTAGTATTTCAATTCCGTTTTTTATAACAATAGTATTTCAATTCCATTTTGGAACAGTAGTATTTCAGCAGTATTTGAACAAACTTCTTTGTATTGTTTGAAGAACTTCGTGAACCATGAGGGCCATGAGGACTGGTTTGGGAGCCGGGATGTTCTTCACGTGTGGCATTTTCATTACTTGAAATACTGTTTTGCACTGGGGAAATGTTTATGTATTACTTGTTTGAAGCAGCACCTATAAATCTGAGGGTCACGGCACCACTAAGGGCACAATCCCAGGCACGATTAGCATAAGCGCCATCCTACATCTCCGTTTTGTTCCGGCAGCTAATTGGGGACAGCAGCGAGGCTGTAAATTCTCCATTCAGCGTGTCAGTGCCATGCTAGTGAGGGGCCTTGACTGGGGATTTGGCCACCTGTTCGTCCTCGGTATAATTAGCGAGTACATGCAGTCCTCCTCACTCATTACTCAGACGCCGGTGACAAATGGAACACAGGCCTGTTTTCACACCCATATCTGCTCCCCCTTAGAAATATGGCTATGGGTAAGCAGAACGATGATGAATGACAGTGTGTTCCATCATAAATTGTTAAAGCAGCATAAGGGCCGCTAGGTATGTGATATGTTAAATGGTGAAATGAAAAAAATCAGAGAGGCTCGGCTTCTTGTGTGTGTACTTCCGTTTGTGTAATGTTAATAAAAGCTTTTAATCATTACAAGTTTGTTGATATGACACACGCAGGGATTTCATCCACCTCATTTATGCTAATTTTCAAAACGAGCAGAGAAAAAGCCTGAATCCGTAATAAGTTGGTGTATACATCAAGACAAGATGCGCTAATGAGTAATTAAAATGCATTTTTTAAATAATTCATGACAGACAGGCAAAAGCACTGCCAAGGAGCTTCGCCAGACACCTATGGCTACCCCGGGTAGCAGCAAAACAATATATCAACATATTTCTGCATGTTTTCCATTTGTTGTTCTCCTGCAGCAGATAATAAGGAAGGCTTCTGCTCATGTAGGTTCCATTACTAAGTCCTGATACGAATGTAAGTGAATGAGAGCGGGTTAGCTACCAACTACCAGCTCTGCTACTGAAAAACAGAAAAAGATCAGCATATGTTGTGTTTTGGATGCTGGTTTGCTGGTCAGTCGTCAAGACCACATGAGTTCCATGTTCTGCTGGTCCGAGTTGGTTTATGTCTTTGTGTGGTGCTGGAGCTGGTGAACTCACACTGATGGCTTTCCAGTCTTCAAATTAAAAAAGTAAAAAAAAAGAAAGGCAATTAAACATCTATCAGACTAGTTAAAAAGAAAGAAAGAAAGAAAGAAAAAAGCTACAGATAGCCTACATTTAGTTAAAAAGCAAGGCAGAAAACAGAAAGAAAGAAGTAAAAAAAGAAGTAAAGAAAGAAAGAAAGAAAGAAAGAAGTAAAAACTGGAAGAAATTTTTTTTTTCTCAACCAAAGATAAATAGGTTATTTGCGGTTAGACAGAAAGAAAGAAAGAAAGAAAAGAAAGAAGAAAGAGAGAAAGAAAGAAAGGGCTATAGGTAGCCTGCATTTAGTTGGAAAGCAAGTCAGAAAGACTGAAATAAGAAAATAATGAAATAAAGAAATTAATTAAAGACAAAATAGAAAGAAATAAAAAGGGGAAGTGAAGTTTGTTTTTCCCAACCTAAATAGGCTATTTGTTTCTTTCTTATTTCTAAGAAAGAAAGAAAGAAAGAAAACTCACCACTGCAGTCACCTGGATTGGAAAAACAAACAACTATCAAGACAACTCTCTAGCTAATAAGAATGAAATCAGAAGATAGAAAAGATAGAAAGAGAAAGTTTTTGCGCCAAAGATAAATGGGTTATAGGTGTTTAGACAAAGAAAGAAAGATAGAAAGAAAGAAGGAAATAAAGAAACATAAGGAAAGAAAAAGCTTTTTTCAACAAAAAGTAAATAAGCTATTTGTGGTTAGACAGAAAGAAAGAAGAAAAGACTACATGTAGCCTACATTTAGTTAGAAAGCAAGGCAAAAAACAAAAAGAAAGAAGTAAAGAAAGAAAAAAAGAAAGAAAGAAAGGGGAAGAAAAGGTTTTTTCCCCAACCAAAGATAAACAGGCTACCAAAGTGGTTAAAAAGAAAGAAAGAAGAAAGAAAGAAAAAAAAAAAGAAAGAAAGAAAGAAAGAAAAAGAAGGAAAGAAATGGCTATAGGTAAGAAAGACTGAAATAAGAAAAGAATCAAAGAAAGAAAGAAAACGAATGAAATAAAGTAAAGATGGATGGTGAAAGAAATGCTGCAAGAAGTAGCTCAGAATTCTTCATTTGTACACAAATTTAAGAACTACTTTCAACTCCAAACACAAAAACACATCTTCTGATGGGGGAACTCTTTTCTAGAAGCCCACACATGCATCTCGCCCAGCCTCTTCATGGCTCGTACGTGTGATAAGAATTCAGAAGAGAAAGATATTAGATTTAGCCTATATTTATTGTTTATCCTCTCTGAAGGACTCTCCAGAGCCAAAGTCGACTGCACTTCTTGTTTTTTTATTGAATATTTATTCATTTTCCATTCCAAGAGATGACGGACTAAATGATTTTGTGTGGGAATCAGCATGCAGGCCAACACACCGCATTTGTGGAACATCGGTTCTAGACATTTTCTTGAGATAGATTACGCTAAGAAAACTGAACTGTTGCGAAATTACACGAGCTTTTTTTCCTCAATGGAGGTGAGGATCACCGGGTGAGGGAGTCAAAGAGAGAGTGGGAGTGGGAGAGAAAGCGTGAGAGTGTTGGCAGAATATGGCAAAGACTTTCTTTGTGTAGAAAATTTCGTTTTAGATTTACGTTAAAAAATCTTTTCATGATTTGTTGATTTATTTTTCATTTTTCTTCTTTTTGTCTGTCTTTCCTTTTTTTTACTTCCTTTTCCTTTGTTAAAGCAGTTTCTTTCTTTCTTTCTTTTATTCCCTTCTTCTTAATTCATTTTCTTTCATTTATTTCTCTCCAGCTAGGCGTTTACTTATCTAGCTTATTTCATTCATACACAACTTGTTTTGTATAATTTCTGTGTTTTGTTCTCTAGCTTTATGTAGAAACAGTTTTCTTTATTTTCCTTAATACAGGTAGTCTAGCATTAAATTGTAAGCTAGCCTCCATTAGCCAGCAGAAGCTAGCTTAGACCCAGCTAGCTAATGCTGCCTGTTTTAATGCTCTGTGCTAACATGATCTGAATTAAATGTGATTTATGGCTTTTCTTAGCTACAATTAAATATATAGTGTGCATACTGATATAAATCCATTCCAACCATTCCGGTGATTAGCCTGCTAGCCTGGCTACATCCCACATCACATACTGTGTACTACAGAATGCTAATGGCAGCGCTGTTATTAGTGTAATATTATTATGACAGGTTTGGCCAAATAAAGAAATGCCAATAAGATGATAATTGAAATCCCGCTCATGTCTACCTGTGACAATAATAAGATAGCACTTTATCGGCGGTTAGCTAGCCAGCCTGCTCTTACTGAATATCAGAAGTCAATCCAGTTTGTATTATCATGATTTATTGACCCTGGTATTCTAATCAGGGTGAAGTGGTCAAGATGATCTGAGCAGATTCTTATTTTTAAAGTTTTGAATTATATTACCAGTTTAAAACAAACTCTACTGAGACATTTTAGGACATTTCCCATGAAATATGAATCACAGAATATGCAGTTTCTATTAAGGACATCCCATTTGCACCCAAATCAGGTTTGCCCTTCCACCTCCTTACCGAAGCCAGATCGATAGCCGCTTGGACCCGGATTCAGTTTTACAGCTCATCACAAAGTCTAAATGTTTGGTACATTTATTCATAAAGTTTAAGCACCACTGGTTAAACTCGATATGTCATTCAAATAAGAAACACCCTCTGCAAGGAACACAAGTAAATATGTGTAATTATATATATATATATTTTTATTAATGAGATGTTATATTTTTATGTTATGACTGGTGTCTTTAATATACCTGCTCCAGGCTAGCACATGGTGCTACAAATAAATAAATAAAATAATAATAATTGTAAATGTATCCTAATCATGGTCATGGTTGATTTGGATTACTAACTAGATTTTAAAAATATATTTAAAAAAATACTTGTTTTCTTGTGATGGTTTTCATTAATAATCCTGTTCCAGGGTAGCATAGTGTGTAAAAATAAATAAATAAAGTAATAATAATTGTAAATGTATCCTAATCAGAGTCCAGGTTGATCTGGATTACTAACTAGATTTAATAAAAAAGACATTTTTAAAATACTACTAGTTTTCTTGTGATGGTTTTCATTAACAACCCTGCTCCAGGGTAACATATTGTGTAAAAAAAATAAATAATAAGTAATATTTACAACAAAGATGTGTCATTTTTAATAATTATTAATTGTAATATTTACAAATAATAACATTAAAGTAAAATGTATCCTAGTCAAGGTCATGGTGGATGCGAATTATTATTAATAATAATAGTTCATAACAATATAACACATACATGTGTTTGTGTGTCATGGACATTTGTGTCTTAATTGTGTAAAATACTGTGTGTGTGTTTGTCGTACTTATGTGTGTTGGTCTCATATGTGGACAAAATAACAATATATTAATATGACGAGAATTTCATTCTGTGAATTTTTCCCCGGATAAGCAATACGCAGTAATACTGAGCTCTCTCATGCTTAATGAGGAAGTCGGCAGTGCGTGATGTAGGGGGTCACGCGGCGGGAGTGATGAACGCTGGGAAATGTAGTGAGGAAGAGCCATGGTTGTGACGATAAGCGGTTTTGGCGCCCCTCGTGAAGATATTTTACTTTTGTTGCAAACTGTATTGGAACGTACACCCTTGCCTGCAGGCATGCCGGTAATTGTAGTCAGAACAGACACACTTCAGATTAGGGGAATATTGAGTTCATAGTCTGAGCTTGAGCTGAGGGTCTGAGGACATTTCCATCCGTTTCCCCAAAGGAGCCAGTAGTTCTGGAGAGATGGTCGTTAATTCAGTGGGCTTTAAGACCATGATGTGTTACAACACCGACAACATCTGCTCACTGCTTGCGCTCTGTAGACACACATAATCTCGACGGTGTGTGTGTGTGTGTGTGTGTGTGTGAGAGAGAGAGAGAGAGAGAGAGAGAGAGAGAAGATGAGGATGCTGAGATCCGAACATAATCCCGTTCAGTCCCGCATTATATTTGGATAAAAGTGGACCTGGATGCTCCGGTCCCGAGGAAGGACTGCAGCAATGAGGACAGCGACGGTAAAACATCTCTTTATTCTTCATACATGAACTGAAAGTGCTTGGGGTTGCTGGTGCGGTTCGGGGTTGCACTGCGCTCGTGCTGACTGAACAGCAGAACCGCGCCTCATCATTATCAACATACTTTGCGCTTATTTCTATTTATTATACAGTAAAACGTTATAATGTCTTTAGCCTCCGTAAGTGTGCATTACCTCGTCGTGTCATTTTATCCCTTAAAATAAACAGACAGCTTTAGAATTTCTGCTAACAAGTTTTAGTCTGCAGTATAATATCCTAAAAGCATATTATAAAGACGTTATTTAGGGTGTGTCCGAAATCGGCTATTAAACGCTGCATGCGTATTCGGACGCGCGTCAAAGTGAGTGCAGAACTTTTTGAACCTTTACTACAGCCTCTCAGATGGAAGTTTATATGAAGGACTAAGCCTTTTTGCATTCCTCATGCGACAGGGTATCTTAGTGGCAGCGTGAACAGTGAAAATCTAGGGTTTATAATAAGTTTTATAAATAACTTAGTATTATGAATTAGACATTCTTTACATAGCGATTTACAATCCAAGCAATTGTGGATTAAGGACCCAACAGTGGGACTTGAACCCTGGACCTTTTGGTCCATAGCCCAGTACCTTAACCACTAGAGTACCACAGTCCCACAGTCTTTACTCACATGCTTGCATTGCAATTAAAAAGCAGATACTTTCAAATACTACACACTGCAGCAAGTCAGATCTTTTTTGTGTCAATTTTGTGGTTTTATGTTGGCGGCAAACATGACACAATCTCTAAAATCTGGTTTGTGTTGTTTATTACAAGCATGATACAATCAAGGATTGTAAGTATTCCATTCCAACTTCCATAGGCTGCGCTTCCTCATAAGTAAGGCTTCGTGAGGCTTTATTTATGGTGGATTTAGGCAGGTCGGAGCTCCGGGACCTCTAAACTGTGCTTTCAGACCTATGAGCTGAGCTCTGGGACCTCGGCGTAACCAATATATAAAAGATAAGGCTAAACCTAAACTGCTCAGTAGAATCTCTACTCCCTTTATAGTACACTACATATCAAATAGGGAGCCATTCTGGCTTGGCCACAGGGCTGCTTAAATATTTTAGAATGACAAAACGAGTCCTTGTGTCTTGAATGTTGATGGGCTGTACAAGTCCAAACTAAAAGGTTCACCAACAGCAATCGTAAACTGCTCTGAATTGGAGGTAGTTCCATTATCACAGGCTAGGACGTGGTAAGTTTCTTTCAAAGCCGGATGGGAATACGCAGTCCCTCCGCAATTATTGGCACTCCTGCCCTGGTAAAGACGAGCGAAAAGAGTTTAGGTGAATTAGCTTAATCTCACAATGCGAACATGAGGAAATCCGACCTGTCATCGCATTAAATCCAGTCTAGATCAAGAATTCACTATTTTTGAACCAAGCGCATGTGCCACGATTGTTGGCACCCCTGCTTTTAATACTTTGTACAGTCTCCCCATTCCAATAAAACAAAAAGCTGTATGATCTTATAAGGTTGAAGAACTCAGAGCAGGGAATTTGAGATCATTCCTCCTCACGAATCTCTCCAGATCATTCTAGGTCCTCTCTTGTGCACCCTGCTCTTTAGCTCACTGCACACGATTTCTATGGGGTTTGGATCAGGCGATCGAGATGGCCGTGGCAGAAGCTTGATTTCGTGTTCAGAAATTGTTGATCTGGACATGTTTTGGATCCCTGTCCTGATGGAGGATCATCTGATGACTCATTTTTCGTTTTTTGACAAAGGCAGACAGATTGTCCATGCTGTTCTGTACCCTTACAACGTTCTGAGGACCTTTCGGAGCAAAAACAGCCCGACAACATCACAGACTTTCCACCATCAGGTTCTTTTCATTACAGTCATCCTTCTTTTTTATGCCAAACCCAACTTGTTGCCAAAAAGCCCAATTTCTGTTTAATTTGACCATAGAACATGTCCAGTCAAAGTCCCAGCTTCTTTTTTTGCCTGGCAAGACGTCCAAATAATCTGTTGGCATGGAGCTGGTGTGCCCAACATGCTTCTTCTGTATCTGACAGTCATTGGGGGGATTTTTGCCTCTCGTACCATCCTTTACTGTGGGCATGATCCTCATCCAGGCAAGTTTGTCACAGTTCCAGTTG
Organism: Ancistrus triradiatus; assembly: GCA_025084515.1. Taxonomy (NCBI): domain Eukaryota; kingdom Metazoa; phylum Chordata; class Actinopteri; order Siluriformes; family Loricariidae; genus Ancistrus; species Ancistrus triradiatus. The sequence goes on along the minus strand of JAJAGP010000034.1, from coordinate 558,861 downwards.
ATCGGAACGTTTTTGATTGCCCTAACTGCAGATATGGGCAGGTATCTATTTATTATAGACATTCCCTGTCTTATGAACACAGGTTTCTCCTATTTGGATTGTTTTTTGGTCTTTTTGAAGAATGACAATGTGAATTTGACTTCCGTGTCACCTTAGAAGTTTACTCCAGTAAAACAGAAAGTCTTGGGATTACTGCTTAAAAGTTCCTAACTCTGATCAGATTTTTAAAAGACAAAATATTAATAGAAAATGCTTGTTATTTCTGTTTAAAGCATTTCTAGGGGTGTCATTAATTGTGGAGGAGACTGTATAAGGAATGTGCCTTTCTTATAGGTGACTGATTTTAATTTTTATGGCAGTGTGAACAGTAAAAATCTGTTTAGAAGTATATACATTTTAATGCCAAATTAATTTTTAAGTGCTACAATCAGAGCGCCGGTGAACAAATGGGATCTTTTTCCCCACATATGGGACTAATGTGGAGTTTTATGGCAATGCGAACAGTAAAATCCCATTGAATTTGGGTGAATTTGGGATTTTCTTTCTTCAGTACCCAAGAAAGAATGGATGCGTTCTCTTTTCTAGCGCCATGGAGCAGCCGTGTTTCTGGCCATCACCACGTGTACCAGTTTGTTCTATTTGTACAACGTTAACAACAACAGCAACAATAACAGTGATGCCAGGGCTGGAGCGTCTACCACTGCGTCCACCCAGAAGCCCCATAAAGCGCCTCCACCCCTGCAGGGCTACATCAGCATCATAGATCACAGTGTAAGTGCACGGCCATGTGTGTTACTTTGATATCTGGCGTGGTTGATTTGTCTGCTATTTATAGTTTGTGTGCGTTTCCTTGTACTTTGTGTGTTTTTATATTTTGCTCAACCTGTTGAAGTGGGTCACATCAAGGCTACGCTAGTCTGGATAGAGCTGCACTAAACCTTATGGTCATTATGAAATGGGAGGGGATCTGGAATTGCTCGTAGACTGGTCCAGGCGTGTCTTTGGTCACTGGCTGGTCTGTCTGTTTGTAAGCACAGAAACATGCCTGTATTATAGTTTGTAATGAGTTATTTTTATTGTTTTTTGCTTCGGTTAAGGCAATAAATCAGTACTTGAAATGACTTATGGCTTTTATGCCGTCGTGCATTTCGGTGATTTATGTGTTTACCTCCTGATAAAATAGAAAACGAATTCAAATACGAAAGAAAAATGCAAAAATCAGTCAAAAGAGTCATTAAAAATTAATAAGCGCCGCCTGTAATCACTGACATTTTCCTATGGCCTATTTATACATATGTGTGGGTTTGTGTAATAGTCTCTCTATTGTGGATCTAGGCTTGGTTTCTAAAGGTTCCCCAAATCAGTCGTGTATATTAATCCGGGCTTATTTGAACTCCCTTATTTGAAATATGGCTTAATGAGGAAGAGTTTCACCATACACAGTGCAGTTTCAATAGATAACAGATGAAATCCTCTAACATCTCATGTTGTTATGGCTGTAAGAAGTATTATAAGGAAACTTTACATTAAAAAAATCTACTGAAAGCATGACCTATGCTTTGGTCCTTATATTAAAATAGAACTTTTCTCCTCACGTGTGACCAATTATGATTTTTACAGCAGTCTAAACAGCAAAAAAAATCATTGCTAAAACTGGGTCAGTGCTGCTTCAAAAACAGAAGTGCAAAGAGGCCGAAAAAAGTCTCCACAACTATTTAAAAACACCTGCATGCAAATCCCATTAATCACGATTTGCCACCACCCAGCTGCTCGATGGCCACCTGCCATTAGCAATATCAGCCTCAGGCCAAATGAGATCCTTTACCCCATCTGCTGTCGATGAGTCCTACGTTTCGTCGTCCTCTCTGGCTCCCGGTTGCGTCGCGTTCAGTGCCAGGCTTTGTCAGAAAATACTCTAGGGTGATGAGAAGTGGCAGCCAGACTCCAGCGAGGTGCTGAAAACCCAAATGGCTTCGCGTTTCGACCGGCGGTCATCCGGATCGGTGATCAATGGAGACCTCCTGCACCGATGCTCACTGGAGGGCTTTTTGCCAGACCCATTGACTTTCGCCATGATGGATTTGATTACTCGGAGACAAGTACGCTAGATTGCTTCTGCTAGTGAAATAAGTTTGCAAACTCCTGCCTTTCTGTCATCAGCAGTCCTGCCACTGTCTCTGGCAATCCTGGTCAAATGAAATGTTTTTTCCTGATTTTTGCTGATTGATCTTTGGAGGGAACGTCAATATGGCATAAACGATTGCGTAAGACTCTAGCCAATGACTGCAGCTTCAGGTTAGTGCCTGCCCTTTAGTTTTTCCAATACAATTGGCATTCCTGAAGGGGCCAAAATGACCTGAATTCACGCTTTAGGCTCAGGTCATAGATGTCTGATGCCTATCCTATAAGCATGCCCTGGACAGGATGCCAAGGGTCACTGTTGCAGTCCTTATCTGCCCTCCATACACAGCCAGTCATCTGGAAGGCACCACCAGGATTCAAACCCAGGTCACAGTGGTGGACTAATGTATTAGACCATCTAATACTGTTCCCTACTTTTCTCTTAACCCTCAACTGCTTGGATAAGCTGAAGTTACCAAGTCGTGTCAGGATAAGGGTGTACGCTGTGAATGTAGCCGTGTCGTGTGTTATGTGTACGCCCCTTCGCTTGGTTTCTGATTGTTTTTGGATTTGCCCCTTAGGGATTCTGATTACGCTGTGATTGCTTTGGCCTTTCCCTTGCATTTTCGTTGTTTACTCTTGCTTGTTTTCAGATTCTGATCTTTGCTACTTAAACCCTGCGTACACGGATTCTCGGAAACCCGTCGCCTCGCTGTTGTAATATATAAAATACGTAAACGCTTGTGCTTTGCAGCTGTCCGGTGGAGTCAGAGCCATTTAGAGGCTCTACGTGAGCCACTCAAGTTCTCAGAGTTGGCAAATCATTTGTTTATGGACCTTTGTGTTATCTACTGCTCTCTCTGCTCTGTCTGGTTCCACAGGGTAGGTTTGTATACATACACAAGTGTGGAGGTTACATGTGGTCTGTATAGTTGAACTTCTTTCAACTCCGTCAGCACTGTACTTCTGATTCAGAGCAAAGTGCAACAGCAAGAGCAAAACTGAATCCCAGCTTTAGAGGGACAGTCTAGCTAAAGACGTAAGGGCTCGTCTGGAGGCGAAGCTGCCTAGGATATCTTTGGCCACTAGAGGGCCACTAGAACTCAACCAGTAAAGGATGAGCTGCTTCATGGTCTTGTTGCTTCATGGTCTTGGTCTTTTTCATAGTTCTGGAACTGCTTGGAGGAAGTGGCCCCTTTCTTGCGAGTTCGCGCCGCAAGAACTGGGGATGATAGCAGTTCTTAAAACACAGTGTTTCAGGACTTTTTAGCTCCTACTTCAGGGTATATACTTTTCTCAACGCATAGGAATTCTGAATGGAGTTGGTCCAGACATAGTGACTCAAGTGTCTATGTTGAGGGCAACCACCACACAACCGGAGGACAACCTTGGTGTCACTTCGGCATTCCTTTCGGCAGTGTGAATGCAAACCAAAAAAGGCTGGAACGCATGCAGTTCTCCAGGGAGTTCCTCAGGAGGTGGGACCTCCCAAATCATTGCCTAGAATTTTTGGTGCGAACGTTCTTTGGAGTTTCCCTCAAACGTCCTCGTGCCTACTTACTCTCTCTTTCCCTCTCTGCTGAAGTGAGACAGAAAGCAATCGTTTCCTTCCAGATTTTTCCAGAGACGACAGCATCGCGTCTGATAGGCTGACCATGTAGCTTGTGGCACAGGTTTGTTTCCTGTGGGGCGAACGGCAAGAGACACGTTCCGATCTGAGCCTTTTCATGCGTGGCACCAAAATCCGATACATATCTGATACGTGACCATGTGGCCTCAGTCAGATCAGAATTCCTCATTCGGGAAGCCTTGTAGGACCAGCGCTAATCTCCCTCGGGGCAGCTTGATGTAGCTTGGCATGAGAACAAAGCAAACAACTCAAGGACAATCAAACAAACTGAGAACAATGCCAGCAATAGGTTAGCCAGCGTGTGGTAACCATGGTCCGGCTGCCAACCACTTGGGTTCTTGTCCCCTTCCCTGTCCGATCGGCCTCCGGCACCTCACAGCGGCGACACAGAATTCCCCTTACGCATAAGACAACCATCCCAAATTTTCCGTCACGCCTCCTTCAAAAGTGCTTCACTAGCCCTGATTTCAGATGCTTGTGATCACTGAGACGAATCCGGTAATCCATAGCTGTCACAGATACATTTTAATCTCAACGGGAGAAGCTTACAGACAATGGAAAAGCCCTTTGTAAGCCCTGGAGAGAAAGCACATTGGTATTCTTCCCTAGAAATAGCAAAAATAGCAGGGAGACATTTAGTCTGATATTCAAAAGCTGGCGCCAGTGTAGGTATGGAAACAGATCTGGTCTTGGTAAGGAAATAAACTGGCAATCAAAAATGCTTCTGTAGGTAATATGTAGTGTGAAGGGACCACCTTTGTTCGCTGTCAGGTGGTTACTAGTACGGTTGCCAGGGTTTTTGTATAGGTTGCATCACAACAGTGATAAGTATTAGTATTCTGAATAACAACAATTGTTTTGTTGACAAGCTGACCAAACCCTGCAACTGAAAGAAGTCTCCTTCAGAGGAAGGATCCTGTGGCGAAGCGAACACAGAGAAGGCCAGAGACTGGGACCGAACCCAGGAATATAGATAAAGAAAATGAAGACCCTAGTGAGGAACGTGCTTATAAAACCAACTGCTGAAGGAGTGATCCAATGCCCACTACCATTCAGGAGTTCCTCGCCCTCGTGTAACCACGTGACATATGTTGCTTGAAACCAACAAACAAACCTCACCTCACCTCACCAGAGGTGGGATACGAACCAGGGTGGCTCTGCATCGGGAAGCACTGCTCTACCAGCTGTCAGGTTTGTCTGTCAGATCTGAACAGCATATTGAGACCATCTCAAGGTGCTGAGAGGACGAAATGCACCCCTCTTTGCAGTGGGGCCTTGTTGGCGGTCAGTTTTGTACCTCAAATCGGCTCAGGTTCCCCCATGGTGCGAGGCGTTCCCTGTACCTACCACCCAGTGCTTCCTGTGCTACTTTCTCTACCAAGTTCATGTCCTGCAGGCGGTATTGTGTTTAGGGTTGTCTCTACTCCAGTATGAGGGTTCAGAAAGAGTTCAGCGAGGGCTCAGCTTCAAGTCCATGACACCTCTGAACAAAGACGCTCTAATCTGTTGAATGGACTTGGGTGTTTGGGCCATAAGCAGATTATTTGGCAGTGAATCAACCTCATTGGCATTTACTTCAGATGCGTGGCTGAGTGCTCGTTTGCTCGGCTTTAGTCTGACGGTGGTGTGCTTAAGCGTCGGCTTAAAGGTTTCTCTTTGCTGTTGTTGCACTAAATTCGCTGGGAAGGGATTTGAGGGGATGAAGGAAGCACGTACAGTATATAAGCTTAATTCCATATCTGCCGTTTGTGAATCGTGTCCTGTCTATTATGATTAGAAGTATAATTGTATTATGATGATACGTCAGTGTTTTATTCAATTTAAATGCTGCTTTGACTGTAGGCGTGTAAGCAGAAGCCGAACGATGACACGTTTGTTACGCCACCTAATGCAATTGCATCTTTCGACAGTTAGAAGGCGCAGTCGTACGTCCTGCTCCCAGACGCACTTAAAACTCCTGATTTCTTTTAATTGCAGCAGACAAATTAAAATTTTGAATCTATTATTTCTCAGAAATAAAAAAAGAGCGCTTTCACTTGGTTGTTTAATAGTTACAATAGAGCATTTTGTTTACAATTTTAACCATGTGATTTATTTTAATTGCAGGTAGATAAAAGTTTTGGTAACGATATCAGAAAAGTAATCAATATGGCATGAGCAACTACGTTTGAAACTAAAAACAGTGTAAGGCTAGAAATGAAGCGTCTTCTGCTCTTAGAGCCTGTCCGCCTCAAGTTTCGACACTTAAAAGTGCTTTTCAAGCCATTATCATATTTCTTTTTGCTAGTCTTATTTACTGATAGTCACTCAGACATTTAGCAGAGTGGATATCTGGAAATTTGATTAACTGTCCCCAAGCCAAACGCAACAGAACACAGCAAACACAAATGGACCTGTGTCTCTTGGTGTGGCATTTACAACAAACATGGATCCCACTTAGCATAAAGCTAATTACCGGGAGAGCTCTCATGGCTCTGCTACTCAAGGCTTATTAACACTTTGTTGATGGCCAATGGATCCGACCCACATGCCCTTTTATCTTCAGTGGTAATTAAGGCGAGCTGGACAGAGCATTGTAGAGCATCATTTGAACCCTGTGTGCTATTTCCATGTCGTATTCATGCAACTGTTCAATGTTTATTAGAGAAATGTGCTACAAACTCCAAGCAGAAGAAGTCGGGCGGTGTGGAAAATGCAAATTTAAAAAGATATGCAGCGTGTCTTATATTTGCGTTGACTTTTTATTTTCATTGCAGACAGTACTTCATTTGACTTGTTAATAAACATCCCTTCCTGCATTTCAGGCCTGCAACACATTTAAAAAAAGTTGTGACGGGGGGGAATTCAGGGCTAGTAATGAGGTAACAGGTGATGGCGACAGGTGATTATAATCATGATTTGGTACAAAAGCTGTATCCACAAAAGGCTGAGTTTTGAGGAGCAAAGATGGGATGAGGATCTCCAGCTGGTCAACAAATGTGTGAGGAACTTAATGAAAGGTTTAAAAACAATGGTCCTCAAAGAAACATTGGAAGGGATTTGCATATTTCTCCCTCTACAGTGCAAAATATCATTAAACCATTCAAGGAATCTGGAGGAATTTCAGTCCTTAAAAGGCATGGACACAAGCCGAAACTGAAGAGCCGTGAGCTTCGATCCCTCCAATTAAGAACTGTCATTCATCAATAGCTGATAGAACCACATGGGCAAGGGTTTACTTTAATTCAAACCTTTATCAAATGCTATAAAAACATTTCCTGAGGGTCTGGGTTCGAATCGTGGGCTGGGCTTGCAATGTAAGTGGAAGGTGGTGCGTCTACAGAACCCTGCTGTGGACTGGAGACCATGTTCAGGATGTAGCTACGTCTGCTCTGTGAATTCTGGAATAAAGGTCCAGGATAAGTGTATTTTCTACATGCAGTACTTCTACTTGGCCACTCCCACCTCTGCTTATTAGACTGCTAAGTAAAAGAGCCGAATGCATTTAGATATTTGGGAAAAACCTTCGCCGTCCTGTTTACGTTGTTTTTGGGAAGTGTTTAGTAGAGCGTCCAGTTGCTTGGTAAGAGCCATGAAAATTAATGTGGGGTTTTAATGGAATACTTTAGGATTTCTAAACTTGAAATAAGTTCTTTTCGGTTTCTGTGTTACTCCCAGAGATCCGTGATGAATCCGGGTCCATTCCTGGCCTCGATACATGCAGCGTCCAAGTGCTAATTAGACTCGTACGTCTTATTTTAGCGAGCTCAGCCGTTCGGCTTGCGAGGACGAACTTTTATCTTCTTCTTTTTGATTAATGCTGGGTTTGGTCAGTGCTTTCGTTTGCTGCCTGGTTGCTTTTTCAGATCCTCAGCATGCACATGTTCTGGCTGAAGTCAAAATAAGAGAGAGCGAGGGTCCCAGGGGTCTTCTCTCTACTCACCGCTCGGCACCTTGATGTCTCTAGTGGTTGCAGATTTGGCTCTGGGCCTGAGAATCACTCCTCTGATTCTCGCCTTCAGTGGAGTCTAGAAGAGCGCCGAGGGGTGAGGAGTAGCCAAAACAAGTCATTAAAGAGAGAGTAGTGCTACTTAAGAAATAAAGATGAGCAGAAGTAAGAGTTGTTCAAAACGTCTTAAGAGCAAGGAAAGTATCCAGTAAAAAAGCTAATCAGCTCCCTTTGTATCAGCAGTATGGGGTATAACAGTATGGGCCCAACTTGTGCCCAGACACCCCTATGCCCAACTTGTGCCCAGACACCCCTTTGCCCAACTTGTGCCCAGACACCCCTTTGCATGTGTTTACTCAATTATGTAACACTGACTGTGAGCTAGCTGTGGCTGCCATTCTATTCAGCATATCTCATCCTCGAAAAGATCTTCATCCACAGTTTGTCCTTTGTACGAGCCATCTGCTGCTGTTCAGCCTACTAAGAGCTTTGTTGACTCATAATGAAGGACTTAATAGCCTCGATATGATGGGTGAGGGACCTTAGACAATCTGTTTATAATACACTCTTGCTTTCATTAAGATCTAGGCCTTTCGACATTAGATAAGATCATGCTAAGAAAAGCTGAGCATTAGGAGAGTGTACATGTTAACAGCTTGGATGGATACAGTGCAGTGGAGATACGCAGCCTGTCCTCCAGAGCTTTGCGTAAAAGTTTAGTAATTTACGTTTGCATTTATGTCATTTAGCAGACGCCCTGGAATCAATCTTGCAATCCAAGCAGGTTAAAGTTCTTGCTCAAGGACCCAACGCGGCAGCCCTGGCAGATGTGGGATTTGAACCCTTGACCTTCTGGTTAATTGACCACAGTCCAAGTGTTTGAACCTGATGAGCAATCAAAGGTGCTTGGTGAATGGGGGCATTATTATCCTTGAGTATGAGAAGAGCATCCGTGTTAAAAGGGAAAATTATATCCCTTTATTTCTTTAGCTAGTCTGGCGTCAGATGTGGGATTTGAACCTACACCTCCACCAGAATAGTTCATTCCTTAGCAAAGAGGAAAGTGGCTTTGCTTTAAGATCTCTTAGCGTGAGATGTTGACCAAACCATTACGGACTCATCAGTGTACTTAACAGTTGGCAGCAAAAACCAACCCTTGACTGTCCAGGCTCAGGTTTCCCAGTTTTGTGCCCCCTACACCAATGGCCATTGATACTACAGGTTCCAGAATGGCACTGCCATGGCTTCCAGCTTTGAGAAAGTGTATTTTTTTGATGAGTCACTCAGTGCACTGGTTGCACTTTCAGACTCTTCTAGAGATTGTTCGTCTATCGCTGGCGTTACTAACAAATTTACTTGGGACCTCCAATGGTGCGTCATCTTCCAGGGCTTTTTGATCTGTGATACAGAACAGACTGTCTCTGGATGGCGATAAGTGGTACATGGAGAACATGGTGTTCTTGTTCGTTCCAAGAGAAATAGAGCCTGGTGAAGTCGACTTGACATGTCTGCACTTTTAGCCCTTTTTGAAGTTATTCTTGGCCACCTCCTCTGAGCATCTGCACCACTCTGATGAAACCCGGCTCGAAAGCCTGACTCTGCCTTGCCAGCCCTTGTCCTTGGCAACTGTGGCACCGAGCAATACGGAAGCCATGTACTGCCAGCTGAGCCTGAGGGCATCAGCGAGCAATTTCAGCCTCTTTCTCTTTCGATAAACATTTTCTCCCCACAGTAATCAGCTGATTGGCTGCCTCTTGATCTGGGCATCTGCTGCACAGCTCATCCACTTCATCATGACGCCCAGTGTGGGATTAAAAAAATGTCCTTGCATGGTAAACCTGTAGCCAAACCAGGCATGCTTCCATTCTAGGACTAGGTCTGCGGAGATGGATATGTGGAGCAGATGAATCAACCTCCTGGAGCTTTTCGTAATGAGATATGCTATAGGAAAGCCCCTGTAGAATGTGACACTGTAACACCTGCCTTCGCCCCCCGCTGCGTTTCTGCATCCGGAGACATTGTTCAGCTACTTAGGTGTGACTGACGAGGCTGTTTTCCATAAAAGAAAAGCACAATCTAGATATTATTTGCGTTTTCCGCAGGTTTGGATGCAGCGAGAATTGGCAGCATATTGCATGTCAGGACTGTTAATGAAAAACTCACTTTTCATGCTTAGGGTGGAAAACATTGACGAGAGCTGAGATTAGAGACCTCAAGAGCTTAATCACTTCCTGTTTTGTCAGTGGCCTAGCATCAGTGCGTCTTATTCCCCTGGCGCCGCTCACACAGAGCTCGGAGGAGTCTGACATTTTGTCGAGAAGACCTCAAATTGGTGTTCCCACAGGACTCGAGCCATTTCTCCCAGCCTTCGCGTGCCCTAATGAGCGCCGCTCGGCTTTGCTGGCCTTCACGCAAACGTCCTCGATGGCTCCTTGTTGGTTGGAAACCGCAAGAGTTCTGTTGTACAACCCGAACATTGTCCTCCACTTTTATGCATGTTTGAACCCCGGCAGCGAGCTGGCAGCCATTCAGAAGCAGTGTCGTTGATAAACTCGGGGCTCTGATCACACTCGGATGTTTGCCAACATCTCCGGGATATGAATGTGTAGACGGGGATTTGTGAATGGAAACCCAAGGGACGGAATGAATGGATATAACAGGGGGGTGTATAGGCTATAGCAGATCTGTGTCAGATAGCCGTATTGTTTTGCTGATCAGAGCCTTCAGATTTACTCCCAGTGTGTCGCTGATACCAATTTAATTGGCTGTAGTAATTAATGTACGGCACACGTCCTGTGAACCCCAACGTGCATTGTGGTTTTTCACATACCCTTGAACTCGTTAAGAGTAAAAAACCTCTCGGGGTTAGATTAATTAAAAACTTACCACGTACTTCCAACATAAATGAATAATGACAAGGAGCTTTCCCCCTTTGACTAAAGCAATCAGCCAGTCTGTTATCTGTGAGCTAACATCTACGCCGCCTCAATAATATGATGGTTGTTTTATATTTTGACAGTCTGAATACTGTTTAATAAATAAAGCCACTAATACAATTTCAAAACCATGAACATGTTTCTGATAATAATTCACAATTTGCTGTGTTTAAAATGTTAACAGATTGTCGTCATAGGACTCTAATTTTAATACTGATTCATCATTGATTCCCAATTATAAAATTCAGCATTGGAGGAATTCAAATACAATTCTAATAATTCACAATTTACTCTTGGGAGAACGTACCACTGAAATGACTAACAGTCATAGAATTGGAACAAAAGTTATGATTGTAGGCCTACAAAGTGAAGTAATTTCACGCTGCACATTCCTGTATATTCGTAGATCATGGCGAGGGTATATGCTCTTCTATATAGATTACTGTACTGATTTAATTATTGTTACAGGACTCAGGAGGAAAATATTCTGAATTAAAAATGAACATCATCAGGCTGGTGGAGGTATATGGGAAAAACTATGAAACAAAGTGAGCCGTCAGTAGGAAATGAGCCCACGAGACTGTAATTACCATTATATCTGCTTTTGAGCGTAAGGTTCATGAGGAATTCTGGATCGTTATCATTATCAGATAAAGAGCTGAGAAGGAAATGACTGGCACAGACAGCGTATATGTGTGTGTGTGTGTGTGTGTGTGTGTGTGTTTGCGCGGGCTCTTCTGCAGGGAAGATAGCAGGCGATAATGGATGGAGTAGCTCTGTGTGTGTGTGTGTAGTTCTTCATAAGGACCATATATCCCCAGAAGCATAGGAACATCAGATATATTCGATCCTGTGAGGACATCTTTCAGGTCCCCACAACGTTAAATACATGATCACACAAAAACCCACAGCTTTTATTTGAAAAATGAAAAGAGCATTAGGTGTAGCGTCACTAAGCCACAGTAATCATAGCTTAGTAATATAATAGATTAGACAGTAGTAATATAATATATTTATGGAAAGTACCCATAAACGTACATTTACAAAGGCAAATGTGTGTGTGTGTGTGTGAGTGTGTGTGGCAACTCATCACAGTTTAAGCCGTGTGCCTCAGGCTTGGTCGTCTCACAGATTCCACCACAGCAACTTATGGTCATCTTCTCACACACAAAAGGTCCAATTCCCTTCTAAACACTTGGCTTTTTGTCAGTTGTTGACTGCTTCAGCCTCAGCTCCCTTTAGGCTCGTTTGTGTATGTGTGTGTGTGTGTGTGTGTATCCTGGTAAACGGCTCTCAGTGGCCATTATATAAGGCTCGTTGCTGGTTGGCATGAGTAATTGCATACCGAGCTGAACCTTTTTTAACTGTAACCTTTAGAATACATCATCAGTAACGTCAAGTATTACATACAGGTAAGATGGACATGATACGTTCTGAGAAATTGCATGGTACGTGGTCCGGACCTTGTCTGAACACCACTTTGTATTGTACAGTGGTTCCCAAAATGTTTTTCCTTGGAGCCCCTCATACAAGTAACTAAGAAATGCTGCCGCCAGCCTGCACATACACAGACCAGCAGAATAAAGTGATTCACTGCCAATCTTTATAGGCAAAATTAACATAAATTATAGTTTTTTTCGTCCTGTTCTCTTTTATAGCTTTTTTATTCCCTTTTTTCATTTCAGCTTCTGTTTTATAAAGTCATTTTACAGTGGAGCTTGCAAGTTTGGGTACCCATTAGAATTTTCTATATCCCTGCATAAATATGACCTAAAACATCATCAGAAGTCCTAAAAGTAGATAAAGAGAACCCAGTTAAACAAATGAGACACAAATATTATACTTGGTCATTTATTTATTGAGGAAAATGATCCAATATTACATATTAGTCAGTGGCAAAAGTATGTGAGCCTTTGCTTTCAGTATCTGGTGTGACCCCCCTGTGCAGCAATAACTGCAGCTAAATGTTTCCTGTAGCTGTTGATCAGTCCTGCACACCGGCTTGGAGGAATTTTAGCCCATTCCTCCGTACAGAACAGCTTCAGCTCTGGGATGTTGGTGGGTTTCCTCACATTAGCTGCTCGCTTCAGAGGTCCTTCCACAACATTTCCATTGGATTAAGGTCAGGACTTTGACTTGACCATTCCAAAACATGAACTTTATTCTTCTTTAAACCATTCTTTGGTAGAACCACTTGTGTGCTTAGGGTCGGTGTCTTGCTGCATGACCCACCTTCTCTTGAGATTTCAGTTCATGGACAGATGTCCCTGACATTTCCCTTTAGAATTCTCTGATATCATCATCAATTCATTGTTCCATCAATGATGGCAAGCCATCCTGCCCAGATGCAGCAAAACAGAACCCAAACCATGATGCTACCACCGCTATGTTTCACAGATGGGATAAGGTTCTTTGTGCTGGAATGCATGTTGTTTTCCTGTCGTCCAAACATAACACTTTTCTTTTAAACCAAAAAGTTGTATTTTGGTCTCATCCATCCACAAAACATTCTTTCCAATAGCCTTCTGGCTCGTCCACGTGATCTTTAGCAAACTGCAGACGAGCAGCAATGTTCTTTTTGGAGAGCAGTTGCTTTTTCCTCCTTGCCACCCTGCCATGCTCACCATTGTTTGTTCAGTGTTTTCTTCTGATGGTGGACTCATGAACATTAACATTAGCCAATGTGAGAGAGGCCTTTAGTTGCTTAGAAGTTACCCTGGGGTCCTTTGTGACCTCACCAACTATTACACGCCTTGCTCTTGGAGTGATCTTTGTTGGTCGACCACTCCTGGGGAGGGTAACAATGGTCTTGAATTTAATAGTTAGTCTAATAGTTAGTCTGACATCTTAGTTTTGTTTCTTGCATTCTTCTACAATTTATATTGATTTCTTTACATCTTACTGCTTTTACTTGTTAATTGTCTTTACTTCCAAGCTCTTTCCTTTCAGAGCATCTTTCTTCGTATTAGCTCTATTTATCAACTCAGTCTTCACTTCTCTGAATTATTCTCAGTTCTCATGACTTCCCTTGATTAAAATTTGTGTTTCTTCTTTCAGAGAAATTATAGTATTTACTGGAAGCATCTCATATAAAGAAACCTGGCTCTTGGCCAGCTTAAATAACGCATCAGCCAGATGCAGCTTGTTAGAGCTGACCATGTTAACACCACATGACCGCTCCATTTCTTCTGGGCAGTGTAGTTCACAGGGCTGCTTTTTTACACTGTGTAAAGCGCCACAATTACGAAGGTTACGGACTGATTTTGAAGGTTTAATTAGCTGCAGTCATCTTGTGGAAATCACTAGGTCCAAATATAGAGCAGGTTCATACTATAATACAAGTCTTCAAGTCTTCTTGTCTGAGACAAATAGGCACAGGGACCTTCGGATGACCTCCTTAGCAAACTGGCACTTGGTTCTTCAAAACCTTCTGCGCTGTTTTCTCTTTATTCACTGCTCTCAATCCCTTATGCTTCTTTCAGATTGCCATTGCTCCTTTCTCTCACCTCCCTCCTCCTGACTCTGCTTCCCCCTAGACCTGTTGTATTTTGCTCCATATTAAGGTTTAACAGCCCAGGTTTGGCTGCAGACTCGGTTGTTTTCAAAGTACCCGCTGAACTGCTCAGTGTTTGTCTGTTCAAGTCTTTCTTTTATTGCCCAAGAAATGAATAAAACAGCACAGGGAACAATTCCGTTTTATATTATAACCCCGCCTTTCTTGGTGTGGGCTCTGGTGCGTTTCCCAGCAAAACACAGAGCACAAGCAAGGCAACATCAACGGTGCTGGATGGATATGAGGAGCGTAGTGCATTTCTCTACATTTCCTCTACGTAATTCTATTGTCTGCCTATGAAAAGGAGCAGTGACCTGGAGTTGTTGAAGACACTCATTTCCTACTGCCCTCCTTCCTCTTGGAATGCCTGTGAGATCCAGAGTGGGAGGAAAATGGACAAATGGTAAATGAAAAAAAAAAATTACATTATTTCAGGTTTGTCTCAAATAGAGACGAGAGATATTTCATCCTCTTAAGCAGAAATGTCAAGCCAACGCAATTCATTGTTTTTTTTTTTATTGGAAGTACTCTCTAATTTTCTGTTTTAAATGGAAAAAAGTGACTTTAGTGCTGCAGTGACTGATTTGACCCACCACTCTAGATAATTGCAAGAGGAATTGCCTGTTTGATGGTTTTGTGTTCGGGGACAATTTGAAGGACGAAGCTTGAGGCTCATTTGCATTTCGACGTCTGGATATCCGTCTTAGGATGTCGTCCGTAGGATGACTCCAACGGGCGTCCGTATGATTTGGATCTTGTACTGAATATGTATTATATGCAGGAGTTATCCACAAAGCGCTGGGGTGGCTGCAGGTTTCAGCCAAACCTAACAGGACCTACACCGGGTACTAATACGCCTCTGCACCACAGGTCAAATAAAATGCAATTATTATACAGGCTGGCCAAGAGGGCACAAAGGGCGGGTGCTCACGATGCTTCGGAGGTCTGACTGTGCAAATCCCTGTGTCCTACTTTATCCTGCATCATTGATGTTGGTGAGCTGCTGCGAGTTGGACTTTCAAATGAGGTTCTGCCTAGGGTTGGCACTGGATGTGAATAAAGCAGCTGAAATGCACGCCCTATTCCAAAGTGTCTTACAGCCAGGAGAGGATACAAACCAAGCTATCAAAGGCTTTAAAGGGATTGGTAAAGGGTCCGGCGATCGTAACTTGATGGTGGTGGGGTTAGAAGTCTTTGCCAAAATCCATTATCCATAGTGACCACGTTGTAACTCCAAGAACATCGTACACTCCATCTAAAGACCCCATCGATAGCTTTAATATCTATCTATATTCACAGTTATGTGCCTGTACAGTACGATGCTGATGTTGTGACAGCGTACAGCAACAAAGTACAGTAGTACCTCGGTTCTCGACCACCTCAGAACTCGCCGAATTCGGTTCTTAACACGATTCACGATTCATGATTCACGAATCAGTGACGATATCTGCCATTTTTACTGCGTTATGCTTTATTTTTACATTTATAGTACTATATTCTTAGTGCAAAGTCCCCATGAGTCCTAAAAAGGTCAGTAATGACAGCCAACCGAAAGCAAAACTGGCTGTCAGGCTGAGCAGTTAGCATTATCAGCTAGCGCTAGTGTTTTGCTTTCACTTTTCACTTTCAATCCATTGTATATAATGCCTTATATAATCCTTGTGGATTTTCTGGGGGTCTGGAACCGATTCGTTCAGTTTACATTATTCCTTATGCTTGGTACTCGACAAGCCTTCTGGAAGGAATGAACGAAGAACCGAGGTACCGCTGTACATTACATTGACTCGTAAAATTCCGAATAAAGAGAGCTTTGGGGAAACACTTGCGGCAGAAGCACCTTCCTTGCTGAAGCACGTCGTAAAGCCGCTCGTTAACGTCTAAAATTCATTGATATCCGGAAACCCACTTCTGAGCAGTTAAAAGTAGTCCAGAGCCTTAACCAATGAGCCCAAACTGCCCACCATAAAGCTCCAACAAGCCTCTTATTCACAGCTGCATACACCATTTTTGCCTGGGCAAGACCTCAAAATCAATCCTGTTGTCTCGCCTCAGCCAGAGGAAGATGGATTCCTCGTTTAATTCGTTCTGTATCACTGTCACCTCTGGCTTAGGGGCTCTAGACTCAACTTTTTGTATGAATACTTTGCCTGTTGTTGAGCTGCTCCATAAATAAATTAAACTTGGACTTGAATTGAACTGAAACATCGTCGGGATTGTCGTAGGTGTCCATGTAATCTCCTCTGCAAACTGCGCTTACCCATAACCCCTTCACTGTGTGTGTTTTTTTTAGGGGAAGAATAAATCAGCTTTTACTCAGGGCGCCTTTTGAGTTGTGTGGCATTCGTTTGGATCCACAGCGTCTTCATCCGCCCCCTTCCCCCAGCCTCCTCGCTATCTCTCTCCTCCCGCTGTGCAGAGGATGAGCGTGCTCTGTGAGGTAGAGGAGAGCATGTGCAGCTCACAGATTGAGCCGCTCGCTAGTGGCAAGGTCACTTTCAGAAAAATTGTACCGACGTGTCTCTCCCATCATGGTGCATTCGGGCGTCGAACCTCGCTCGAAAACGTTAGAATCATCAAACTGAGGCTGAGATCGTTATCAGCCGGGACAAACCGCCTTGCTTACGATGCAGGACGCGGAGATCTGTCATTAAGAGATGCTTGAGCACCATCTTGAGACTTAAGGGTCGTAATCAAGAAGCGTACAACATTTAGCCCGCCGTGTGCATTCCCAGAAGCCAGCCAAAACCCGCACATGATCCATTTTCTAGCTGTTAAAACGTTATAGCAATGCGTTTAAAGATAACTCAATTCTACATTGTTTTTTTTTTGTCAATGTGTCCTGTTCTTCGCTCAAGCCGTAACACACAAACAGTCACATTTTCATTAAAGGCACTGACTAATTCACAGTGCAGGCTGGAACAATCTGTACTTAATAGCCCTTCCTTCCAAGAGAGACAGCACATTTACTTTGTTCCAACCCAAAAATAGAACTTCGGTCCTTACAAACTAAATGTGAAACGTAGTTTTGCCAGTCCTCAGATGCCAGCCCCAGTCCCAAATTGAACACAACGTGCTAGAGTGTACATTAAAATAGCAACACCACTGGGTTTGGACTATTTATATCAATCTGATTTATGTTGCCTACAGTCATGTGACTGGGCAGGCACTTAGGTGTGAGCCAGTTGCAGCAGGCTATGTTTTTATGCAAATGTTTTGCTTTGTGTGTAAATACAGTTATCTTTTCCAAAATTCATCAAATATCACTTTCCATCTTTCTTGGGAGCACTAGGAACTTTACGCTGGAGTTTATCGGCACAAGTTACGAGAAACTGGTGATGCAAAGATGATTGTCATGAACATGCTTGGAATCCCCATTCCCATCCCATTTGTGCAGCAGATCATTTTTGTAATAAAACAGTAATACACATACTGTACAGGTAGTGATCAAGATGAGGTGTGCTGGAGAGCCACATCATTCTGCATAGCTCTCCTCTGACCACTTTCTCTTTCCACACTGGGTGGACCTGTTGATGCCTGTTGTGCATTTCCTATAAATACTCCTCTTTCTGTTTGCTTCCTTATCTAGTCTTGTCACAGGAGCCTGGTTTCTTGGCTCCAGCTTTCTCTCCACGCCCCATTTTCGGCCGTGTTTCATGTCTTGTTCTAGCTTAGTCCCTTTGTGGAGCTCCATTGTTCTTTATCACTATATCTTGTTTGTGTCAGTATATTCACCATGTCATGTGATAATCACCCACACTCATGTCTGTCTCTGTTCTCATTTAGTGTTCCGAGCATTTTACGCATTTGTGAGCTTTATAAGATATCGCCACCTTTAGCCTGACTTGTCTGGGTTTTTCTTCCTCGCAAAGTTTATAACCTGTAACCTTTGATACCTGTTACAGTGGCACGGTTGCCTCACAGCTCCAGTCTCAGCCCAGCACTGGCCTGTGTGGAGTTTGCATGTTCTCCCTGTATTCGCGTGGGTTTACTTCAGATACGCGGGTTTCTCCACATCCCAAAAACGTTAGGTCAGTTGGTGTCTCGGTGTGGTCAAGTGTCCCTGAGTGAGTGAGTGAGTGTGTGATGGACTGGCACCATTGGTAGCATTGTTTCACTTTTCTTAAACCGCTGGAAGATTGTAAAGTCCTTCCGGGTCCAGTTCGAAATGAAACTAAGTACATTCTCATGATTGATTAGTTTCCAGTTCTGGCCTGTTTTTTTATTTTCTCAGAAACCCAACGACAATTCTCCGCTGAAATGCTGACCTGCCCTGCACAAATCCTTTCCCTTCCATTCACTGTGTATTTTCCAGCTTGTGTCGGAGCCTTCAGGCGCTTCCCCTTAGCCTCAGATAATTGGGCCCTGCTGCTTTTTTGTAAAAGGAATTTCTGAAGTGAGAAAAAAAATGCTTTATGCCTAATTAAAAGCAGTGTACGGCGGCGGGCTGCCATCAGTGCAGGATGATGGGAGGCCAAAGGGATTCAGCTAATTGGGGCTCAATTTCGGCAAGGTTGGTACGCCCTGATCGCTCCCCCTTCATTAACGTACTGTATCGCTCTGCGGTAGAGAGGGAGACAGCTCTCCCAGCAGGTCTTAATCGACTCTGCCTCCGAGCCCCTTCCCTCCCATAATGCAAATGGTATCCTTTTTCACACTCCTCAGGAAATGCCTCAGAGCGTTCGCATTTGAGTTCAGCCACACGCTCAATTCTTAGTGGGGTTTTTTTTCTGTGTGTGTGTGTGTTACAGTCTGTCACTTGCTTATGTGCAGAGATAATTAAAAAGAGGAAATGACTAGCATGCTTCAGTGAGTCGCACAGTGCTAAGGAAGGTGATTCGGTGCTACATGCTATTATTTATAATAAGACAAGGCACAGCAAAGATATGGACGGGTCAGAATTATTCAGATCAAAAGTGTCTTAGTGAGGTGCTAAAGCGACAGAGGTGCCAACTTCAAAGTGCCTTGGCATAGACCTTACAAGTCTCTGGAACTGTACTGAAGGGAAGGGAATCGTTGGTGTTTTGACCATGGTGGCACAAAGAGCTTCAAGAACTTAACGATGCCCTATTTAGATATTTCTATCAACATTTCAACGTGAAAGAGCTCTGCCCTGGAGCAAAAATAAGAGGACATAAAAACACCAACATAAAAAGCTTCTACACATTTCATATACATAAAATTATAAAGGGACGCTTGCCAATACGTTAGCTATAGCTTGCTTAACGCCGATCCTGCAGATGTAAAAATAAAGTATGATAACGGAGATCTTCTCTGAGGATTATTGTGAACCTGAATCACTGAGTACTCACTGCGCGATTTTTGGCTCGACTCATAGAAGTTTAAGCAAGTGCTCAAGAACCTCTAGTCAAAATGCGTAGAGGACTGAATTCTACAAGTTCCGAGGTGGTCCAGAACCGAGGTACCACTGTATTTATTTACAGGCCAGTCATGCCTGGACCAATATGGCGAACGCATTGACGTATTGGAGCACAGAAGCCTGGGTGGGTCAAACGAAATAGAATCGATACTGTTGGAAAGGAGTATTGCACCGTTCCAGAAGGTTCAGTATCGATATTTATGGATTTATAGATGAATCTTCATCCAAACGTACAGTACGTCTTTTTCATCAAATTCGACAAACGTTTGTATTCTGAATGTATTTTGACAGCCCTAATGACAATTGGGCCCGACCCATTTTCCTATGATTTCCAGCCTATTCTGGGTGCTTTCTATGTGAATGAATCAATAGCAAATTTCAGGCATGCGTTCGAAAGTCTGAATCCGTATGCTTTAAGGCTGATCCCATAAGCTCTGAGGCACAGACCCTTGACCACAACCCCATCGACTTCTTTGGAGTCATTTGAAACACCAAGGCCATATAGCCCAAAATCAATGTCTGACTTCACTAGTGCCCCATGGCTGAAGTAAAGTAAGTCCCAGAAGTCATGTTTCATGGTTTAATGGAAATCGTTCCCAGAAGAACTGAGGCTCTAATGGCAGCAAAGTGATGGCCGGCTCTGTATTAAATTAAATAAACAAATAGTCGTATTGAGTTCCAGAGTCACTGGTGCATAAAACCAAAAAAAAAAGGTTGCCTCCGTGTAAGTGCTGAATTTCCCCATTTAAGATCATGGCCCGAAGCGTATACAGATGAATTCACTTAAATGGCGCTGCTAAAGTGCTGTAAAAAATCTCCCCAGGACGACGCCAATGCAGTGTCTTTTCGCACCGTATGCGATCTTCTGTTCCTGCTCTGAGACCGGAGAGCCTGCTACTTATCAACATATGGACCGCCATTTGGCGACGTAGTGCATCTCTCATCAAAAAACGCATCCGTATTGTCTTGTTAGGCGAGACGCGAGCACGGACTGGTACTGAAGCTAATTGGAGTGCGAAGACACAATCACGTCCGTTATATAAGGAGGGTGCAGGAGTGTGGTGGGACGGCTGCTTGAAGATGTGCAGGATAGAGCAAATAAAAGCACTCAGGGCTATTAATCAGTGCTATTGTTATAGAGGAAGCGAGATGAAAAGATGCAAATAAGGAGAGTGCTGAATACTGCTGAGAGCGTTTAGCATACTGTGCAAACCCTTCTCGGTACCACCGGAAAACCAAGCGAGGAATGCCTTTATATTTACATTAAAAGCATTTTGCGGATGAGGTCAAGTCAGATTTATTTATATAGCGCTTTTTACAACCCAGCAATGTCTCCAAGCAGTAATGACTGCATTCATCTATAACTATTTTTCTGTCTACTTGTGTGCTTAGGGTCGCCATTTTGCGTCGTGACCCACTTTCACTTGATATGCAGTTCATGGACCGATGTCCTGACATTTTCCTTTAGAATTTGGGAGGCTTAATTCCCCTAAAGAAATGGAGCAAAAGTCTCCTTTAGAAATGGGATTCAAATCCCATGTCGGCTGAGCTGCCACTCTTGGGTCTCTGAGCAAGACTCCCAAATATTTTCTGGTGGTATTCTAATCAAGAGACTGAGAAACAATGATATATGGTTAATGTAGAATTGCTGAAACAACATATATCTAATCAAATGGTGGCCTAAGACTTTTGCACAGTTCTGTACAATGTATGACTAGAGTAAAGATAATTTTGCTCATGCAAATTCTCTGGTTTACCTCTCTGGTTTCTATTTAGGTGTTTGAGTAAAATGGAACGTTTTTGTGTCATTCAGTGACATTTCAACTAAAGAATGTCGTCAGCTGGAACATCTATTTGCAGAAAGGGACAAGTGTTGTTATACCTCAAATTAGGCGAAGAAAGCAAGTTCATATTCACTGCAAATGACAGAATATGAAGGTTTTAATGTAGGAAGAGTTCCGATACAGTGGGGCAAAAAAGTATTTAGTCAACCACTGATTGTGCAAGTTCTCCTACTTAGAAAGACAAGAGAGGTCTGTAAGTTTCATCATAGGTACACTTCAACTATGAGAGACAAAATGAGAAAAAAATCACATTTGGTCACCCACAAACAAGCAAGATTTCTGGCTCTCACAGACCTGTAACTTCTTTAAGAAGCCTCTTTTGTCCTCCCCTCGTTACCTGTATTAATGGCACCTGTTTAACCTCGTTATCTGTATAAAAGACACCTGTCCACAGCCTCAAACAGTCCGACTCCAAACTCAACCATGGCCAAGGACCAAAGAGCTGTTGAAAGACACCAGGAAGAAAGGAAAGAAATTGTAGATCTGCTGCCCAGGCTGGGAAGAGTGAAATCTACAATAGGCAAAGCAGGCTGGTGTGAATAAATCAACTGTGGGAGCAATTGTAAGACATTACAAGACCATAGATAATCTCCCTCGATCTGGGGCTCCACGCAAGATCTCATATTCCGTGGGGTCAAAATGATCATGAGAACGGTGAGCAAAAATCCCAGAACTACATGGAGGGACCTGATGAATGACCTGCAGAGAGCTGGGACCAAAAGTAACAAAGGCTACCATCAGTAACACACTATGCCGAGAGGGACTCGGATCCTGCAGTGCCAGGCGTGCCCCCTGCTTAAGCCCAGTACATGTCCAGGCCCGTCTGAAGTTTGCCAGAGAGCATATGGATTGATCCAGAAGAGGATTGGGAGAATATCATGGGGTCAGATGAAACTAAAACAGAACTTTTTGGTAAAAACAACTCAAACCTCGTCATGTTTGGAGGAAGAAGAGAATGCTGAGTCGCATCCCAAGAACACCATACCTACTGTGAAGCATGGGGGTGGAAACATCATGCTTTGGGGCTAATGTTCTGCAGAGGGGACAACCTACTTCCATCAGTGAGAGCATTGAAGGTGGCACTTGGCTGGGTCTTCCAGCATGACAATGATCCCAAACACACCGCTCGGGCAACAAAGTAGTGGCTCCGTAAAAAGCATTTCAAGGCCCTGAAGTGGCCTAGCCAGTCTTCAGACCTGAGCCCCACAGAAAATTGGAGGTAGTTGAAAGTCCGTGTTGCCCCAAAACATCACTGCTCTAGAGGAGATCTGCATGGAGGAATGGGCTAAAATACCAGCTACAGTGTGTGCCAACCTGGTGAAGACTTACAGGAAACGTTTGACCTCTGTCATTGCCAACAAAGGTTATGCTACAAAGTATTGAGCTGAACTTTTGCTATTGACCAAATACTTATTTTCTGCCCTAAATTACAATTAAATTCTTTAAAAGTCCTACAATGTGATTTCCTGGATTTTTTTTCTCATTTTGTCTCTCATAGCTGAAGTGTACCTATGATGAAAATTACAGACCTCTCTCATCTTTCTAAGTAGGAGAACTTGCACAATCAGTGGGTGACTAAATCTTTGTTACCCCACTGTATATTTGGTGGAATAACCCAGGTATTATCCTGCTCTCTGGCACCACCCTTGCTTTTTTTCTGCGCCGTCTGTCTTAATGTTCGGAGGAATAGCTCTGCCACTCGCGGCTCCAATTTCAGCGGCGTCTGCTCGATCGTCAGCCTCGCGTGCAACTTATACGATCTGACTGATTTGATTTTTGCAGGCCTGTTTCCCCGCTCTGCCGCCGCTTTGAGCTCTGTGTTCATTTTGCTAGAGCAGATCCCCAAGCTGCTCGGTCCAAGACAAATATTGAGAGGGATGACTGCGGCGTGTAGCACGGCGCCCTCGTTCCTCATCCCTGATGCTTTCGAACGCCTGAAGAAAATGCTCTCTGGAGCTCTAGGCCTGGCTTTTAGATTTCCTGAATTCAGAAGTTCGACAGGAAGAGAGCCGGGACGCTCAGGTGGACGTCGTGGCTTCACCGAACACCATCAGAGGCGGCACGTGCACCTCGGCTAACCCGGGGGGCCGTCGGATTTCTATTTCTAAAAAGAAAACCAGGCACAAATTCCAAGAGGAGAAAATGCATGCAAATGCGGCACGGTTGCCCGCGGGCCACCGAGTACACTGGCGCCATTTGTTATCATTTTTTTCCCCTCTCGCAGCAGATGCTGTCATCCGGGACAAATTGCACAGCTTTTTGCATTGGCTTTTTAGCATAGACTCTGAATAAACAGCAGAACAGGGGATTGAGAGTAGAACAGTTCCTTGAGCCGCGGAGATTAATCCTACAAATGCACTTATATTACTAGGCAGGGTGAAAGGGACGTACCCTCCCCGCTCTCGGAATACCAATGCTGCTTTTATGGGGGCTTGGAATAATTCACGGAATGCCATAAAAAACTGGCACACAATGAATTTGGTATGAATTGGTAGGAAGAGTCGAGTCTCTTTTTAAATGCCCGCTGTCAGGGTTTTGGGTCGCAAAACTTTAGTCCCGAAAACTGTGATAAACATGGTTCTTTTGTGGACGCAGTTTTGTTTAATTATCCTTGTCTGATGCGTCTTGCCAGTTTTTTAATACAGCTACGAGTTCAAGGTGAGAAAGTAATGAGAGGCCTTTGAATAGTCTGCAATTAGGATATTTCTGTCCCTCCCTCACAGGGTGTTTTTCCCCCCGAAAGGTTCTTTCATAAAGGTCCTAAACTTCCTCAGATCTGCTGCATCCACTCATTCAACCATGCAATTATCCAATCAAGGGGTTAGCGATGTAGTCAAGACCAAGACTTTTAGCAGTCGAATCCGAGTCGAGTACATACAAACAACTGAATGTAACTAATTCCAACATCCATTCTATCCATTTCTCTTATTACATGTGAACATTTAATAATAATTCTAGAATTTGCTGTAATTCCTACAAAACTGCAACTTCTTATTGAACCAAAGAACAAAGAGACAAATGACCTTAACAGATTAGTTATTACATATCTTGAAAACATGCATCATTCATTTGCCTTGCAGTGCCCCCCACCGTAGGGGGCGCTCCCCCTACTTTGAGAACGACTGACTTAAATCAGTAACCTGGACCCGTGAGAAGGGTATGTTGTGTTTCTCATACTGATTGGTTGACAGCACCAGAAAACAAAACGAGGGGAAACGAGCTTTAGTGAACAAAAATGAGTTTCCATAAGATTTGCCCACCTGACCATTTGGCCTCCTCCCTTGGTCCTGACATGTTCCCTTTTCTCCCGACAGCCTCTTAAAATGCACTGCAAAAGTTGCTCGTTGGTCACTAGCTCGGGTCACCTGACGAGCGGAGGACGGGGCGAGGAGATCGATCGGTCCGACTGCGTGATTCGCATGAACGACGCCCCCAGCGGCCGTGGCTTCGGGCCTGACGTGGGTCGACGCACCAGCCTAAGGGTGATCGCCCATTCCAGCATGCAGCGTGTTCTACGCAGTCGGCACGAGCTGCTTAACTCCAGCCACGACACCATCTTCATCTTCTGGGGCCCGAGCAACTACATGAGGCGGGACGGCAAGGGACTCGTCTACAACAACCTGCGCCTGATGAACCAGGTGCTGCCTAAGCTCAAGGTCTACATTATCTCGTGGCAGAAGATGCTGCAGTTTGATGAGCTGTTTAAGAAAGAGACTGGCAAAGACAGGTAAGGTTTATTGGGGTGCGTTCACCCAGTTTGCACTTGCACATTGGTCACAGTGTCAAGATCTCAGGACCAGGTTTAATTAGCGCCTTTAGGTAGGAGGTAGCCGCTCCATTTATGGTGTTTCCACGTTTTAAGCCTGTTAAACCTGATAATTAGTTGGTGAGATCAGAGAACGGAATCAGAGAACTGAATCCAAGCCCATATTAGAATGGTGTTTCTAATTAAGTGGCCAGTCAGCGTGTATATTCATAAGATATTATCATATCTATTAGAGATGTACATAGAGAGCTAATGATGGTAATGAGATCTAGAGGGGCGTTTAGGCTCACATGCCAGTTTGAGTCAGAATGCAGCCTAATTGAGCGTTAAAAAGATCCCCACAAGGCTTCGTCCCGCCCTCTTGATTCACCCTGCTTAACCTGATCATTAACTGGTGAGGAGAATCAGGTGGCTGTGTGCACAGAAATCACCAAACTGTGCTGGACTCTGGGGCGAGAGTAGGTTTTATGGTTGTCACCTTTAATCAACGCTTGTCCTGGTCAGGGTTGCGAGGGTTTACGACCTATCATGGACGAAACAGGGCACAGACCTAAGCATGCCCAGGATGGGCCGCCAGTACCTGTAGTTTAGATACTTTGCACCTAATGTTTTATTTTAAACAATGTTAATTAGCATTTACTACAGTACTGCATCGTCTTTGTATCGTTTGAAAAAATTGAAACGCTTACCGAAACAGAATCAAGAGAGGAACATTGCCATGTTGTTTTCTGCCTTTCAAGACGGCGATTCTCTTTTCAGTCAGCAGGTGTCGCCAAGGGTTCGTCCGTTCTGTCATTCAGACCCGAATAAGATACATAAAACAGATTTTTATTGCCTATCCTACTTCTTTAATGCGAACGGACGTTGATCCTGTATCTGAGCTAGGCTGTATGAGGCAAGATCTAAATGACTAAGCGAAGTGTCATTCTGTGCAGCGGTGTGCGAGCAGCAGGATGCAGCACTTTACATTTTTATTTAATAAAGGCCTGACACCTGAAAGAAATTGCTTTATGCCTTGCTGAAGGAGGCATTGCCTTATGTCCTCATCGCTGGAGAGCGTCTGTTATTTCGTGATAAGGCCATAAGTGAAATGAGATCTTGAGAGACAAAGCTAAAAATGGACCAGCACCTTTCTACCTAAAGGCTTTAATCAAAGCCCATGGGTACCTCATTTACATTTAGGCATTGTGTAGATGCATTTATCCAGAGTGACTCACAACTGCTAGGATCTTACAATTTTGGGTTAAGGGCCTCGCTCAAGGACCCAACTTGAACCTCGGACCTTCTGGTCCAATGTCTAATACCTTAAGCACTAAGCCACCACAGTCCCAGACACTCTTCAAGGCTCAACTGGAGTCACCACTCAAGACTCTTCTCTGTGCTGGCACGAGGTAAAATCTACTAAGATGAATACAAAGAGATGCCAGTCACTCTGACCCAATCTTCAAGATCAAGCTTCTTCAGACCGTAATAGGCTCAACTTGGCATCCCCAAGAATGCCAGATGCTGCTATTGCTGTTTTTTGCAGTTTTTTAATACTTCATCCAAAATTTCCAGTATTTTCTGGTAGTGTTCTAATAAAGAGTGTGAGAAATAATTATATGGTCATTATACCATTGCTAAAATAATGGTATGCCTAATCGAATGGTGGCCTAAGACTTTTGCACCAAACAAGATGAACCAAAACATGACTTGCGCCACAGTGACCCTTTTGCCTGCTCAGATAAACTGAGAGAACTTCTGCTGCCATTGAGCATGGATGTTCTTGGGCTGGTTTGCTCCTCCTCAGATCACTGTCAGCGACCAGGAGCACTTTCAAAGATGGGTCCGACCCAAATGTCTGGCCATAACAACCGGTTCGTGTCAGAGTTGCTCAGGTTGATTGCAGCTGTTGCCCAGTTTTCATCCAATTAATGTAATTACAAGATGAAACGCATCAATACTCTGCGAAGACTAATGACTACAACACAAACAGCGACGTAGATCGATTGATCTAGGCGAGACGCCGGTTAGCCGGGACTCCTCCTTAGACTGTATTAGCAGCCATGCCACATCGTATATGCACTGGCATCGCTTCATCTATTATCGGCCGTTCACTCAGGGGAAATCTGTGAGGTGACAAAAAGGCATGTGAGGATTAAAGAACGAAGATAGCTTCGAGGAACAAAAGGCTTGTTAGATGTCAGTTGTTGGCTTTGTTGCTTGATAGGTTTAACTTGAAACGTGGCCTGGAAAAAAAACAACACTGCCCCTGGCTCAATTAGTACATCAGCCAAGCTGGTCTTTTGTTTTCCGAAGTGTCTTCCGAGTCGTACAAGATTCCGCTTCCCCTAGGCTGAGCACGTTTAAAGTAGCACTTTAAGGCAACATGGAAAAACATATTGGGATTTGGCCTTAGATACAGAACGCTTTTTGGTCTTTGGACAACAAGGTCACATGTAGAAGATGTTTGTCTTTTAAAGAGAGGTCGGATTCTCCAGCTGCTGCCTCTGTCAGAGGAGCATATTGAACCATCAGAAGAAGACAGAATGAAATTGCCTTCAATTTCTTCACCATGTGTAATGGTCGTCGTACTGAGTCGGCAGCAGGCACGAACATTTTGCAACTCATAACTTTAAGCACTGGAGATCATAGATCATAGATCTGAGCACCCCTCACTGCAGAAGGCTTGAAAAAGGAGTAAAGCAGGCCATCTACGTCCAACTAGAAAGACAGTTTTGAAAAAGGTGCTGGTTTACGACACCAGTTATCAGCCACCTACAAAGCAGTCTTGAGATCCCTTCCTATGTGGTGTAAGCCTCATTTGCGCCTCGAGCCATGGCGGCATGGAGGGGCAATGACTTGAAAATGGGTCACACCTTGGTCCGAACGACTCACATGTTGACAGAGTGGGCGAATGCAAGAACGTCTTCAAGAACCAAGAAGTCGTCCAGTTGCCTTCAACTCAACCACTCAAGTCTACCATGTCCTGGATGACCGAGAACTTACCGGTGGTGGACGAAGCACACAAACCATGTACTTGAGTTAAAGTAGAGATACCCAATGTAAACTATTACTCCAGTAAAAGCAGAAGTCCTCCTTTTAGAGCTCCACTTGAGTAAAAGTACAAAAGTGTTTGAATTCAGATGTACTTAATTTTCCAAAAGAAAAAAAGAACCATGATTTATGATGGTTCTAATGCCCTATTGTCCTTTCTGTAACAAGACTCTTGCTTAATCAACTAGTTCAAAGTGAAAAGACTCTAGTCTTTTAAAAGAATGTCATTAATTAGTCCAACAGGTCGAAACAAGTTCAAAACAACGTCCATGCTTTACCCTGATTGGTGTGCTTGATTCTCCCTTCTTTTGTTTTTATGTTCATTTTTTTCACACATAAGCCAAGGACCAGGAGATTTTACATAATATAGTGGAGTAAAAAGTAAGATATTAGACACTGAAATGCAGTGGAGTTAAAGTAAAAAGAACCCAAGATGGAGATACTTCAGTAAAGTAAAGATACCCAAAACAAACGACTTTAGTTACACTAATGAATTACATTTCCTTTGTTACTGTCCATCACTGGAACCTACACAGACATTGGAGCTCTAGGCTGTGGCATCAGCTTTTCACCAGATGGAAGAAAACCTACTTATGTCAGTCATGGTTTCTGATCTTCTGATACATAATAATTTATCATTTCTTTCTGGAATGCTTTAAAGAGGCTCTTTGTTACCTGGTTTGTTAGGCTGAAAAATTCAAATGCAAGCCTTATAACCCCAATATTAACTGACAGTTGTCATCTCATGTACGTACAGATGGCAAAATGCAGTTGGAGCGGAATCATTTTGGTTTCTTTGCTCTGAAATCCAAACGTTGACTCTATTGTTCATAAAACCAGAGCAACGCTCTGGCAGATGACGATCAACACTCTGTTTCGAAATTACACACTTCTAGCTACTTACCATGCCTGATGCAACATCAATGGACATTGGTGCAAGACCCCGAATCACTACCCTGTTTCAATTGGAGTCACAGTGACAGTGACAGGAAAATGAGACTTTCACCTCCAAGTATTGCATTAGAAACTCTGAGTTCAACTAAACATGAATCTTTTCCCTTAAGCAACACATGTATGAAATAAAAAAAATTACACAATTACCTTGACTTTCTTATATTCATCGAGGCAAGCTCTCTGAAGATCGAGCCGATCTCACCCAGAGAAAGTTTGGGTGGTTCTTCTCAGGGTTTCATCCTTATGCTTCCTCTGTCACCTCTGGCTACTCATCTGTCTACAGGAATCACATTAGTGCTCTCAGTTTAGCCATGATTCCTAAAGATAATGCTGATTTTCCGGAGGTAAGAGCCAGCTGCTGGAAACCACAGTGTCCAGATGTCTGGGTTTACGTCTCAGGTTGGAGTCATCCAAAAAAACTCTGGTGAATTCCACCACCATGTAGCCAGTTCCCAAAGAATTGCTAAAGTAGGTGGATTGGGAAAGAGCTAGTTACCTCAGAAACAGACAGCAAAACGTCTGTTCCATGCTAAATTCCGCCTGGATTCATGTTTTCTCCTTTTGAGAATGGTTAAACCAATACCCCGTACCTGGATTGTCTGAATTGCTGAACTTGATGACCGATTATCATTACCTGCGATGAGAGGGGTCATTACTATTCGACACAAACACACACAGCCTATTTTGCAAAGAGCTTTAGACACGCTAAACTCTGTCAGACACGATTATTCTCAAGTGAAAGGCTTACAGGCTCATCCTCGCTGATGTGAGGGTTTGAGCGCACCTAAGATGCTCAGTGAATGGCTGCAGCATTTCGAATACAAAGCGGAAGAAGCACTACATTCTTATTTACACAATGAGGCACACTGGCCATTACTTATGGACTCAAACCGTTGCAAATGGATGCTTCTTCTGAACGCATACAATCACTAGTAACTTCTTGGCTCCACATGTCCCCTCATTCTGGTAATTGGAATAAACCCTGTTGCCCTTTGTAGCATGTCTTCTGGGCCTGGGTCTGTAATGCTAACAGGTACCTTTGGTCTCGGACTGTAATGTTCACAGGCACCCTTGGCCTTGGACTGCCATGGTGGCACGCACCTTTGGACTTGGACTGTAGTGGGTGCTGGTGCCTTTGGTTTTGGACTGTCATGGTCAAAGCTACCCTTGCCCTTGGACTGTCATGGTTGCAGACACCTTTGGACTTCTACTGTAATGGTCAAAGGGACCCTTGACCTTGGACTGCCATGGTGGCAGACACCTTTGGACTTGTACTGTAATGGTCAAAGGGACCCTTGACCTTGGACTGCCATGGTGGCAGACACCTTTGGACTTGTACTGTAATGGTCAAAGGGACCCTTGTCCTTGGACTGCCATGGTGGCAGACACCTTTGGACTTGGAGTGTAGTGGGTGCTGGTGCCTTTGGTTTTGGACTGTAATGGTCACAGCCACCCTTGGCCTTGAACTTTAATGGTCAAAGGGACCCTTGCCCTTGGACTGACATGGTTGCAGGCGCCTTTGGTTTTGGACTGTAATAGTCACAGGCACCCTTGGCCTCAAACTGTAATGGTAAGCTGCAGGGGCGCTACCAGTGATTTCGAGTCACATGAAAGGATATTACACTGGGACCCTAAAGAAAGACAAAAATGTTGCAATACATTGTCAGGGCCCCTGTCAACCACAGGCCCTTAGAATCATCCTAAATGCCCCCACCCCATGGTACCCCTGTTAAGCAGGCAACATTGGCCTTGGACTGTCATGGTGGCAGGCAGCTTTGGTTTTGGACTGTACTGGTAGCGGGCGACCTCGGTTTGAGACTGTAATGATAGCAGACATCCTTGGATAGATTGGGTAGATTGTTGTCTCTAAAGTGCCCCTGGATTTGTGTGTACCCTGTGATGGATTGGCACCCGGTCTAGGGCTGGTTACTTTCTTGTGCCCTGCCCCATTATGGCACTGTTCCAATTTGCAAACACTCATAATACCTGCTACAGGAACAATTCTGACTTCAGGAGGCTAATACCACAGAACAAGGCATTTTCTTTTTTGCTTCAGGTTAAAAGGCTTTCCACAGGGACTTCAATTAGCGCCCTGCAGAGAGTTCTCTGGGTTTGATATATTGTAGGTTGTCTCCAGAACAGGCAAAGGCGAGACATTTCCGCCCACGAGTGTGAATTGGCCAATTTCCTATCAGCCTATCTAATGATCTAGCCTCGTGAGGAAGGAATCTTCGTCAAAGGAATAAAGGCTAACGTAGAGTCTGAGATCCGAACTGGCCTGACAGGTCCCGGCTCTTGCGGTGGTAATTTTGATTGAATATTTGGTGCTCGACATTGGCACATATGCACAGGAGATTATGGATGGAACCCAGCTGCCAGATGGGTGGCAGGGGTAATTTCCAGGCAATCAGACAACCCAATCAATCACGTCCTGTGATGTTCCCGCTTAATGGCGTCTGTTGTTGCGTTGTTATTATTTGTCGGCTAGTCATTAGGGCCATCATGTCGAATGGCCGAACAGGAAATTTGATGAGCGGTTGATGACGACGTGCAGTCCTGCTTGGACTGTGTTATCGGCTGGCTAGAACGATTTGTGTCCTGAAATAGATCATTAATCCCTGTTTGGATTTCATAATGACATCATGATCGTATCACAATCTCTCTCTCTCTCTCTCTGTCTTTCCCTTTCAGGAGGACTTCAAACTCCTGGCTAAGTACAGGATGGTTCACCATGACCATAGCCCTGGAGCTGTGCGACCGAATTAACGTTTATGGAATGGTGCCTCCAGAATTCTGCAAGTAAGTCTGTTAGTATGCAAGTATAATAACAAAGGAGGAATTCAGTTGGTGGAGCGCGTTTAGCCCGACACAGCATTGTTGTGGAAGTTACGAAAGTTCTCCAAGTTGGGTTAGAAGTAGTCCAGTCAGTACGTGAGCTTATTGTATGTATTTTGGTTCAAAATTAAGAACCCCAGTGTGAACACTAAGCGAACCGGGACTAAAATCCGACGGTGTATCATTTTCTACAAGTATAAACGCACCCCAGCTCAGTAAGATCTGGATTGGTTGCTCAAAGCAGTTTGTCATCCCAATTAATGCCTGACCCAAGCAGCCCTGATGAGACCAACCAGCTCCAGTCCGACACGAACCCAAAACAGAAAATGAGATGATTTATTATGTGTCCACGCTAAGGCATGACCCCTCCCTGGCCGCTCCAAAGCATTATTGTTTTGCATACACTCCATTTATTCCACTTACTGCGACGGATTCTGCCAATCAGTCCAGGTTAATTGCCTCGGTCTGCGCTAATTGGGCTCCAGATTCAGTTGGGAATCTGGGAATCTAGTTTTCGCCTGCCTTAATACGATCCATGATGTGTTTCTCCATAGGGAAGCTCAGCGCCCGTCGGTGCCGTATCATTATTACGAGCCCCTGGGACCGGACGAATGCGCTATGTACATATCCCACGAACGCGGCCGAAGGGGCAGCCATCACCGCTTCATTACGGAGAAGCGGGTCTTCGCGAACTGGGCACGGACGTTTGACATCCACTTCTACCAGCCGGACTGGAGCCCGGCGCCTTTAGGTCTGAACAGCACCGGCACCACGGTGCAGTCTCTGTCCAAGAAGACGTGACTCCACGGGAACCTGGCTACCAATGCACTGTACACGTGATCCACGCACAGAGGGCGGCGACTCTTTCCTTTCGCAAACATCTTGCTTTCAGCTGCTGTGTAAATGAACTAGAGGACAAGCGTTCGGTTTGTACTTGAACTAAGAACATTTCCTATCCATGAAGCAGTGGATTTGTCATACTTGCACTCACGGGACGTCTTTTATAGCTACGTATGACCGACGGAGTTCCACAAGGTTCTGTCTGAGGACCATTAGAATTGGGTCGAACGCTAAGAAATGGTAAACTTTGACACTGTACTACACTTGAGGTCTACATTATTGTGTAAACGTCTTAGGCATTCAGTATTTTTCCGTATATATTCTGCTTATTATTTATTTCGGTTTTAGTGCTCACTGCACTTTGTAGTTCTATAATTACAAATTGTAGTCCGTGTTCGTCGGCTTTACTCTGTTCTTGAATGGTCAGGACCCCCGCTGGACCAGCACAGATCAGGTACTGTTTGGGTGGTGGATCATTCTCAGAACTGCACTGACACTGATGTGGTGGTGGTGTGTTAGTGTGTTGTGCTGGTACGATCGGATCAGATACAGCAGTGCTGCTGGAGATGCAGCAGTGCTCCACCTTGTAGATGTAAAGTCGGAGACAGTAGCTGATCTGTTGGTGCACAGTTTGTGCCGGACATCCTCTAATCGTTCAGCAGTGCTCACAGGATGCTGATGGCTGGACATTTTTGGCTGATTTACTTTTTTCAGTCCAGCACTGACACGGAGGTGTTTAAAAACCCCAGATCAATAGGACCTGATCTGTGCTGGTCCTGTGGGGGTCCTGACCATTAGAGAACAAGGGGAGGAACAAAGCATGTAGAGAAACAGATGGACTACAGAGTGCAGGGACCAATAAAACGTACATAAAGTATAAACAGAATATAAACTGAAAACATAGAACGCCTAAGACTTTTGCACAGTACTGTACATGGACTAAATGAACAACTTTCACTGCCTGGTTGATGTAGGACTTGTATCCAAGCAAATTGTGAGTTAAGGGCCTTGCTCAAGAACCCAACCATGCCAACTTGGCAGTGCCGAGGATCGAACCCTGGACCTTAGTCCCATAGTCCAGTATCAATACCGCTGTGTCACCACAGTCGCAAATTTATTGCAGGTTATTACTGTTTGTTTATTTATTTATTTATTAGTCTGTATTATTTAAGCTATTTTTTACTTTCGGGAATTCTCAGGATCTGACTTGTTTTCTTAAATAAATGACATGTAGACAATAATTCTTGCAAAACGTCTGTAAGTTATTTAGTCGTATAAACAATTTCAATTAAACGTTGCAATACTATGACTACGCTGTCTCCTTTTGGCCCCGTGGTGAAAAACATGCATAGGGCTTTTTACAATGGAGCATTGTCCCAAAGCCACTTTACAATTTTCTGTTCTCTGCTATTATCTAAGGCCAAACTAAGCCAGCCTAGGCAGACAAGTGGCAAGGAAAAACTCCCTAAACATTATAAGGAAGAAACCTCGGAAGGACCAAGGCTCAAAAAGGGACCCGACCTCCTCGGGTGGTTAGATGATCAACAGTGGTGCTTGAAAGTTTGTGAACCCTTCAGAAGTTTCTATATTCCTGCATAAATATGACCTAAAACCATCAGATTTATACACAAGTCCTAAAAGTAGATAAAGAGAAGCCAGTTAAACAAATCAGACAAAAATATTATACTTAGTCATTTATTTATTGAGGTACAACAGAACCTTAATTTCATATTATCGAGAGTATAAAACATAGAGAATATAAAAACTAATTTAAACAGTAATTTAAATTAAAAAAAACACAGAATAAAATTAGTCCCATTCATTTATACAGTGATTCGCGACAATACATCCATTCTGATCTTTCATAGCCTTCTTTTTTCACAGCTACTGCCATGGTGCAAAGTATGCATCAGATTAGTACCTGCCATTTAAACCTGCTCATTTATAAACACAGTCAATCTCCAAAATGTTCTGCTTTCTTTTTGCATTCTACATTTACATTTACAGCATTTAGCAGACGCCCTTATCCAGAGCGACTTACAATTGGTACAGTCTTACAATCCAAGCCATTGCGGGTTAAGGGCCTTGCTCAAGGACCCAACAGTGGCAGCTTGGCAGAGGTGGGATTTGAACCCTGGGCCTTCTGGTCCAGAGACCAGTACCTTAACCGCTAGGCTACCACAGTCCCATTCTACAAGCTCAGCTGACCAAAAAAAACCATGGTCTGGCAATAAACATTTACATTTATTAACAAATTTTATCTAGTAGACACCCTTATCCATTGTGACTTACAACTGATAGTCTTACAATGCAAGCATTTGAGGGATAAGGTCCTTCCTCAAGGACCCAACATTGGCAGATTGGCAGAGGTGCCCTGGACTTTCAGATCCACAGTCTAGTACCTTATCCACTAGTCCAATTAAATAAAAAAAAATGTCCATGTCATTTTTAAACCTATGAGCACACAGGTAATAACAACTCCAATAAAAACAACATTTAATTACCGGTCAGTCATGTTTACATGAAAGCACGTTTGGACTGACTGAGGGGGGAAGCCGAAGCCTGAGCTACAAACATTACGCATCCTCCAAAACCACTGCCATTCCCATTAAGAGAAGATCTACTGCCTATAAAGGTTATATATCAATATAGCAATTACAAAGGAGGAAATGGCTTAGAATTAGCTATAATTTACAAAAAGCAGTGGAGCATAAACGAAGCCTTGAGACACGCCATAAAAAACATTTGTAAAGTAGAGCTTGTAGTGCTGCAGCCAGAAAGGTTAATAAAATGTTTACTGTCCAAGACACCCCTTCATGTAACAAAATCTGCCCATATTTTTAGTTTTCAGACTGGGTTTCTTCCCTAAGTCTAGTCATGGATTGTAAATAATATCTTAGTATCATATGTAACAGTTTGGGAACCCTGATCAAATGATTTTCTTTGCCACAGCGACTGTATGGATGAACAGTTCCAATAAAAACAGGTTCATATAAAAATGATACATATAGACGATATAGAAAAGTTTGTGGACACCCACAAAGTCATATCCAAAACATTTGCTACAACAGACTTTGTTCTTCTAAAGAGCTTTCCACTAGATTTAGGAGCCTGACTGTGAGGTTGGCATTCCAGTTCATTTTCAAGCTCTCCGATTTGAGGAGATGAGGTTAAGGTTCTGCCCATGCCAGCCAAGTTCTCAATCAAAGATGGCAATGCAATTCTCTATGGACTTTGTTATAAAGGTGGAAACCTATAAAGGTGTCATATTGAGAGTCACTGGAGTACCGGTACAAGCCATTCTACTGTCACTGTTTGTCTATGGAGAATCTGTGGAGAATATAAACGTGTTGCAAGGGAGTTGCTGACATATCAGAGCTCATTAATTAGAATGGGTGTCCACAAACTTTTGACTATTTCAGGTTGTTCCTTGTAGAGGTTGGATTAACGTCTCGAATCGGAAAGGAACTAAACATGTTACTTGCCCAAACCTTTAACAATGGCGTCCCAGCAGTACCAGGGCTCATCTCACTGATACTACAGGTGAAGGATTCCTAGTGAAGGACTGAGGCAGGAGTGAGTACAGGGAACGTAGCATATTCGTCCATGCAGGCTCATTCTCTCTGTGGTAAGCAGCCACAAATAAGCAGCAGAAAATGTCGATACTGGGGAGCCGGGCAGGACCAAATAGGGAGCAAAAATGGGGTTGAAATCCTGTTTGCCAATGGCTGCATTATCAATACAGATGGTTTGTGAAAGCTTTCAATCCATCAGCGTTCATTAATGTTATTGCAGGATGCTCCGTAAAGGAAATGATTCAAATAACCTTGGATAAACCACAATGAAAGATAAGATCCATTTGTATTCCGATCACATGTCATCGTACTCGGTTCCAAATGAAAAACAATTCCACCTGATTTGCGGTTTTGCATTCAGGACCACTCAATGCTAGGCTTATCTCAAATTATTATCGACTGAGCATAAAACCAAAGTGGAGGGTTTTTTTTTCGTAATCTCATTAATCATGATTTTCTTTTGATAGAATTTCCACCGAAGAAGTCAATTATTTAGAAATACCGAGGTATTTGTATTGATAATGAACTGTCATTTCAATCATAAACCAAACCACGGCGATATCTCAGGAGCTTGTGACTATTCTGCGGAAACTGGCTTAATGGTTTTTTTTCCCATTTTTTTTTTACATAGAGCAGGAAATTAATCGGCTGCTCAGTCAGGGGTCTAATTTCCATAAGTGCACGAGATGAAGACAGGTAATCTTTGGCTTTTCTGCCTTATACTGCGGTAAGCCATTTCTTGAAAGCAGATTCCAATGGCTACAATGATATAGAAATAGCCAGTAACCTCGGCCTATGTCGGCAGCACAGCGGTGAGAAATAGGGTTGAGTCAATACGACATACATCCAGGGGCCGATATATACATTAGAGAAAGCAGTGAGCCATAAACAGAGCTGTGAAGTACATCTTATGTGGTGGAGATTGTAAAAGTGTAGCCTGAAAGGGCAATGCATGATAAAAAAAGAGGGGGGAAATGTTTTCAGTATAAGATCGTACTCCGCTTCAGCAGTAGTACGTGTCTATACATTGATGCGAAAAGAAAATACACCCTCTCAATCTTTCAATTCCGCAGGTTCTCCTGTGTGCGCATAGCTTTTTTTCCTGGGTCACTAGCCGCCATGTCTTATTAATATAATTTCCCCCTTGGTGTGACTGATGAAGGCTGCTCTGGTATGACTGCCACTCTGCTCTGGGTGTCTGGATCCACTACAACCCTGAACAGGATAATCAGTTTACAAAATATAAATAAATATTACGTAACAGACACCACATAACAGATACTGTCATTTCAGCAACACCAGGCAATATCTAGAAGATATTGACCACGACGAGACAGTGAACTGGCCCAACTGACACCAAGGTAATGGTCATAAAAATAGTCTATATCAGCTGAGACTAATGCAAGACCTTCAAACTGAGACCAGGAAAGGCCATGAAAACATAACATTTAATGGAAAAGACCAAAACCTATATCAACAAAGATCAAGACAGGATCAGTATATTTAATGAGCAAGACCTAGAACCCTACTAACCAAGAACAAGACAAAACAAAACCATTTAATGGTCCAAACAAAGACAGTTAATGGTCAAGACAAAGACCTATACCAACTGATACCAACATGTAACGTATTTATTTAATGGTCGACCAGGATCCATAAGAACTGAGACCAGGACAAGCACAAGCTTATTTAAAGGTGACCCATAAAATGAGATCCATACCAACTGACACAAAGGCAATATCATAACAAAAATAAGACCAAGACTCATACCAGCTGGGACCAAGAGAAGTTCAAGCACAGATCAAGACATTTAATGGGGAAGTCTACCAACAGACCAGAACAAGATCAACACAAGTCACTTACTGGCCAAACCCAAGATTGTTTAATGGTCAAAATAAAGACCCAACACAACTGAGATCCAAACCAACTGAGACAAAGACAATATCAAAGCAAAACCAAGACATTTCATTTGTCAAGACCATTTGTCAAGATCAAGGACAGAGCAAGAAATTTAATGATGAAGACTAGGTACAAACCAGGACCAGGAGAAGACACTTACTGGCCAAACCAAAGAGTATTTAATTGTCAAAGCCAAGACCTATTACAACTGAGACTAAGACCAGATAAAGCCATTTGATGTTAAAAAAACAAGAGATGTACCAACTTAGACCAAGATAATGCATAAAAACTAAGACCTATATCAGGAGAGACTAAGAGCAGACTAAGACTGATACCAACCGAAACCAGGAAAGACCATGAAAAACATTTAGTGGTCAAGAACAAAACCTAGAACAAGAACAAAAAAACAAGAAAACCCATACCAACTGAGACCAGGACAAGAGCAGGACTAGATCAAGACCCATCACAACAGAGACCAAGACAAGATCAAGACAAGACCAAGTTATTTATTTGTCAAGACCAAGATCCATATCATCTGAGACCAAGGAAAGACCAAGACATTTAATGGTCTCGATCAAGACCCATAGCTACAGAGACCAAGACACGAATAAGATACTCACTGATCAAGACCAAGCTTCATACCAGTTGACTCTGGGATAAGACCAAGCAAGACCAAGATTATTAAATGCTTAAGACCAAGGACTGAGCCCAAGAAGAGCCCAAGTCCAGGGTAAAGTAGTTCTTGACACCAGTCTTGGTCTTGAGAACTGCAGCCCTGCTAAACAGCACAGCAGTCAAGTTTTTTTGAGCCACAGCACCTGGGAATCCTGCAGTTACAACATCGACCATGAACTCTGCATTATACATAAACACCCTGGAGGCAAATGTGAGGTCATCTGTCCAATAGCTAAAGCTTGGCTGAAAGTAGGTCATGCAGCAACACAACGATCCTAAGCACTCAGGAGAAAGAAGAGTCAAGTCAATGTTCAGACCTGGGAATGTGCATTAATGTACCTTCTGAAATATGTATGGATTAGAGCAGGCATGTAAGAATGTATAGGCTAAAAGGATACTGTTAGAAATGATGACGACCTTTTGATAATAAATAAGGTTCCACAAGCTCTTGAATAATCGGGTGCAACAATAACAGGTAAAGAAATCCTTCATCATTCCCGCCTCGCATGGCTGAAATAACTTAAGTATAAGCACACGGCACACAGATTGGCGTATCGATGTCACGGCAACACATCTATACATTATTTAACATGACAGTCACATTTCCTTCCTCTCGTTAGCTGGGGCTAAGCCTGAGTAACTGCGCTAGATGACTGTCAGGCCCACAAGTGCCGTCGGCCATCACTCAACTTTACATTTTGTCAGTGGTTAATAGTGTGATTTATCCGGCGCCGTGGCGGCCTGTCATGTAAATGCGGAAGCACGTCAATACGGTTTAAGCTTAGCATCAAGTACAAGAAAGCGTAGGATGAAGAGACGATCCTGCTAACACGAGCAAATGATTGGATCTGATCTGCCCGCTTATCCTGCTGTTCACGTATTGATTTTTAGACTCGCCCTATTTAGAGTGAGTTATGGGAATTCGTCCGGGATTCATCCCCAACTACTAAATCCATATCTTAGTACATACCATGGAATCCTTAATAAGCAACGAGTTTGATCCCCGAGGTTGTGTAAACAGTTCCAGATCTAAAGTTACCTGTACTAGTAGGAACTGGTCCGGTTCCAGCCCTAAAATGCCTCATCTAATAACAAAGTTACTAGAGCAGGCCCTTCTAGGACTGGAACTGGATTATTTGATATGTAGTAAAACTTTATAGTACATAATCTTGACCAATGGTTCTCTTGATGTAACTGAACCTTGGCTCCATGAATCAGGGTTTGAGATGGTTTTCCATATTCCAGTTCCAGTGCCATTCTGTAATTGATGATCATTACCTCTGACAGTAGCAATAGCCAGTAGTCGATTTATGGTATTAAATTAATCATTGTAATGGAATTCTATAAATCATAATATAGTGGGGTTTTATCTTAAGCCGTTAAACGTCTGTGGCATTTAATGTTGTCGAACATTTCATTTATCACACTGTTGTACTAATTATATGCACATGACAGCCCACCTTCACTAACACTATGAATCAAGCACCACTGATTTTCCAGATTAGAATTAATTCCAGCTAATGGGTTCACCAGCAAAGCAAAGGTGCCTGTATTAGTAGCATTAGATCCAGTTCTAGCATTTGTGGTACCTAATGA
The DNA here is from genome assembly GCA_025084515.1 of Ancistrus triradiatus. Lineage (NCBI taxonomy): Eukaryota > Metazoa > Chordata > Actinopteri > Siluriformes > Loricariidae > Ancistrus > Ancistrus triradiatus. The sequence goes on along the minus strand of JAJAGP010000034.1, from coordinate 518,296 downwards.
TTCTAGTTCTAGTCCCAAACCAGTGGTCACGTTCCAGTCCCTAAGGGACTTGCCATAGCAACAAATAATCCAGTCCCAAAGGTACCTCTGGTGTAGTAGTACATATTCCAGATCTAGTCCCAGTGGTACATTTTCTAGTCCTAAATGTTTCAGTTCTTCTATTGTTTTTCAGTTGTAGTCAAAAAGTACATATTTAAATATCAAAATGATCCTGTTTCAGTCCCAAAAGGGTCCACTCCCAGAGGTACCTGTTCTGTTAGCAAATAATTGGGTTCTAGGCTGAATGGTGTCTGTTTTGGTAGTAAATGTCCCAATTCTAGTTCCAATTATGCCTGAGTCGCCAAACATCCAGTTTTCCTGCTCTAAAAGTTCCTGTTTTAATGGCAGTTGATCCAGTTCTAATCCCAAAGATTCCAGAAACAATAAGTATTTGTTCTAGTAGCACATTTCCAGTCCAGAGACACCTGCTCTAGCCTTGTTAGATTGGCGGTTATGACACTTAACATGTATCAGCGGTAAATGCTGTACTGTATATTTTACACAGCTATAGATACTGAGTTTTTGTAACACAGCTCTCGGTACAGAAGGATGACAGGACGTGAGCTATGGACCAGGATTGAGAGTTCAGTTGCTAGCAGAGCAGGAGCTTTTATTGTCCCTCTGCAGTGTTAAGCCATTTTTCAGATGGAGATCTTTGGCTGAGGTACAGGGTCTCTGCACCCACTGAGATAATAGAGACTGAAAGAGAACCCGACACACTTAAGGCCAAACACGACGCCGGGGACGGTTATTTATACGAGATGAAGCCATCAGCCACGAACCAGGGCCTGGATACATAAATATATATGAATATGAATCACATTCTGCTCATGGTCTGGAGGATCCACAGTTTATCCTACAGCAGGCCAGAACTGTTTAAAATTCATGAAGGAACAACAGTTGCAATAGTAGATTGATGTTTTGAGTTAGTTTTTGTTATTATGCTTTTATTACTATTTTACGATGATCATTATTATTTTTAATGTTGTTGTTGTCAGTTTTAGTATTTTTTATTATTATTATTTATATTGTTGTTTTCATTAACATTATTGTAACTTTATATTACTGTTGTTTTATATGATTTTTGCTATTTAACTGGTTATAGATTTGTTACTATTATCACTGTAGTATTATTATTATTAATATTATTACTATTTGTTATTATGCAAATTGCACATCAGATTACACCGGTTGAAGGTTACGTATAAGGCCATGTGCTGCTGCTGATTTGGTATTTTAAGAACCCGTGGCACCCTTACAGTGCACATTCATTAAGGCAAAGCCCACATAATGCACAGCTCCAGCTATTTTGGCCCCACGACAGACGCCGTTCTTTTTAAACTTGCACAAGCCACACAGGTTAAGAATCAAGGCTGTCATTTCCATTGAGATCGCCTCCACCATTTCAACACTTTTTCACAACCAAGTGGTATTATTTATTATAAGAACTTCTAAAAGCTGTTCATAACAAGAACCTTGAAAGCTTTAAACAGCTGGAACTTCAAAGTCTCTTGCACTGCAAAAAGCTGTGTGCATGACTGAAGCTACAGGCCGTGACTCGGGTAATAACAAAGCCATTGCAATTAGCAGTTATCACTCCCCGAGGCCTGGCATCATTTTACAATAACAATTAAGGCAAATCGAATATCTGGGATTGATGGTGGAAGGCCCTTACTAAGCAACTAAGGTCTTTATTTACGTCCCTCAGCATCGTGATAATTGGTAGCACCTGTGCCATGTCTACACTCTCTCTTATATATGTACTGTATATAGAGGAGGACCTTGCTGGGCGGATCTATGCAGCTGTTTCAGCTCTGACATCCCATATGTCGCCATAGATTATCAGCAGTATGACCAGAATATGTTGTGTGCTGGTCACCAGCATGGGATGGTCGACCAGTTGAACCAAAGTGGTTGTGTTAGGAAAAACACCTTTTCATCAGCAAGCTTCTTGAAACTTGTGGATGTCAAGCATTTAATCCAACAAGTGGTCAATCAGCTTAACCACCGGTAACGTGTATGGTGGTCAACAAGATTACCAGCAAGGTTTACCAGCAAGATTCTGGTCCTCTGGTCTGGAAGTGGAATGTTTGCTACTAGAATCAGTACTTTTGGGCCTGGAATTGAGTTGTTACTAGCATGATTGCAATTATGATAGAAACTGAAACTGTTACAAGAACACATACCTTTGGGACATAAACTGGGAACAGTCTGGAACAGGTACCTTCGAAACTGGAACATCTGGTGGTATTTCAGGTACTTTTGGAACTGGAAATGAGAGAGTTGCTACTGGAGCAGGTACATATGACAATGGAACTGGAGCATTTGCTTGGAGAACAGGTAGCTTTAGGATCAGAGGTGGACTGGCTGGTAGAGTTGTAGTCAAGACCAAGACTGGGACACAGAGTCCGAGTCAAGACCGAGACCGGGCCACCGAGTCCGAGTCAAGACCGAGACCGGGCCACCGAGTCCGAGTCAAGACCGAGACCGGGCCACCGAGTCCGAGTCAAGACCGAGACCGGGCCACCGAGTCCGAGTCAAGACCGAGACCGGGCCACCGAGTCCGAGTCAAGACCGAGACCCCGAGTTTGAGTAAAGACCAAGACCGAGACCAAGACTGGGACACCGAGTCCTTGTCAAGACCAAGACTGGGACACAGACTACGAGAAAAGACCGAGACCGGGACACCGAGTTTGAGTAAAGACGAAGACTGGGACATCGAGTTCAAGTCAAGACCGAGACCGAGACCCCGAGTTCGAGTAAAGACCAAGACCGAGACCAAGACTGGGACACCGAGTCCTTGTCAAGACCAAGACTGGGACACAGACTACGAGAAAAGACCGAGACCGGGACACCGAGTTCAAGTCAAGACCAAGACCAGAACACAGAGTATGAATCAAGATCAAGACTGGGACACATCTATTACAAGTCAAGACCAAGACTGGGACACCAAGTTCGAGTAAAGACCAAGACCGAGACCAAGACACAGAGTCCAAGTTAAGACGAAGACCGGAACACAGAGTACGGGTCAAGACCATCCGGTAGTGGTTGAGACCAAGATTATACAGACTAGACTAAGATTTTTCTCATCATTCAAGAATAAAAAAAGAAAATGGAAATAATTTAAATTAGTTTGTAATTCACTTAACATCATGATACAATAATAAACAATATTATATTTCATCATATATTTTGTAAAATATAACATTATATAATGCATAGCCTAAAATTATTATAGTTATTATTATATTAGTCAAGCTGTAGCAAATGATGGTGATGATGGTTTCCCTTCTTCTCTCAAACCTGAATATAAACAACAGCATCCATGCTGAAGGGGAAGCCGAGTAACTTGTTTTCCCCTCTAGCTGGATTCCGAGTGCAGCTTTTATTCAGGCATGTAGAGAAAGCACTGATTTATTCTGTTTGTATGCATTGTTGATATTCAATGACGACAGAAAAGCGTTCAGGTCATAATTCCCGTTACCTCAGAGGGACGCGCTGCACTCGGCTGGTCTCGACAACAATGTCCGTGTCCACCTTTAACAAGGCCGGGTCCAAATAAGGTCGGGTCAGAGACCGGGCTCGAGTACTACAGCACTACCGTTTGGTGCCTGAACGACTTGCTTTTCTTCATCACAGCATGAGAGGCCACATCACACCTCAGTGCTGGATATTACCATAATGAAAACACAAAAAGTGTTTTTCGTTTGGCTGAAGATCTCTTCTGAAAAGCACCAGAAAGCTTTCAAACTCGGCTGCCTTACTTTGTCGGCGTGATTATTTATGCAAGTATAAAAGCACTCTGCTTTATCACCTTTATTGAAAACCTCATCAAGGTCTAGGGCTACAAAAAAAAAATCCACTTTGTTAATCTGAAGTCAAAACGCATGCTTTTTTCCAACACAGTAGAGAGCTTTAGTGGCTGGTGAGGCAGTGCAGGACCTTGGGAATGTGTGGGCGGTGCTCGAGAGCCTTACACGCGGCGTGCCCATTAGGGATCAATAGTCCAGCGTCATAAACTATTTATAATCCAGCAGTTAGTGAACTGGAAGGTGTAATGCGTACACATCTCTAGTAATAGAGACGCTCGCAGCAGCTGGAAAACGTGAAGCTCAGCCGTGTGTGGACCACAGATGTACCGTACTGTGCAAAAGTCTTAGGCCACCATTAGATTAGATATACCAGAACGATTGTACACAGCTTATATAGGCTACAGTGGCGAGTATTTAGCGTGACCCTTACACTTGAGTGACAGCAGCTAGAATTTGGCAGCTTCATCGGGATGCCAAGTTAACACTTTTACAGTCTGAACTTGGACAAGAAGCCACTTTTTTGGAAGGGGAACAAGGCGAAAAGGTTTGAAAAAGAAGAAAATCAGTGGAAGAGAGTATTGTGGTGTGACGAATCCAAGTCGAAATATGTGGGTCCAATTCTCGACAGTGTCATATAGTGTCAATATTCCATTGCTTTTGGACTTTTGGACAATACTATAAGTGGTCGTTTGGGCTCTTAGTGCTCCTTGAGACGTCTGCCTTTGTCGCATAACCAGACCAGGGGTGCCCCCAGATTATACAGATTACATTACATCTCCTTACCTCACTTTTCACCTGACATTTTTGTCACGAATTACTAATTAGTAATGACAAACATTGATACCAACATCAAATCCAGGCGATTGAGAGAAGCATCATGGTGGTCCAGGTTTGAGTCCGACCTCGGGCATCACAGCACTGGACTGGCTGACTAACATGCCTCTTGTGGCTGAAACTGGTCTTACACGTACTAATTTTCACAGTCCTGTGAACAGAAAAAGAAAAACCAAATGCCCCTAGTGGTCGACACTGGAATAACATGCCAATTAAATTCAAATACTGTATATGAAACGATTTTAATATAGAGAGTCCTGAACAATACAGTAAGTATTTACACCCTTCTATTACTTCACACAAAGCAGAAGCACAAATGTACTAAACCTTTACTTATCTGTATGCGATTAATTATACTGACACCAATCTGGAAGTTTACAAACCCTGGAAGTTTGATCAGCACAGTAAGAGCACGTAACGGATCAGACACTTCCATAAAGAGAGCGAACGCCAGCATGCACGCCGGGGGGGGGGGGGGGGTGTGCGATCTCAACGTTGAGGCCCATCCAGATTTGACTGAACGTCAGGTTGGCACGTCTGCACTGAAACGAATACGCAACCTTCAAAGGGAGTTCATCCCTAGTTGAATGCATCGGAGGATAAAAGTAAATAGGGAAGGCAAAAAAAACATTAAGAAGCGCCTCAAACCTCGCTGCGCCTCCTTTCAAAAGACGCTGGAATTTCACCGGGTTACAGCCATAACACAAACAAATCCCAAAGTCAGTAGTCAATAGGCTCTGGCTTCAAAAAGTCCCTCTCTGTTCCACTTGAGGACTTTTCAAAGCGAGCTTCATGTAGGGAGACGAAATTAATCAGTCATGACCGGGATGCCGTCGAAGAGTTCCGGGAGAGGCGTGGCTCAGAAGACGTGCTTGAGGTGTTTGATGCCATAAGTTTGGAAGAAGACCAGCAGGATGAGCGTCCACAGGCCAAGGATGAAGCCGTCCGGAGGGTGCCAGTCCTTCTGCTTGGGTTTCTATGTGGGGAAGAAAAGCGATGGCACGGTTTAGGTTAATGCCAATTACTGAGAGCTTGGAAAGTGTGAGATTTCAAAGCGACTTCGGGCAACTAAGAGTTCCAAAGAGACAGAACCCTCAATAACATTTGGGGTAGTGTAATTTCCTAACCCGCTATTCAAACTTCTAACCTGCTATAACAAATACAGTGGTGCTTGCAAGTTTGTGATAAGGCATGTAATAGCTGGTGAGGTCACAGAGGACCCCAGGGTAACTTCTAAGCAACTGAAGGCCTCTCTCACATTGGCTAATGTTAATGAGCCCACCATCAGAAGAACACTGAACAACAATGGTGTGCATGGCAGGGCTGCAAGGAGAAAGCCACTGCTCTCCAAAAAGAACATTGCTGCTCGTCTGCAGTTTGCTAAAGATCACGTGGACAAGCCAGAAGGATATTGGAAGAATGTTTTGTGGACGGATGAGACCAAAATAGAACTTTTTGGTTTAAAAGAAAAACGTTATGTTTGGAGAAAGGAAAGTACTGCATTCCAGCATAAGAACCTTATCCCATCTGTGAAACATGGTGGTGGTAGTATCATGGTTTGGGCCTGTTTTGCTGCATCTGGGCAGGACGGCTTGCCATCATTGATGGAACAATGAATTCTGAATGATATCAGATACTACATACTACAAAAAAAATATTTCTTTTTTCCCCTGCCTTGTATGCACATTTCCACGAATGACAAAGCCTTGTGATTTTTGTTCATTATAATATCCCTATAATGGACCCACCATAAATATTCGCCCATGTACAGGAACATGACTGTGTACAGATTAGACTATTACACACACATTAGCAGGACTGCAATTACTATCTAATGATGCAGGACCCGAAGAAGTCCGTTTCCATTAGCGGGAATATCATGAGACCTCTTAAAGACTTCTTAAAAGGATTCTTATCGAACACAGCGCCATTATGGAAGCACCGTTGAAGTGCAGAATGAGCGCATCATCAAAAAAAAAGTATGCTTTCCTACAATAATGGACCAGCAGTGTTCTCCTTGGACCTTGGATCCTTTGAGACCCGAGCATGACTCAATAGAACCCACTTACATCTAGTAATTTAGCAGATGCTCTCATCCAGAGAGACTCATAGCTGATACGGTCTTACAATCCAAGCTACTGCGGGTTAAAGGGCTTGGACACAACAGTAGCAGCTGAACCCTGGACCTTCTGTTCCACAGTCATGTACCTTAACCGCTAAGCTACCTCCCCAAGACAAGCTTCAAAAGTCTTTATATCAGCACCTAGCTGGTCGAATGAACTCCCCACGGCTGCCCAAATAGCTTTTTGCTGTCTCCAGACAGTAACTGAAGATCTGCCTTACTTTGTATTTAGTTTCCACAGCATAAGACCCCATGGGTTCCTCTCACTAGGCATTAGAGGCATCGTGTTCTCATTCAAAAGACTACTATTTTGCCAAAAATAAGTCAAGCATGTGTCACTTCTAAGTGGTAACACTGACACAAGCATGAATATAAACAACTGGCATTTAAATTGAAATAAATGGATACAATAGGAACAGTGAGAACTAAAAAGGAATTTGGAGTGTATGAACTGCCTCAGTGGTCTCAATGGTTACAGAGGAGGCTAGTGAGAAAAAAAAAATGGAGGATACACACTGGTTGCAGGGATAATTAACCTCTCAGGTCGAACGCTCAGTCATGTATGACAGACAATGCATGACAGGAGCCACTGAGGCCATGAGAGCCCCGAGATTGCCGGCCATAAATCGACTCGCCAGTGAGAAAAACAGCCGTCTATTTGGACCGTGTCTGTTTTCATTATTCAGGCTCTGTGATTCATCAAATTGGAAACAAAACAAGAAAAATTTCTCTTGCATCCAAACCCGTCGACTACGAAAACGTCAACCGTCTTGAGATACGTGGTTGCGGAGATAATCGACGTTGTTTATTTCGTTAGCATAGTTTGGAGACGCACTACAGCACCATCGTCTGACATGAACGACTCCCTTTCTCCATATCAGACACCCAGAAGTCATGTGGCATGCCTCGCGGCGTTCCAGACTCGTCCAGACACCAGCTTTCATTCAGAGGGGGCAAAAAGTAATCAGGTTTAGGACGGCGGGAGATCTTACGAGGCGTGCTTTGTGATTACTCCGTGTCGGTGGTGTAAGCTCATCCCTGACAGAGACGGCACATTTGTCAAATAAAACAAGATGCTCATCAGCCTTGATTGTGCGCCAATAATTAGATCTTGCATCTTTTGGCTCCCTCGGTGCGTACCGCTCATGTAGACGAGGCACTCCTCGTAGCTTCCGATGATCCGCCGGAGTGGCCATCCCTGTCCATTTTGGCGCCTTTTGTTAGGTGAAATCAAATCAGATCTATGGCTCCGTGCCACTTTATGGACAAAAGTACTGGGACACGCCTCTTAATGTCCCAGTGGCATTCCCCTCATTTCATTTCACACAGGTGTATAAAATCGAGCACCTAGCCATGCAGTCGAAAGGGTGGGTTGTTCTAAATAGCCCACTGAGTTAATAGGATGCCACCATGAGAACAAGTCAGTTTGTGAAATCTGTTCCCACCTAGATAGGAGTGGTATTATTGAAAATTGGAAGCGTTAAGGAACCACAGCGACTCAGACTCGTGTTACAGAATGGGACCGCCGAGTGCCGAGGCTCATGGCGTGTAACAGTCACCAACTCTCTGCTGACCCGACAACTGCAGATTTCAAATCCTAACGTACCAGGTTAATGCGCGGTTTAACCTCAATGCGATCGACATCTGTTCACTTTAACATCCAAGGTCTGAAGATTGCAATAGGCAATAAAGATCGGTCTTATATACGTCTAGTTCAGGTCTGAATGACAGAAAGCTAGTGAGAACAAACCCTTGACACACCTGCTGAGAGAAAAGAGAATCGCAGGCTTTAAAGGGAATTAAGAAAAATGGTATCGTTCTACTTTCCGTTAGGTGTTTCAAGTTTTATAAAAGATATACAGTGGGGCAAAAAAGTATTTAGTCAGCCGCTGATTGTGCAAGTTCTCCTACTTAGAAAGATGAGAGAGGTCTGTAATTTTCATCATAGCTACACTTCAACTATGAGAGACAAAATGAGGAGAAAAAATCCAGGAAATCACATTGTAGGATTTTTAAAGAATTTAATTGTAAATTATGGTGGAAAATAAGTATTTGGTCAATAACAAAAGTTCAGCTCCATACTTTGTAACATAACCTTAGTTGGCAATGACAGAGGTCAAACGTTTCCTGTAAGTCTTCACCAGGTTGGCACACACTGTAGCTGGTATTTTGGCCCATTCCTCCATGCAGATCTCCTCTAGAGCAGTGATGTTTTCTGGCAACACGGACTTTCAACTCCCTCTACACATTTTCTACGGGGTTGAGGTCTGGAGACTGGCTAGGCCACTCCAGGACCTTGAAATGCTTTTCACGGAGCCACTCCTTCGTTGGGATCATTGTCATGCTGGAAGCCCCAGCCACGTTCCATCTTCAGTGCTCTCACTGATGGAAGGAGGTTTTGGCTTAAAATCTCACGATACATGGCCCCGTTCATTCTTCCCTTAACACGGATCAGTTGTCCTGTCCTCTCTGCAGAAAAACTGTCCCAAAGCATGATGTTTTCACCCCCATGCTTCACAGTAGGCATGGCGCAACTCAGAATTCTTGAGTTTTTACTAAAAAGTTCTATTTTGGTTTCATCTGACCACATGATATTCTCCCAATCCTCTTCAGGATCATCCATATGCTCTCTGGCAAACTTCAGACGGGCCTGGACATGTACTGGCTTAAGCAGGGGGGCACGCCTGGCACTGCAGGATCTGAGTCCCTCTCGGCGTAGTGTGTTACTGATGGTAGCCTTTGTTACTTTGGTCCCAGCTCTCTGCAGGTCATTCATCAGGTCCCTCCGTATAGTTCTGGGATTTTTGCTCACCGTTCTCATGATCATTTTGACCCCACGGGATGAGATCTTGCGTGGAGCCCCAGATCGAGGGAGATTATCAATGGTCTTGAATGTTTTTCAATTGCTCCCACAGTTGATCACAATCAGTGGCTGACTAAATACTTTTTTGCCCCACTGTATAAATGTTTTCATATTGCGTTTTATTTAATATAAACTACTTCTCGTCAACGTCCATTCCGGTCAGCGTCCTATTTCACAGAACGTAATGCGGACGTAGCTGTATAATCACGAAAACACAGGCGCTGATAATTGATTTTACCTAATAAGGAGTGAGTGACTGAGCCAAATGAACCCTATACCCTGGTTCATCACCAGCCTCCCCAGCCCATCACCAGCAGCACCGCTCTAATGGCAGTACAGCGCTGTTAAAGGGGAGCGAACAGATGGCTTTTAAGAGCTCAGTGAGCTTGTGTGGCCTTCTGCTTCACAGCCGAGCTGCTCCTAGACGTTTCCACTTCACAATAACAGTGCTTATGGTTGACCAGGGCAGAGATTTGACGAGCTGACATGCTGGAAACTGCCAACCCACGACAGCGAGAGTCACTGAGCTCGAGGGTGACCCGCACCCTCGGCTTGAGGGTGTCTGCCTGCATGCTTCAGTTTATGAAGCTGTTACCATTGGGCCACCATAGAAGGGGTGACGTTTTTAGTCATTTAGCACATTAAGCCCTTATCCAGAGCGACTTACAACTGACACAACGTTACAGTCCAAGCAATTGTGAGTTAAGAGCCTCGCTCAGGGACCCAACAGTGGCAGATTGAGTCCAGTATCTTAACTGGTAGACCACCACAGTCCTGACAGTCCTGCTAAACCAACGGCATGTCTAATCTCATGGTGGCCTAAGACTTTTGCTCAGTACGGTACATCACCGAACCATTTTCCAAAACCAAACGCATTTGTACAGACCCCCTACAATCAATCGATGCGATGAGGATTACTCACTACAATTAGAAGCTAGTGTAATCATTAACGAGGCTCAGCCATAACATGCTAATCATTTTCCTTACAGATAATCACACAGCACGATCGTCACCTCAACCTTTTATCTACTATAAAGTCTTAACAGAAGCTCAGAAAACACTGCAGGTCCACAAAGGACACTCTGGGGTGACGCGAGTGACTTGCCTCTCTAAATGCGAACGCAGGGAAAGACTCAAAGTAACTCAATCAGTAAGCTGTTACTCTGATATAACAAAATCCAGACTCCCCTGTGGGGGCATCAGGTGAACACGACAGCTTTAAGTCTGGCCTTGGACCAAAAGAGAGCCAGCAAGGGATCTTACATCTCTCTAAACTGTCCTGTTTGGACAGCTTATAAGATGTGAAGTACCATAAAGTGGAGCAGTGGCACAAAAACAGGAGAGAGAGAGAGAGAGCTGGGACTGTGAATGAGACTCTCTCGAACACACATTTCACCCAGCAAGCAGTGAACTAGCAATCACCGAGGGTCGGGAGAGGAGGGAGGGAGTTCCACAAACAGACCTCCGCTACCTCGGGTTATAAAAGTTCCAGAGAAGAAAAAGAAAGTAAACAGAGCAAATACCGCAAACACAACAAAAAGGGAAAGACAATATAAGCAGGGAATTACAGAACTGCAGGGAAAAAAAGCACAAAGCATGGACAATAAAGATAAGACTGAATAAAATACGAACAAAGCTATGGATGAAGAAGCAACATATAAAAAGCCAAATACAAAGAACTAAATCAGTGGACCAAATAAAAAGACCAAGAGTACTAACAAACAGAGAATAAACAAAAGAAATTTAGAAATAAATTAAAAGGGAATACATAATATATTCCACTGAAAGAAATAAGGAAACGCAAACACATGCAACGCACAACAAAACAAGAAACGACCAATAAAAGAAATCTCACAATCAAAAGAAGATTGCGAAAAAACAAAAGCAATAGCATGACTCAAAGACAACTGAGAAGATAAACAAAGAGAGAAAGAGCCGTCTTATGCAGCGGCTTAAAAAGAAATAGCAAAAAAAAAGAATGCAAAAATTAAAAATAATAAACAACAACATAATGTTTGACCTGCAAAACAAAAGAAAACACAGCAAAAAATCTAATCAAATTAAGGAAATACAGTTAAAAGAAAAAAATATGTACATACCACAATCAAATAACTAAAGACAAACGAATGAACAAATAACAGCTAAAACCGAAATTAACAAATAGCAAAGAAAATCCATGATTGAAACGAACGACTGAACGGAAAACAGACAAGAATGAAGGAGTGATCAAAGAAAGAGAAAAATAGTAAAACAAACAAAAGAAAAAAAAAAAAAAAGACACAAAATAAATCTAAAAACAAAAATCTAAATAAAGAGAGCGCAACAGAAAAAGATGATCAAAGAGAGAAACTTTATTGTACATTCCAATACAAAGTGAATAAATAAAAACCAGAGAAACAGTGACAGATAAAGAACAGCAGAGCAGCATGATCTCTTCTGTCTGGTGATGTGCAGCCCTGATAGGGTCTGTAATGGAGTTCAGAGCTCGCCGGATGGGAGGAGCCACTCACAGGGCTGTTCTATTAACAGCTCACTGGGGGGCTGTGGGGAGGTTGATGATCAGCCATGGCTCTGCTTACTGCAACAAGCTCAAGCCCATCCTTCAGGGTCGTGGCCCTCACTGATGGACTTTCCTCTTTGGCCTACTTACAGGTTTTTAATGGGTTGATTTGAATGAGATGGCCATTTTAAAGGTTTGATTCTGCGGCCGATGAACAATTTATGGATCGAGTTGGACGTTCTGCTACCAGCTGTAGCTCAATGTTTAAGGTACTGGACGACTGACCCAAAGGTTGAGGGCCAACACACCACAGCTGGACTTTTGCACAAGGCCCTTGACCCTCCACTGCATGAACTGTAACTTGTACAAAGAAAACCCCAGCATCATGATTATAAACAAGCTGCACGTCACGACCAGACTAAGTACCTTTTATGAGCTCCAAACACTGTAGCTCCTCCACCTGCGGGTGGTAAACACAGATACCGAGAGCTACGTCTGCTGTGTGGTGATACAGCCAGAGCTAATGTGATGCTGAAAGAATTAAGAGCGGTGACTGACAAAAGGCAAACACTCGGATTTGCACTGGAGCTGTGGCCAACGCTAGAGGACGTGCAAAGGAGAATGAACACAAATCCATGACACCTGAATGCAAGGATAAGTCCTTAAGCCCATCAGTGGAAAAAGACCCCCCAAAGACTCCAGCTTGGGTCTCCACGGTGGCGGGGTTCATCGCCAGGGCGCCTCAGACCGACTTACAACTGGTACTATCTTAAAATCCCAGATTTCCAGTGCCTCAACCAATCAACAGAGGCAGTTGCTGCAGTGACAACGAGATGATCCCCTGCCTCCCTCCTTCCCTCCCTCAAACATGGCCATTGCGTGGCAGTACCAGGTCAGAGGCGCCATCAAAGTTAGATCACAGGTCCCCAGTGGTGCGCTAATGCATTAGGGACGATGTACCACGTGGAGGGGAGGCCAGTCAGGGGATCATTCCCCAGAAAACAGCAATGTCCAAGCATGAAATGTAAATGAATGAATGATTTAATAACCTTGAGTGTCTAACCAAGCCATGCTATTACTTTCCTATAAAAGCCTAAAATACACCCACCTCTATAAACCTGAATTTAATTATATTCTGACAAAATAGTACTCACCTGGTGTATGATTTCAGCGACTGGTAGCTGGTCCACGTATGACAGGACTTCACTCGACTCCTCTCGTCCAACGGGCCTTAAAGGAAACCAAAATGAGAAGCCATTACTCCCACTGTAAAGCTTCTTCACAAATAATCGCTTTTCCGATTGGACGCTGAAGAAAGGGACTTCATTGCTACCTTGTAGTAAAATATCACTAATCCAGAAGTTTGGAAGCCATAATATTTTACTGAGGCCTTGCTGTGTCTGAGCCGAGTTTTACAAAGCCACGAGCGCCAATTTAGGACCCCTAACCCTCAGGCGTTCTCCAAACAAACAAACATAATTGCGAGAATGGAAGGCAAAACAAGTCTGGAAGATGCAACAACAGCCCGCCGCAGACACAATAACACCTGTCTTGAGTCGACACATGCTTTGATCAGTGGCCAAACAAAAGCAGCTGGTCTGCAGATTGCTTTCTAAACGGCATGTTGAAGATGTTGTAAAGTCACAAGGGCTGAGTTAGGCTGGGTAAATGTGTGCACAGCGTTCTGTATTGTACCCTGTGCCCACGACTGGGCCTGCAGATCCTGCATACTCATAGGTGCAGAAAATCGGCGGCAAATCTGGACCGGGCAGGCCAAAGAAGTGTGTGTGGGCGAGCATTATCCTGCTGAAAATGCCACTTGGAAGCCCTGCCTTGAGAGGCAACTCATGCTGCTGGATGTCCTGCACATATCGCTGAATTGTTAGCGTCCCTCGTATCACTACGAGGGGTGATCGACTGTCGTATGTGATGGCTGCCCACATCATCACACCGGCAGCTGGGCAGTGTGCCGCTCCACAGCAAAGGCAGGACTGAAGCGCTCATCACAGGGCCTCCATACTCGAACCCGACTGTTATCGGATCCCAAACAGAACCTGGATTTGTCACTAAAGACGACACGATCCCAGGCCATAACAGTCCGGGCTTCTCGCTCATGACACCACTACAAAACAAAGGTGATGGTAGCTGTCTAATGGGCAAAGTGACAAATTTCCTTCTGCTAAGCACCTGGAAATGGTTTGGGCAGAGACAGGGGTGTGTAGTGAAGGTACCACCCATGTCTGGATGGTGGACATTGAAACGTGAACCCCCACGGGACCACTGCTCTGAACACCTCCTAACATCTAGGTCAGAAAGGCCCAGATGGTGGACAATTAGTCGACCATCCTGCTCCTCTCAGTCCAATGGTGCGCCCCCTCTTAAAGTCTGCCAACTGGACAAAATGTCTGAGTGTGTTGTAGACATGTCTAGCAGTCAACGATCTCGCACCAATCGGGACACTACCCAAAAGTATCCTCCAAGAGCCTTTTTATAGGGCAGCAGGGGAACACTTTTACACCCTCTTGTGGAAAGACCGAGTGTCTATTAAGGAATGACATGTGCCTACCTAAGCATGGTTGCAGACAATGCGGTTTTGGTTCATGTCTATAGTCTTGGATAAGTCTAACTCGTATTTGGAAGCAGAGCAGGCTTTCTCTGGAATTCTCCGCTCACCGCCTCTGTTAGTGTTGTTGTGAACAGTGACATTTCACCCCTCAATCGGTGCTACGCAAAGTTCTTGTAGGATGCGAGTCGATTTATCTCAGAGATTCTGCCAAACCACAGCTCCTTACACAAGTGCTCCTGAAATTGTATTAGGGGCAAAGCCCTCGAGACCACACGCTGACTGGAGAGAGAGGGATTTGATTCGACACTAGACATAGACAGGAGAGAGAAACAAAGACAGCTAATAAACCGAGGGAGAGGGAGAATGAAAGGACAAACCAACAAAAAAGAACAAAAGAATGAAAGGTTACGCATGGACTGAATGAAAGCAGTGAATGGAATAAAGGGGAGAAAACAAAGCAAAAAATAAACCAGCAAAATGGGACAAGAAAAATAAATGAAACAGTAAAAATATAAAAACAAAAAAGGTAGAAAGAAAGAACACAAAGATTGTAACGACCAACACAAAAACAATTATACACCCCCTAAACAACGACAAGAAACACAAAAGAAAATATAAATAAATACATCAATTAATTAATTAAATTAAAAAATATTTAAGAATGAATTATTAAGAATAATTACCTAAATTACATAAAATACAAAAAAGGGAAAAGAAAGGCCAAGACAGACAAAAAACTGAAAGCATTAGCACTAAAAATTGATGAAAAATTGTAAAAAAAAATAACAAACAAACAAACAAACACCCCAGTAAAATGAATGAAAGAAGGATAAAAAAAAATAATCAAGAACAAAACAATAAAAGGAAAATCATTAACAAATGGCTGGACAAGCAAGCAAAAAAAAGAAAGAGAAAAAAAAAACAACACAGAAAAAACAAATAAAAATGGATCAAAGAAGGAAGTTTTATTTATTTATAACAAATAAACAAAGAAAACAAAAGGAATTCAACAAGAATAAAAAACCATATATAACAACTAAATAATAAAATAATGAAAAAGACTGAAAGAATGACCCCCAGAAGGCTCACCAAAACAGTAGATAAAAAGTGAAACAAAAAACAGCAGCAAAAACAACAGACAAAGAAAGGAAGAAATGAAAAAAAATATGAAAGTCAAAACACTGATCAGCAAAATGATACAAGAATGAAATAAACTAGACAAATGCTCAAACAGCAAAAGAAAAGGAGGAATAAAAAGAGGAATAAAAACAAAGCAAACCCAATGAAAGAAGAACAGAAGAACCCAAGAAGATTCATTGAACAAAACATACAAAGAAAAACATTAGGGGAAAAAACAAAAAAAAAAACACATCACTTCTTGTACCTTCTCCTGAATCTGAAAGATTCTGAGATCGTCAGCTTATCTTTCTCTTTCTGCATTAACCTGAACTTCACCCCGGCTTTGTTGCAGTGATAAAGAAGAAAAACTTTCCCGGCATGTTTCCGGTAATGTGTGTGGGGGAGGTGAGTGACGGCTAATTTCAGATACCATATGAACCTGTGACAGCTGACAATGTTTTGCTGTAAAAAATGCCGAGAGGATGATGAAAGGTGGCACAAGATAGAGCTTCTTTATGGGTGGAAGCTCCAGTTGACTGTGGGCTCAGATCCCTCAAGCATGGTCTTGAACCCTCAGCCTTGTGGTTGGCCCAACGCTCGCGGTGTGTATGAATAAACAATGGAAGGCACATACAGCGATTAAAACCAGTCAATCGAGGTGAACCGAATAAGAAAATGTCAGGCTCTGGGTAACACACTGTGTCAAGAAACATTGGGTCCTGCCATTTGTGTGGATGTTACTTCGACACGTACCACCCACGCAAACATTGGTTTGGATGGAGTGGTTTGAGGAGCATGACAAAGAATGCAAGGTGTTGCCCTGGCCTCCAAATCCCCCAGATCCCAATCCAATCTTGCAACTGTGGGATTTGCTGGAAAAACAAGTCCAATCCGTAGATGCCCCACCTCACAGTTCACAGGACTGTATAACTTAGGCACTGGTTATGGGTGCCCAAGGTCTCAACGATGGCAGATAGGTGGCGCTGAGACACAAAAACTTCCACTAACTAGTAGATAGTGCAGCACTCGATGGTGCCGAGACTTGAACCATCAACCTTCCAACAGTCCATTATTGTAAGTATACCCAGGCAACTAAAAGCCTAAAACCTTCAACCTTCCAATCAATGGTCCGAGCCATTCTTGCTCACCCAACAAACAGTGAGCACTCGACTTTAACTCAACAAACTGAGTCCTGCTGGTCCCATTTGGCCGATCCCATTTGGCCGATCCCAGATGGCCAATTGGCCTGGTTTATATAAAGCACACCGTCTTGGTGAACTTTCCACCGGTGGGTTTTGAAAAAAGTGTACCAGCCCCCAGCCTGTGTAATGAGAGCACAGTTGCGATGCTAATTTATTTCGGGGAACATCACCTGACGTTTAATTATTTCGAGACCAGACGCAGTCTGCGTCGTCGCCCCTGGGCTGACCTGAATTACAAACACAATCTCATAACCACAGCACGAATCGTAAAACAGGCTGGAGGAGTCTATTAAATCCGTGCAATCCTCTTAATGGAGGACAGGACGAGCCTCGTCCCTTCTTGCTACATCACTCACCCCTCCCGCAGAACCCGGCAGCAGTTTAAAACCTGACGTGCAACCTGAAAACGCAAATAGCTTACAGGTTTGCGCACATGGAACTTCAGGCCTGTTTACATTTGAATCAATAACTGAATGTGATTTCCAGATCTGGGCTTCTGAAAAGACCTGGTTTTAACTTATGTGGGACAGGACACATGGTCACACACAGGCCGTTCTTTATACAGAAATAGCCAAGACTGTCCAGATGATGAGTAAGATGGCCACTAACCTGCAGTCAGGGGCAGGCCGAGGACAGACAGAGAGAGAGAGAGAGAGAGAGAGAGAGAGAGAGAGAGAGAGAGAGAGAGAGACCTCCCCTGATGGAAAGCTGCTACTACTGTTTCTGAGGCTGCTTTAAAGCAACCCAAATTAAAACAGTTACTCTCCCTGAACCCTTTGGGCCTCAGGCATGATCCTGGTCTCATTAGAAAGGCATCCCTTGATAATTTCATATCAAAGTGCCAGAATAACTGCAAGTAATACTGTTGCCGAGTTGCAGAAGATCAAACATGGAAAATGTGGATTTTTTGCCTTCAGATATCCATGACTAAAAAAAGAAAAAAAACAACAACAAATCAACAGAAACATAAGCTACATGACTGACCTCAGTGACTTTGGAAGTTTATAATACTACGACATGGTTAGGTCGCACAGTTTCTTTCAAGACTACAGTGCTGTGCAAAAGTCTTAGACCACCATTAGATTTGTTTTTTTAGCAACGGTATAATGACCGTATATAAGAAATTGACGTCGCCTGGACCCAGAAATTTCAAACTTGGATATATATATATATATATATATATATATATATATATATATATATATATATATACACACATACATATACACACACATACACATACACATACAGATAATCAGTCAAACAGGAAAAGGAAGGCAAAAGGAAAGAAGGAATAAAATACAAAAAAAGACATATAGTGGGGGGAGAAAACTCTTTGAGACCTTTGGAGACTTAATATTTAATCTTACTGACCTCTTTGTTCTTCAGGCATGATCATGATACTGTCTGAAAGGCACCCATTGACAGTTCTGGGTCAAAGTGCCAGAATTGCCACAAATAATATGGTTACAGAAGATCAAACGTGGCAAAAGTGGGTTTTTATTTCCACTGTGTAAAACCTGAACTAAATGGAAACCAAATGGCTTTACCCAAACCTAACCTATTTTTCTTAAAATCCTTAAGCTTCTGGCCTCATCCAGGTAAACCTTGAGAGTTTCAAACCAAAGTAAATTAGTCTTAATGTCATTCCAGCAGAGATACTGAAGCTCAAATGAAAGGCTGATTCCAGCACAGTTGCTCTGTCTGGTCTGTTGAACAGCACAATGGAGTCACCCTAACAGGTACCAAAATCTGCCATGGAAACTGTCTGGTTCAGGGTCCCACTGGTGGTCTTGATGCCTGACATAGCCCTCTGTCACCACCAGTACCCAAACCTCGGATCGCCACATTAGCGAGTTAGCGAACTGCGGCTGTACCGCTGCACGCTCTGTATAATGCAAACACATGAATGGAGAATTGTGTTGGGGTTTTGAAAGCTAGCGCTTGACCCAAGTTCTTTCATTCTCCGCTATGCAAACGTACAACGCGCTTGCTATTCTTTGGCTCCCATTGTTGCAATCCAGATATGTAAACGATGACCAACCTGAGGGGAAGAATCTTTAGAAATGGAAATCGCATGATTAGTAGAAGGCACTGCTGTTAGGACAACATCAGGGCAATACCTCCTGCCAAGAACTCTCAACCAAATTGGACAGGTCTCATGAGCATGCAGCGCCATTTCAGGAGCCATTCCAATGCTACGCCTGCCAAAAACGTTTAAGTCCTTAAATCCGGCCAAGATCAGGTCCCTCCCAAAAGGAGAGAGGAAAACCAGCACTAAAAGATGCTAACAACCATCTCCATTAGCGCAACCGGCTCCAAGCGACAGCTTGTCCAATTAAAGGGAGAAGCTCTTCATTAGCATCATTTTAATTTGAAATATTAGAAGGAAATCACGCTGTATTCCAGCTAATCAGATAGGCGGTAATGGAAGGGGCACATCGGAGGGCCCAAGGCGCGAGTCGAACAAGAAAACCAGAGCGCATTAGGTTTTTTAAAGCACGTTTGATTACGATGCGGGCCACCTCACAGCGAACATCTGCAGACCAGAGGACACTGTTGTTTAGAAACGGGTATTCGATTTGGGAAGGTCCAAAACAAGCTCTTCAACGCACTTAATTTTTGAATCCTAATGGTAATTGTATTTAGTCTCTACTCAGGTTTCAGAGCGGGACTGTGAACCTCAAGAGATCCACCGGCAAAAGGCGGAAAAATCTCATTAACAATGCACTACTGCCACCTTGTGGTGGCTTTCAGACTGTAGCCTATAAAGTAACATCGACTGGAGCACAACTTGCCTGAAACAAACTGAGAGACACCCACTAACCTCTAATAAAACAACCTAACAACGCTGTAATTAGTACAATATTGATCATTTTCTTTGTGTTTGTTGTACATGTACTGTATATATCCTTTACACAATAGAGTGTTTTGCTATCTTTTTTGAGCTTTCTGCACAATACTGTTTAGTTGCACCATTTTATTTTATACATTGTTTGTTACGGCTTTGCAACTGCTTTGGCAAACCTTTAACATCCATGCCAATAAGGTCCTTCTGAACTAGTTTACTCAAGCTGTGGTAAGGCTTCCAAGAAGATGGACGTGCCTTTCTCTCAGACAATTCAAAATAAATTTCATCCGGAGGAGATCTTTTATCAAGGTACCAACGATGTCAATGGTCCTAAACAGAAGCATACAGAGAATAAGTGGGGAAACCTGTAGATGGTTTGACCCTCTGGAACCAGGGTGGTCTCAGGGGAAAGGTTTATTGTTTTTTGTTAAACAATAAACCTGACAATAAAACTGACTGTCAAAGTCAGATTTATTTCAATAGCGCTTTTTACAATGGAGCTGCTTCCCAATTTTACATTTACATTTATAGCATTTAGCAGACGCCCTTACCCAGAGCGACTTACAATTGGTACAATCTTACAATCCAAGCAATTGTTGGTTAAGGGCCTTGCTCAAGGACCCAACAGTGGTAGCTTGGCAGAGGTGGGATTTTAACCCTGGACCTTCTGGTCCATAGTCCAGTACCTTACCCGCTAGGCTACCACAGGCCTTCAATTTTCTAGCATCTTCTATTCTCTAAGCGCATAGATCTGATTATTCAAGTGGCCTTGCATACAGCATACTCCGATCTAGAAATCAGATTAAGAAATCTGATAGAGAGAGCTGGATTGGGACTGTGGTAGCCTAGTGGTTAAGGTACTGGACTCTGGACCAGAAGGTCGAGGGTTCAAATCCCACCTCTGCCAAGCTGCCACTGTTGGGTCCTTGAGCAAGACCCTTAACCCACAATTGCTTGGATTGTAAGATTGTATCAACTGTAAGTCGCTCTGGATAAGGGCGTCTGCTAAATGCTGTAAATGTAAATGTAAATATTTCAACCCAGTACTCGTATTACTTTTAGCATGTATACCAGTTAACCGATTTCCTAACCCGACACGGTTGCCTGGTCCGCGTATTCTAAAGACTGGGCTTTATATGGTCTGTGAAAGGGATTTTCTCAAGGGATCTGGCAACCTCGGCAATGAAACGGAATGAAAGAACGGCTATCGAACACTTCGTGGAGACTCTGAAACGCAGTGTATACTGGCAAAAACGGAGAATTTGGTTTTTTAATACTACATTTTGACGTTTATGTCACATTTCTGTGAGATTACTGGCTGGCTGCAAAGTAGAAATCTGATCACCGCCCAAGTTATGTGGCTAAACCCGGAGAGTTCCCATTATCTGATTGCTCAAGTGCATGAACATCAATGTAGTAGCCTATACTTCAGATAAAATATAATATGTGGGATAATAAATTAGAGAGAATGTAATATTATGAACAGTATAAACCGCAGCACATACAACAATAGTGTATATCAGTATTATGTCCAGTACGTAAAGTCACTGTAGGCTGAGAGAAAGTTTTAACGATTGTAGCCGTATGACCCTCAGTGCGTAAACACCGACGAGAGCACGCTAACTGTTTTAAGATAAAGCATATAACTGTCCACAACTGACAAAGTAAGGACCTGGACTTGGCTGGAACTACCACGGCTCTAAACGCAGTAATGGACTGATAACGGGAGCGAATGTGCGACACGACGTCCTGCTTCGTCCTGTTCCGTGGTGGCCATGGCGACAGCAGTGCGGCAGGTCGTTAAAAGGACATTAGAGGGGCCGATAAGGCTTTTATCTGATCATCCGCCCAGGCTTTCAAGGCCAGAGCATCAGCCACGGCTCAAAGACACAAGACAACCAGACCGTCCATGGTGCAACATGGTGCGACTTTATGGTTCCAAAGACGCTTTCAAAAGGGTTAACGTAGCGGAAAAGCACAAGTTAGGAGAAGAATTCAGAAAAAGGTTCGAACTGTCCCCCGATGTAATTCAGAGCGGCCTATGGTGCCACCTACACTAGATCCAAACTGGACGTATGAGCTACCAAAAGCCAACAAACTTTCAAGGACTTGCACATCTTTCTAGCTGAGATAGTTCAGTCTGTGTGTGGACCAACAATCTCACAAGCTTCACACAAAGCTGGTCTGAAGGGCAAGAGGATAGTCAAGCAAACGCTTCTGAAAAGGGCCAAAGTCAACGAATAATTGTGGCGATTATCGCCATCGGTGTTGGCCGATGTCTGCGAAATAAAAAAATAATGGAGAAAATCCACAGAAACTTTAAATTGTTTAAACTTTAAAAACAAAAAAAATTAATTGTATCGGCCATCGGTCACCCTGCTCTCTGAATATCGGCATCGACCATTAAAAAACCATATCGGTCGGCCACGACCATGAAGTATTTATTCCAGAGACTGATCACTTTTCCAACCCTGTTATTCATTTTTTTAATTACTGTTTTTTCTTGTTTCTTTTATGTTTTAAGCTGAAAGGTGTAAAGCCAAAATATTCAGTACTAAGCAAAAGTCTTAGGCCACCATGAATGTTAGCAAGGGTACAATGACCATATATAACACACAATGACCAGACATGCACTATATAAATAAACAAAAGTGTGTGGACACCCCTTCTAATTAGTGAGCTACTCTATTTCCACAACACTCACTTATAACACATTCATTACATAAAACAAACCCTGCTGAGGCAACAAAGGCGGAGGGGTAAACTCCATACTAACACCCATGTATTGGATGTCCACATACTTTTGTCTATATGGGGCATCTTGAGGGATCCCAGGGATTAACAGAAGACCCCTTTGCAATAGGCTACACCCGGCCTAATAAAAGGTAGACTTTAGAAAGACACTCACGTCATTCCCGATGGCTCCTCTTCATGGGCTGTAAGATCGACGATCTCGCGAGTGAGCTCCACCTTTCGGACGCTGCCGAAGAAATCGGTGATCAGTACGCTGCCAGGGTTTCGCAGGAACAAGTCAGTACGGTGGCCCGGAGTGGACACGCACTGGCTTTGAGGACACACCTTGAACTGGAACGCCAACAAAAATCATTGAATCAACAACATGTATAATGTCTTGCGTACTGTAATTGGGGATCATGGACCAGGTCAAGGACTCTACAGGCTCCGAGAGCAACACCATCCCATCCCATCCCATTAAAGTATGAAATCATTTACTACAATTACAAACATTACCATTAAAAGGTGCCTTTGGGTATCACACAGGTACAACTGGCCGGTCAGTGACCTTGTTGGCCCAGGTCATGTCCTGACCAGGAAAATCCGAGGATAAAAAGCTAAAAGTCCACCACCGGCATGTACGAGTGTATAAAACAGAAGCAGGTTCATTTCTGCTTGAAGATACAAATGCTCAAACCTATGAGTGGGAGAGAACAAAAGCCGAGAAATCTCGCCAGGCTTAAGCCCGCTCTCGCCCGATACTCCACGCTAATCCCGGAGAACAGGACGACGCAGATAAGACCCGCCAAAGCACAATCGTTTGGTCTGGGGTCGGTTTGAGCCAATCCCATCAAGAAGGGCGTCGGACAAAGGCCAGATCAAAACAGCCTCGAGACGTCATCGGATCAGTCGATAAGCCGGCGAGGCGATCGGAGGAAAGGTCGACCTCCCGTCTGTTTCAAAGAGCCTGACCTACGCGAGGATTAAGAATTCTGTTTTAAGTAGCCCCGCGTGTTCATCCGCCACTGCGGGGGGCGCCCCGGTGCAAACACTCGACCAGACTATGCACTCAGATGCAGGATTTAAGTCGGGAACGTTTGGAGAAAAAGCAGAAAAGCACGCCCGATTTTAGGAGCCAGCGTTCGCAAATCACGAGTGAGAACGACAACGGACCAAGAGCAAAGACTTTTGGGACACCACTTTTGTGTGGGGCACAGTTTCAGGCTGTGAAAGATCTCCTTAACATGAATCGTCATTAAATCAGACCCTGATTGTAGCCGTGCTTGTAGAGGGGCCCTGCGATGGACTGGCATCCAGATCTGAGTTGCGTTAAGAAAGGTTATCTTAATTTTAGAAAGGGAACTGATCCGATCCAGGCCCATTTTAATGGACCGGTTTCAACTATTCTTTGGCGCTTTACATTGTTTTGTTCACGTCTCCAAGAAATACTTACAGTCATTTCGAATGACCTCAATTAGGAGTGAACTTAATTACGGATGAAATATGATAACCTTAATTACATCTAACCTTAATGAGGATTTAATCACACGCTTTCACATTACCGCCTTCCCAAAGAGAGTCTCCACAGCCAAGGTCGAGTCCAGAACTTTCCAGGCTGACACTGCACCTGACCCCAGATCTTCACCTATGGGACCTGTGACCGACTGGCATCATATCCAGGAAGCACTTTGTGTTTCTATCCTACCATCATCCGGACAGTTGGTTTTCAGATACACACCAGATCATTCATGTTGGCCTGACTGGCAGGATGGATATCCTCCAGGAATTCCAGCAGGTAGAAGGTGTATCTGTCCATCAGGTGGACGCCTATGGCCAGATCCGGCTGGTGCTAGAGATCAGGCAGAGAGAAAATGCTCAGAAGTGTCGAGTTTTAAGAAGGTCAAAGTCAGATTTATCTCTATAGCACCTTTTACAATGGAGCATTGTCTCTGAGTAGGTTTCCTGTTAACTTCTATTATCTTAGCCCAATCAATTAAACGCAGAACTGCAGCACTTACTGAGAGCGAGTCCTCTCCCACTTGGCTGCTGGCTAGCGCCATGAGATTGGGCGAGTAGAACCTCTCGTACATAGACGCCCCCTGGCAGGTGTCAATTATGAACAGCAGCTCGTTATACCTGCGGAGAACACGAACCGAGGTCTGAGCCCGACACAGTGTACTCAAGCAGTTTTATTCTAGTCTGTTATTAAAGACCTAGAACTGAGCCATGTCTTAATTTCCACCTCCGAGTGCAAAAAGAAAAGCGGAAATCACTCTGGAGGAGTCTTTGACACCAACGAACCGCTCACAAAACCGCCAATTATCACGTCGGCAGGCACTCAGAAATGGAAAGGGCCATGACGTCACTGTTCCCGAAGCTGTAGGTCATACTGGTCAGATGGAACCTTTTAGCTCCAGTCGTATCGACGGGGCCAGATACCGGACATGCTATTAGCATGACATAAAGGCACTAATGGATTAGTAAAGCACTCGACACAGTGCTTTTCCAATGGCCCAGATCAGATTTGTTGCTCGACTTCATTTGTCACACGAGTGAACCCTCTTGAACACACAATGCTGCAGGCCTTATTGCTCACTTTCAGCCGGTATTAATAGTCAGCGATCTTTATTAGATCCTCCATCAGCTACACGGAGGAGCCCAGAGTGACAACGGGGTCTTATTGCAAAAGAGGATTAGTCATTTTATAATAAACCAGCCCTGTTATTCCATTAAAGCTACAGCATGCCACTCATTGCGTAAACAGAGACAAACAGAGACATTGCCTTCGCTTCTGCCACATCTGCTCGAAGGCGTCGGCCAGCTCCACGTTGCTGATCTCCTCCGAGTCCTGGAACTTCAGGAAGCCGTTCCCACCATGGCCTGTCAGAAAAGCAGTGAAGAAGCCTTACATCTATGGTTGTATTATTTGCTAAGGGTTTCTCCTGTAGAAAACATCATGGTACTTCCTACTCGGGCGGCAGGTCGGTACTGACCAAGGACTCGGAGATGACCAATGGTGCTACAGTTAAACCAGGCTTTTGGGAAGACAACTAATCTAACTAATCTAATTGGGCGATAGGGGTCGGACTACCAAACTGGATCAACGAGTTCCAAACGCACATTTTGCACTAAAACACAACAAAGTTTACCTGACAAGATTTAATGTTGTCAAAAATAATGGGATTTAACTCCTCACCATGTGGCCATGAGGGACAGGGGTGCAGTACCACCTGCTGGCCTATGGACTGAAACCTGAAGCTAAAATGTGAGTTTAACATTAACATCATCACAACCTTTACCAATGAGAACAATGCTCAAAAAAGAGCAAGTACTTGTTTTTTTTAGTTTTTTGGTTGAACATTCAACCAAGCACGGCTGGTCATGTCTGAGGGAGAGGAGGCCAGAGAGGGGATCACTAACTGGAGCTAAAAAACCCAACACAGCTCTTTGTCTTAGACCCCTTGCACAAAGCCGGTCTGGGCACAAGGGGGCAAAACAGGTAAACGATTACACATTTTTCCCCTGAGCCTGGTACCCAACACGCATTCATAGCCATTTCACAGGCAGGAAGGCTGGTTACCTGTGAGGTAGATGAGGATGTTGCTGCGGTCGTCGCTCAGCAGGCGCTTGGATCGGGGCGTGCTCGGAGGGAGTCGCCCGGTCAGGACTCGCAGAAAGTTCTCCACTGTGACCTAAAGGATAATGGTGGCATTTCCGCAGCCATTATTCTCCCGTAACCCTCGTTCTTACGTACATACTGAAAACACTGAGCGCGAGTCGCCCACCTCATACCCGCGATAGTCCACCTCCACGTCATCTCCGTACACGTTCAGCTCCATGTTCTTGTGGCTGAACACAGTGGCAGGTTTGGGGTTTCTGTGACTGCAAGCCATGTCGTCAGCTAACATCAAAACGATGTGACTGGCGGGGGAAAGAGAGACAGAAGTATGAACAGCTGGTGTAACCAGTGTTGGCTCGGGCGAGACACAGTATAGCACAGCAGCCAAACGTTGGGAAACGAACCTGTCTGGGATGCCCAGTCTCTTCACGCTCCTGTACACCGACAGCACGTTGGCAACATGGCGATAGTTAAACCAGAATCTAGAGGTGCAGACCTGAAAACAAAGCTTCACGTTTACAAAATTTGGGAAGCCCTGGTCCGACTTCCGGTAGGTACATGTCAAGGTATCCAGATCAGAGCATTATTGCGACGTGGAAAGGGGCACGAACCACCGAAACCTTCGTTGAATTGGGCCATTCCTCTGAACTGGATGACCAACCAGGACATTAAAGCAGGAGGGGATGGTCACTTTTGCAACCCTGCTATTCTATAAAGTTTGCAGGCATCATTAAAAGCCTGAGATTTTTGAAGACACCGGGACTTTTCCGTAGTAAAAAACAAAAACAGACTGAATGTTTGCTACCCGAACCACTTCCCATAATGAGGCCCATTCAGATAATTGGATTTGACTTTAGTAGAGTGGCAATTGAATTAAGTGAGTGTGATTTAATAACAGAAAGACGGCATGAAAACAATCACCAGAATTGTCACAACGGATCCGGTTCAGCCTTACCAGTACTGCCCAGTTGTTGGTGTGACCGCTGCTGAAGAACTGAGTGGCTTTTGTCTAAAAAAGAGAAACAAATTGCCATCAGAAAACAGGAAAAATAAGACTTGGGTAAATAGAATGCATATATAAAGCACATTAGGCTCAATACCTTCAATACTAACACCTTAAAATACCAAATACAGCATAAAAAGAGGAAATACAAAGAGAAACATCATAATTAAAAAGAATTAATAGGTTAAACAAAGATGACATTTTACGCCACTAATTTGCCGTCCTAATTTGCAGTCTATCGGCTATTTTTGAGCACTACATACAATAAAGGGTGGGATCGTTTTCATGGCCTTTCTAGTGCAGTACAAGCATTATTGGAATTCGCCCTGTAGTTCCGCATTGTCTGGTATTTTACCTAGTGCAAAACCTACAAAGCATGTATTTTAAACACGGTATAATTATTAATAATTCTAAAAACATGCACTGTTTTATATCATTTTAAAATTAGGCCCGTTTACGCTGTAAATCACGATTAATATATAACCTGAGAGCCAAGCTTACACGGCTGAACTCCAAATAGCACACACACCAATATCGAGTGCACTATGTAGGCGGTAAAAGCTATTACTTCATCCCCTGTCTAGTGCGCCCATAAAGTGCACACTACCGGATTTGTAATTCAGCCCTCATCTATCGGCAGTGAATGAATTAAATAACACGGCGACAACAAGGAAGCGTGATAATTCTTTAAACAAAAGGCTTACCTCAAAGTTATTACTATGTACCACATTTGGGAGGACAAAAGACGTTAGAAGCGCACATAGTGTCACAAAAATGAAATGAGACATGTCTTTATTGGTACGGCGTCCAGCTTTGACAGCTCCAGCGTTCACCAGAAGTAGCAGATAGCTTTGATGGGTAAAAGTCACGCTTCCAAAATAAAAGTCGGAAAATGGACTCTTATATTGTCGACACATTTTTTACTCTTAATATTATTTATGAGAATATTCCACTCACTGAAAGCACTACAATAAACCATAAGAGAAAATCATGTCCCAAGACTAAAAAGTTGCATATCCCAGAAGTGCCTTCAAGCAGGGGCATCACATACAGACACGATGGGGTGTGTTCGACAGGAGGGGAGTCCAACTGGGGGATCATCCCTTGGTGCTCCAATGGAGACCCCTGCCAGCTCTGAACTATACTGGTCTCTCATCCAGGGGGCACATACAACACCCCCCTGTGTTCTCCGGGATACCATACCAGATTACTCACTCTCACTTTAGATACCCGCTGAACCCAACTCAAGGTCCTGGTGAGCCAGGATCAGCAAAGGGCACAATGCAGGTCCACACGCAAACACACACACAGCACTATACGCAAATGCAAGATTTATTAAAATATATCATATAATATCAGGATACAATATTGACATGGCATTATGTTACCATTTGTTGTGATATACAGCCTTAATGTGCTTATACGAAACAAACAGGTTACATTTACTGTTAAAAAATTAAAGCGTTATTACAATACAATGCATATGTATGACATTACACGTTGTGCGCGTCTCCGCCAGCAAGTCTTGCGCGTTCCCGCCTCCTTGTCACTTCTGCTCCCGCGTTGGCAGCAAAACACAGGGTTGCCAGATTGTGCATCATACCTCAAAGCCAAGCGATGTTTACCCTTACTGTAGAACCGCCTGATAGACACGACTTAAATCGTGACTGGGATGAAAAATGGATTCGCTTTACACTAAAGACGAACATTTTTTTATCCCTTTTTCTATTCGTTCAAGCTTCATACACATTTCCAAAACACCAGTATTAAGAGTTGCCAAAACCCCAAACATATTTCAGGAGTTCCTATACTTTTTTTAATCTGGTAAAACCATTTGAAGAAGAAAAACAACCTTAGGTATCCACTGCGCTTTTAGGTAGACTAGCATTTAGCAGTGAAACTTTCGCGTCAAACATTTCATCTTTGCTGAAGAGAGAGGTGCAATTTTGCTTTTAGATTTTGGCAATTGTTAAGTTGTTTTACAGATAGGTAGTAACACCAAACAAAGCATATACGTGTAACTTTAAGGAGTGTTACATTTTGTTGAGACTGCGCTACAACGAACTTTGCCTGCAATTGCCAAAGAAGGCGTCTCGGTAGGAGAGGAATCAACCCCGGTCTGGCAACCTCGACCGTGCGTCTTGGTGTGTCGGCGTTTGCCAACTTGCGCGCTTGGTTCTGCTGAATGGAGGGGGCTGGTGGGTGCCGGAGTGCCACACGAGCATCCAGAGCTGTAGTTAATTGAGGCAAACTGGAGGAGATCGAGTTGTGTTTTGAATTCTTTCCTCGCCGCGTTCATTTCAGGATCCGCAATTCAGATTGAACCATGAACATCAACGATGCCAAGGAGTATCTCTCCAGGAGAGAAATCCCCCAGCTGATGGAGGTGAGACTGGGCATAATCACACATCAACACAGGGATCAGATCTACAAAAAAGGCTTAAGTTAGTACTGGAGCGGGCTGTCTCGTTTCTACAGTGATGCTCACAGATCTTTTCCAATAAACTGCTGGAGATTATTATTGGCTTTATGGCAACAGGTGAGTCACACCGTTTGTGCAAGCGCTTGTTTAATGATGAATGCTGGAACGCTCACCCCGTTGCGTTCTTGGGT
The DNA here is from genome assembly GCA_025084515.1 of Ancistrus triradiatus. Classification (NCBI taxonomy): domain Eukaryota; kingdom Metazoa; phylum Chordata; class Actinopteri; order Siluriformes; family Loricariidae; genus Ancistrus; species Ancistrus triradiatus. The sequence continues at coordinate 488,420 of JAJAGP010000034.1, read as the reverse complement.
GGTACCTTCAAGATCATCATCATCATCAGGATCTGAGATCCATTGGCTGAACTTTAAAGAGTCGGTCTGAAAAGGATCTTAAAATAAGAGTAGTCCAAGGATGTGCATGGTATGAATGATTGATCTGATTGGAACTTCCAAAAGTCGGCAATTGTGCTCCTTAGATTCAGGTCTGATCCTCAAATCTGTAACCTTCTTTGATGCTCAAAATAATAAAGACTGGATCAAATCTTCTCTGGGAAAAGTTCCATTTTGTTTAGAGCTAGCTCTGGTCCCCATGACCTCCTTGGAGCCTCCTCATTTAAAGTATCAACAATCGAATATGATGTCGAAAATGTTGATCTCCTAGATGTCCACCTTCCTTTTGAAAAGTAAAGATCTTGTTTTAGCTCTGGTCCCTAAGACCATGATCGCCTTGGAACGAAATACCAAGTTACTTCCATCTTCTCAATAGCTCTGTTTAGCTCCAGTTTAGATCCTCCTACTTGGAGCCACCTCTCATATTATACAAGGAGATATTTTGTGACTTTATTGTCATTGTGTGACTACCAAACGTTTGTACAACTGCATCTTTCTGTGGTGACCAAACGCGCTTGACGGCTGGAAAATATCCAGATTTGCCAACACGTGTGAAGCGGTCATAACAGTGATGACACCAAGATCTACTGGTTACTGAGTCATTTGGCAGTAAAGGAATACCAGATTGCTGACGTGTATGAAGCATGTTGATATTTCTCAGCTAATTACTGTCGACTGGATTGTTCTGCACGTACGGATTTACGTTTACAGCATTTAGTGGACACCCTCTCTCCTTAAACAGCATACACCCTCAAAATTAAGAATGTTGAAAAAGGTAACAAGACAAGGGTAGGCGATTGCATTCTTCAAACCGGGCTTGGTGGTCCCAATGTAAAAGGTCAGATAAGCTGGCAGGGCTACATGAATAATTGTGTTGAATCTTTGTTTTGGATGAGATCTTGTGGAACATTTACGAAAACCATTTTCTTAATTGGACTTGCTTCTGCAGAGTTTGCTGACGGGGCTGATGTACTACCGGCCAGATGATCCCATCGAGTACATGGAGTCGTGCCTGAAGAAGGCACGAGAGCTCGGAGGGACAGAGAAAGTGCGATGGGACACCTTTGTGGGACAGGAGAAGAAGTCCCTCCCACCGCTCAACGGCGGACAATCTCGACGCTCCTTCTTCCGCAATGGTAAAGTATTAGGACATGATAGATGGTTGGTGTTTCAAACTACCACAGACTATTTGGAAAGCCAAAGTTCGTCCTCAGTAAAAGACACAAGAAAGAGTTTTTGTACTGAGGAGAGGCTTCTGTCTGAACAATCAAACACTGCAGCGATGGTTCACCTTCTGGACGCAGGATCTTTGGAGCTCGGCCAGAGTGACCACTGGGTGCTTGGTCATTGGGTTCTTGGTTGCCAGCTCTAGAAAGAGCTCCATATTGTTCCATTTCCTTCCATTTAAGAATTAAGGAGGCTCTTGGGAAGTTTCAGTGCAGCAGATTTTTGCAGTCTTCTCCAGATCTGTGGCTCCACACAATCCGGTCTCTGAGCTCTACAGGCAGTTCTTTGCTCCTCATGATTTCGTTCTTCGTTCTGATATACATCGTTAGTTGTGTCCAACCAACCAAATTTACCACAGGTGGATCCAAGTGTAGAAACATCTCAAATATGATCAAGAGATACATTTCAAGTGTCATAGCAAAGGGTCCAAATACTTCTGTCCATGTGATTTTTTGTCCTTTTCATTAAGTTTGCAAAAATATCTGAAATTCTGGGCTGTGGAGCACATATGGATGGGGTAAAACCTGAAGACTTTCCGAATCCGTTTGTAAATGCTGTGTAAGCGTGCATACAGATTCAACAACGAACCAGATGCCTGATGTTGGCTGAAGAGCAGCACACAATGCAGGCTCTGTGTTTACACTGCATGTTGCATCTTTATTTATTAACTGCCAGCTGAATAGGCCCGTTGTATGTGCCCTATGTTACATTAATAATTAGTTAACACGTACACCATATGGGTTCCGTTGTATACCTCTTTGTTTTTATGAAGTGAACACCGTTTGCAAAGCAAATACAGACCCTGTGTACCTGCAAGATGTCAGATATGAGCTTAATTATGTTATCAGAGCCAGCATTGTGCATTTGTTGGGCTACCAGTCTTAACGACATGTGAGTTATCAGTTAGTAAAACCAAGTGTGGACAATTAGTCAGTGAACATCTTGATGACTAATTAATTGATTTCTGAACCTGCGTTCCGTTTCTCAGTGTTACCTGACAGGTACGAGCGCTTGCCGCCCATCCACCAGTTCTCCATCGAGAGTGACTCGGACTTATCCGAAACGGCCGAGCTGATCGAGGAATACGAAGTGTTTGACCCGTCCAGACCCCGGCCCAAAGTCATTCTCATCATCGGTGAGAAACATCAGACAGTGACAGTTTGTTATGGTCACATAGCTGAGGAGCAGAACAGCAGTTCATATATATCTGGACTATCAAATACTTAGTTGGATGATATAACATGGTGTTTGGTTCCATTCGTAATTGTTTTGTTGGTAAGAATGATTTGTATTAGACCTATAAAACATATTTATGCCAGTCTGTATTAACGACCAACAAGCTAATCAAACATTTGGGGTTTTCTTATCTTGTTCATTGCCATTTCCAACATATTGACCGGTTTTCCATAGCTGCCAATCTGGTATGCTTTTTCCGAGATCAGTGCTCCTAAAACTCAAAGACCTCTTTCCTGAACAGGCGGCCCAGGCAGCGGTAAAGGCACACAGAGTTTGAAAATCGCAGAACGCTATGGCTTCGAGTACGTTTCCGTTGGCGAATTACTCCGGAAGAAGATGATCCACAACGCCACCAGCAACAGGAAGTGGAGCCTGATTGCCCGCATCATCACTAACGGCGAGCTGGCTCCTCAGGTATGGACGTGTCTGGTGATAAATCTCAGACTCTATAGGAGGTTCTGTAAAAGTGAAAGGACCCGAGACTGGACGTTTGACCAATAAACATACCAATGCTATTATTGGACACTAAACATTGATGGGTACTCGCCAACAGAAGTGCAGGAGTACTTGAAAGTTTAGCAGTATCAGAGGAGTTCAAGGCTTTATGAGAAAATCCGGGGTATTTAAGCTCTGATCTCTTTGGGGACTTGAGGTATGTAAAGTTTAGGTGTAATTAAGAAGTTTGGAGCCTTTTCAGAAGTTACGTGAGACGTTCAGGGGCCTTGGGGAGTTCAGGCTTACTTAAGTAGATCAGGGACGTCTGAGAAGTTTAAGAGTCTTTGAAAATGCAATTGTCTGAGAAGTTCAAGGGAAATTTAGAGGGATTTGTGAAGTTTGGTCGCTTTGAGAAGGTCAGTGGAGTCTGAGAAATTCACGGAGACCCGAGGACTTCAGGGTTACTTGAGAAGCTTCTGTTTGTGTGTCAGGATCCATTCGCCTCTGATAAGACTGACTGCTGGTTTTAGGTTGTTATCACACAGGTGACTCATGTGTGAGAAAAACTAGGTTCCGACTCTTTTTACCTACTTCTGATGTTACCGGAGAACCTGAAAATAGACCGGAGCCTGCGTGAGCTTGATAATAAGATACTTTAATTCTGTTGGTAGTATGAATAAGGCCTGGCGGTACCACACCCTTTCCTCTATGTTTTTTTAAAGGAAGCTCTCCACAAGGCCACAGGACAAAAGAGACTTGCAGGACGAGGTGTACAGGTTTAAACATTTCCCAGAGTTTCGATTTCCACAGAGTCGGTGTGCGTTTGTAAAGAACAAGGCAAGGGATGTGTAAAGACTATCCTGACAATGGCAGCCACTAATCCCAAGCTGCATCAGATCCGTTGGACATTATCGTCGTCAGAAAAAGGGCGAGTGGCAAGCCTGTCTGTCCTTTGTTGGGCGCAGATTAAAGGAAGATTATTGCCAGATTACGCTGCCATCTGCCGAGCACGTCAACATCAGCCATCATGTCAGAATACAGTGGTGCTTGAAAGTTTGTGAACCCTTTAGAAATTTCTATATTTCTGCATAAATGTGATCTAAAACATCATCCGATTTTCATACAAGTCCTAAAAGTAGATAAAGAGAACCCAGTTAAAGAAATGAGACAAAAATATTTATACTTGGTTCACTTATTTTATTGAGGAAAAATGATCCAATATTACATATTAGTGAGCGGGCAAAAGTATGTGAACCTCTAGGATTAGCAAGTTAATTTGAAGGTGAAATTAGAGTCAGGTGTTTTTAAATCAATGGGATGCCAATCAGGTGTGAGTGGGCACCCTGTTTTTTTTTAAAGAACAGGGATCTATCAAAGTCTGCTCTTCACATCACAGCACATGTTTGTGGAAGTGTATCATGGCACGGAACAAAGGAGATTTCTGAGAACCCTCGGAAAAGGAGCAATTGTTTGATGCTCATGCCGGCTGGAAAAGGTTGCAAAAACCATCTCTAAAGAGTTTGGACTCCACCAATCCACAGTCAGACAAGACTGTGTACAAATAGAGGAAATTCAAGGACCATTGGTACCCCCCCCCAGGAGTGGTCCGACCAACAAAGATCATTCCAAGAGAAAAGTGTGTAATAGCTTTCTAAGCAACTGAAGGCCTCTCTCACATTGGCTAATGTTAATGTTCATGAGTCCACCATCCAAAGAACACTGAACCAAACAATGGTGTGGCATGGCAGGGGTTGCAAGGAGAAAGCCACTGCTCTCCAAAAAGAACATTGCTGCTCATCTGCAGTTTGCTAAAGATCCACATGGATTGATGTTCCAGAAGGCTATTGGGAAGAATGTTTTGTGGACAGATGAGACCAAAATAAAACTTTATGGTTTAAAACAAAAAGGATTATGTTTGGAGAAGGAAAACCCTGCATTCCCAGCATAAGAACCTTATCCCATCTGTGAACATGGTGGTGGTAGTAAATCATGGGTTTGGGCCTGTTTTGCTGCATCTGTGCCAGGACGGTTTTGCCATCATTGATGGAACAAATGAATTCTGAATGATATCAGAGAATTCTAAAGGAAAATGTCAGGACATCTGTCCATGAACTGAATCTCAAGAGAAGGTGGGTCATGCAGCAAGACACCGACCCTAAGCAGACAAGCCGTTCTACCAAAGAATGGTTACAGAAGAATAAAGTTCATGTTTTGGAATGGCCAAGTCAAAGTCCTGACCTTAATCCAATGGAAATGCTGGGGAAGGACCTGAAGCGAGCAGCTAATGTGAGGAAACCCACCAACATCCCAGAGCTGAAGCTGTTCTGTACAGAGGAATGGGCTAAAATTCCTCCAAGCCGGTGTGCAGGACTGATCAACAGCTACAGGAAACATTTAGATGCAGTTATTGCTGCAGAGGGGGGCACACCAGATACTGAAAGCAAAGGTTCACATAGTTTTGCCACTCACTAATATGTAATATTGGATCATTTTCCTCAATAAATAAATGACCAAGTATGATAGTTCTGTCTCATTTGTTGTTTTTGTCTCAATTTGTTTAACTGGGTTCTCTTTATCGACTTGTGTGAAAATCTGATGATGTTTTAGGTCATATTTATGCAGAAATATAGAAAATTATTAAGGGTTCACAAACTTTCAAGCACCGCTGTATGTAGTGGTTGGTATCCAAAAATCTTCATTGCTATGCTCTATAGTTTCTCTTTTTTATCAAATCTGGACAGATTTATGGGCTAATATGTCAGCCCACCCCTCAGAGACCAGAGTTAGTGCAGGCCAGACAGAGGATCATCTCCCTGAATCTGCAACAGCTCTGATTGGACGAGGATGGATACGGGGAGAGTAGTCTGTTCCCCCAGCCAGGCTCATTCTACCCATCAAAGACTGCCACATACTGGTGAAAAGAAGATGTGGAAACAAGTTTTATGGTCTGCACAGGGACAATTGGGCATATCCGAGGTCTCAGGTGTGGGCAAATTCGCCTGGTGCTGCAACAGCACCAACATCCTGCATGGAGACTCATTTTCCTCACAGAAGTCCAAAGACACTGCTGAATTAAAAAAAGAAGTGTTTGATGGCCCAACTAGTGTGGTGGCACTCGCTCACCCTCCTCCCTCAGTTTAATGGAAACGTCGAGAGACTTGGGTATTGGGTAGGACCAAACTGGGGAGCCGAAAAGGAGGAAAACTCATCAAAATGCTAGACATGTTTCTACACCTCAATAATGCTGGAGCGCAGAAAATGACTTGTAGTGTTTTGCATGAGTTTGAAGGAACGGCGTGGGTGTATTTTTTTCACAGTTACCAGTGAGATCTGCAGAATTTCATAACACGGCCATTGTCTAATAAAAGGAAAGGAAAGGGAAAAAAAACACTTGCCTCTCTGAGAGCAAATTAAGGCAGGGGTCTGCTGTATTAGCTCTCATCCAATGGGGCTTGCTGAACAGCCTGTCAGGGACAGCTTGACCAAGCTGGGATTTGAACCCTCGACCTTCTGATTGGTGGCCAACCACTAATAACCACTGAACATTGCCAATGTATATAGAGTAGATTACATGTAAGCTTTCTGTTTGTAAAAATAAACCGGTCCTGTCCGTGGACTCGTATTTTTGGAGTCCTACTCTTCCCCTAGGGGTTTGCTGTTTAATGCCAGCGTGGTGACTGAGCGATATTTTTAGATCCGTCTCGCACTTAACGTTAAATGTGCTCTGCCTGCGCCGTCGCCTCCAGCTTCAAACTGCGGTGTCACAAATTCTGGGGTTTAAGCGGACAATCGTATCAGTCGATCATCCAAGGGAAAAGGAAACATGGACAAAATCACAGGAAGCGCCTGAGAACGTTCCAGAACGGGGCGGCATGTCCGCTGGCCTGGAGAAGCTGATTGCGCAAGCTTTTGATTTGTGGTTTAAAGTTTAGAGCTGCACTGCAATAAGAGTTTGGATGTACATCCCAAATCAGCTCATCAACTGTGATTAGTAGGGGTGTTAACTCTGAACCATGCAGCCTGTCCATCATAGGGCTCAGGCGGAGTCACTGTTCCAAGTAATGGAGAACCGCCCCCTCACTTCTGACCTTCCCTTCCTTAAACATGGCCAGTTATCCCTGCATGATGCCCAACCCGACCGGAAGGGATCGTCGGGACGCCAGTTTAACCAATAAGCATAAGTGCTGGTCAACAAGCAAGACCGCGAATATTGTGTGTGCTAATACTGTTAGCATTTGTTTGTGTTTCTACAGGAAACCACCATAACTGAGATCAAGCAGAAAATCATGAAGCTACCAGATGCTAGTGGAATCGTCATCGATGGCTTTCCTCGGGATGTAGCGCAGGCGCTGTCGTTTGAAGACCAGGTGTGTGTGTTTTTCAGCTGTGCTTAAATGCCTTCCTTTATTGGCTCATTCCCAATGGCTAACGAGAGGCTAATGGCTAACCAGAGATTACAGGCTAACAGGGAGCTAAATGCTAAAAAAGTGCCTAACATGGACTAAAGATTAACAGTGGATAAAGGCTAACGAGAGGCTATAAAGCGACCAACAATGGGATAATAATAAATCATAGGATAATCAGAACACAGCTCCAATCAAGGGCTACCAAAATACTTAATGCTAGCGATACCATCAAAGGATATTATGATTTACTTCAGGGCTAACAAGATGATAATTGCCAACCTAACATTATCTGTGCTACGGGGCTAACAGGGAGCTAAATGCTAACATAGTGCTAGAGGCTAACACACGCTAAAGACTAGCAAGTGACTAAGTGCTACGACTAATGACTAACAAGAGGCAAAAAGTTAACAGGAAGCTAAATGCTAACAAATTGATAGAGGCTAATATATGCTAAAGATTAACATGTGGATAAGGGCTAACGAAAGGCCCGGGGCTAACAGGGTGCTAAATGCTAATAAAGTGCTAGGGGCTAACACGGGATAAAGACCAGCAAGTGATTAAGTGCTAAGACTAATGACTAACAAGAGACAAGAAGTTAACAGGAAGTTAAATGCTAACAAAGTGCTAGAGGCTAATATATTCTAAAGATTCACATGTAGATAAGGGCTAATGAGAGGCTAGGGGCTAACAGGGACCTAAATGCTAACAGTGCTAAGGCCTAACACAGGCTAAGGAATATCAAGTAGATAAGGACTAACAAGAGCCTAATGGCTAATAAGAGGCTAGGGGCTAACTGGGACCTAAATGCTAACAAAGTGCTTGCGGCTAACATGGGCTAAAGACTAGCAAGTGACTAAGTGCTAAGGCTAATGACTAACAGGAGGTATGGGGCTAACAAGGAGCTAAATGCTAAGGCTAGGGGCAGCCAGGGAGTTAAACGCTAACAAACTGCAAAGTACTCAATGCTAGCGATACAATCATAGGATGATACAATTAACATTAGGGCTAACAAGATGCTAATTGCTAGCAAAGAGATTAGATTTAACACCAGCTGAAGGCTAAGGCAAATGATTAACAAGAGGCTAGGGGCTACCAGGGAGCTCAATGCTAACAAAGTGCTAAGGCCTAACACAGGCTAAAGATGAACTAGTGATTAAGGGCTTAATGAGAGGCTAATGAGGAGCTAATTATTATTTATAGGGTAATTAGGCCGCTGCTCTATCTAAAGACTACAAAAGTACTTTATGCTAAACATAGCTTTCCCTTTTTTGAGTGTCTAACTGCCACAGAACGTTTTTGAAGTTATTTGTATCGCAGCCGCTATATGTAATCAGGGACAGCATGCTAATTTTAGCTTGTTTGATCCGGGTAAAAGCTGGAAGTGAAGCCGAGTGTGTCAATATTTGAAGCCTTTAATGGAGACGAGTGCTAGAATCACTAAGTCGATCCCAGAGTCCGGCCGCTCTCACCTTTAAAAGAGCTTTAATGGTCAGTTTCAAGGGCACATGGCGTATCTGACTAACTGGCTGTCAAACACAGAGCGTTAGCATTTCTCTGGATTGCCTGTTATCTGAGGTAAACACAGACTTAGCCTGTCACTAGTGAGGATTTAATGATAGAAATCTGTTGACGTACCACAGATGTTGGCATTTCAGTTTGTCTTTTTCAGATTTTAATGAGCTCCTCTAAACTGATTCTTGCGTTCAGTCTTGAGTTATTCAGAGCGACTTCACAACTGATAGAATCTTCCAGAGTGTGGATCGAGGGCCTTGCTTAAGTTCAGCAGGTGGTCTGTAGTTCCATCTTGAATTCTAGCCTTGGGTTAACATCAGGAAGGAGCCTGGCATTTTTCTGTAGGTATCAGTATCTGAATTTGTCAGACGTACCTCAAGGTGCGAGGACCCACCCTGATCCTCACCAGTATGCACTTTTTGGTCACTTAAATCGTCTATACTACCGTGTATGGAAAACCATATGGTTCATCACCTGGACAGGATTTATTTCCCCCTTTTTCCAGTGTTTCTGGTCTAGGCTCAGGACCCAGCCTGATCCTCACCGGTATGCACTTTCTGATCAATGAAATTGGCTCAAACTACCATGTATGGAAAGCCATAGGGTTTATAAGCTGGATATGCTTGAAGGGGAACACTAACCTGTTTAGCTTAAGAACTTTCTGATCACTAAAATTGGATCAAACTACCATATATGGAAAGCCATAGGGTTCACAAGATGGACATGCTTGGAGGAGAGCACTAACCTGTTTCGCTTAAGAACTTTCTGATCGCTAAAATTGGCTCAAACTTTACTTTATTTATTTCCCCATTTGTCCTGTTTCTGGGATAGTCCCATGACTCACAATCGCCAGTATCAACTTTCTGATTATTAAAATTGGATCAAACTACCATGTATGGAAAGCCATAGGGTTCACAAGATGGACATGCTTGGAGGAGAACACTAACCTATTTAGCTTAAGAACTTTCTGATCACTAAAACTTTATTTATTTCCCCCTTTGTCCAGTGTTTCTGGGATAGTCTCAGGACCCACCCTGATCCTCACCAGTCATCATCTCAAACTACTTTCTATGGAATGCTATAGGGTTCATAAACTGAAAATGCTGGGATCTGAACACTATCCAGCCTGTTTAGCCTAAGAACTGACTCTATCCAGGATTTATTTCCCCCATAGTCCACTGTTTCTGGGATAGTCGCATGACCCACATTCGCCAGTATCAACTTTCTGATTAGTAGAATTAGATCACACTATGTATGGAAAGCCAAAGGGTTCATAAGCTGGACATGTAGGGAGGAGAACATTAACCTGTTTAGCTTAAGAACTTTCTGATCACTAAAATTTGATCAAACTACTATATATGGAAAGCCATACAGTTCATAAGCTGGACATGCTTGGAGGAGAACACTAACAACCGGCCTGTTTAGATTAAGAACTGAGTGTCCACTGTTAGTCCACTGTTTTTGGTATAGTCTCATGACCCATCATCACCAGTATCAATTTTCTGACCATTGAAACTGGATCAAACTACTTATTATGGAAAGCCATAGGGTTCACAACCTGGATATCCTTGGAGGAGAACACTAACTGGCCTGCTTAACCTAAGAACTGACTGAAATAAACCCTATCCACGGTCTATTTCCCCCTTTGTCCGGTGTTTGTGGGATAGTGTCATGACCCACCATCACCAGTATCAACTTTCTAATCACTGAAATCGTCTCAAACTACCATCTATGGAATGCCATAGGGTTCATAAGCTGGGCATGCTTGGAGGAGAACACTAACCGCCCTGTTTAGATTAAATCCTATCCAAGATGTATTTCTTCCTAGGATAGTCTCAGGCCCCTTCCTCACCAGTATCCACTTTCTGATCACTAAAAGGACTGTTTCTGGCCTGTTTAGCCTAAGATCTAACTGTGATGGACTCATGTTGCAACGCATTCTGCAACCCAAGGCTGATGCTATTTCTTCTGACTTCCTTGCAGATTAAAGCAGCTCTGCTGCTGGGAATTAGCTTCCCTGTACTTGGCGTGACTTTAACTTAATGAGAGCGCAGATTCACGCATGACATCTCTGCTGAGCTTCTTGGTCCTTGTCCTCATTTTCGCTCCCTCTCGCCGAACCGGCTGTGATCACTGTGATGAGTTATGAGTGAAGACGTGCCAGAGAAGGCGTAAAAAAAGAGACGTGACATGCCGGGGACTCGTTCAGAGTCCTATCCATGATTGCCTTTGTCACTTTCCAGAACGTGATGGCCTATTTCTTAGCTCTTAGCTTTGGAATAAAACGTCATTGATGTCCCTCGACAGCTTCAAAAATTGTCCTCGCGCTATGCGGATACACTTTGACGTGCTGGAGGTCCCTGGACACCTCCACTATAAAGTGCATGGATGGGGGCTGAGGACTGCTTTTCACGCTCCTTAGAAGGATCTGTCAACACAACCTGCAAGGACTAAGAAGAGAGCAAAAATGGAAAGTGGGATTTTGGGTTGTGCTTCTGCTCTGGAGGAGAGGGAAGGCTAGCACAGAGAAATCGTTGTGGTTTCATCACATTCTGTGTTATATAAAATGTCTGGCTTACACACGGCTACAACTGGCAAGAGAAATAGCCAAGAGCTCACAGACGTATATGTGCTATGCTTCTGTACCTAAACGATGCGTCAAGCATTGTGTATCTCTTTTCGCAATATCTCCCATCCTCAAACGACCCAGCGGTGATGGAAATTAAATTAACAAAGACCTTTGAGCGAATCTTCATGAGTCGTAGCAGTGAATTAAAAACTCTCGCTGTGTTCCGAGATGGAACTGAACCCCCGGTTTAGGACGTAACGATGACAGACTCAGTCCTGCCTCTTGCGCAAATGTCAACCACATATTATTCCAAAATGTCAGCGGGCGGCGGGCAGACTGTCAGACTGATATTGAAATGTGTCGGCGCTCGGTAGAAAATAAAGACGTGATGATGTGAAGACCGTTCAGCTGCCACCAGCAAAGGGGAAATGAATTTTGTCAGAGCTGAAAGACGAGTGCGTGGTGGGATTACACAAAACGCTTCCAAAAAGGACTACAGACTATTTTCTTTAAATACCGTACCGTCTAAGGCACAGGTCGAAGAAATGTACCGCGTGCATAAAATGTAAGAAATACTTTTTTAGGTTTCGTTTTTGGACCCAGACCTACGAGGCAATTAAAGGAAGCTAAAAGTTTAACATCCTACGAACTATGACCGGGAGCACATCTGGTCCGTGCTGAGCTGAAAGAAGGCCAATAACTAGGCAGTAACACAAAGATTTGGCTTCTCCACACTCTTTTTATCCTGCTCCTGACCCTGTTGGCTGCCCGACTGCTGCAGGCTGTTGAGAAACTATGGATCCTGCAGAAGTCCCTTGTTAATGCAGGACTCTTCTTGAAATGGCCTGTTATGGAGTCATACTAGCCCTTTGCGGATAGCATGTGTCTCCCGGGACTCCAGTGACCTGGGATACAAGTGCCATGGGACTCATAAGGCTGCTGATTGGCTAATTGTCCATAATACAGATGAAAATAAACAGCATGTTTAATTCCAATCTGTGCTGCCTGGATGAAGATTTTTGTCTTGCCAGAAAGTGCGGCCAAAAAACGAGTCCCGTGAATGAAACGTACCGACAGGTTTCGTCTTCCGGCCACAATTCTGACGAGAATTTCCCATAGACTGGGATTTTTGCCACTGCTGGTAGACTGTATGACTGTACGCTTTGATGCACTATCAGCAGAAATTCAGCTTTTTCCTTCACACTATGGCCTTGGGCATGCCCTTTTTGCAGTCATTAACATGTTTGCGAGCCATTTCCCATACATCGAACGAGACATGCACTGCACTGTACCACCTCTTCTCAATCTAGGAATCCCACCATACACCCCGCACATATTTCTAGCCCGATCATCCTTGTGCAGCGCCGTCTGCAGGAGCCTGAAGGAACGTTGTAGACTTTGTTGTATGGTAAACCTGAGTGACTCAACAATGGACAGTCAGCCAGTCAAGTGTCTCTAGTAGCACCAGATGAGGCTAGAACTTGAGAAATAATGGATTTGTAAAGACAAGATGCGTTTGAAGGAGCTCAAGATGAACAGATGAGCACTTGAGAACTGAAGAAGGACAGGGACATGGTGTTCGGAATCTCCAGCGCATAAGAAACTCAACAGTAACCAGTCAGCCAGTCAGTCAAGGGCCTCTCCTAGTAGCGTTCCCAAGCGCCGAATGGAGAAAGGACTTCAGTTCAACATTTAGCAGTCAGAGGTCTCTCTTGGTCATAATCCAAACCTGAAATGGGGAAAGAACTTGTTCAATGAATCAGTGTGAAAAAATAAAGCCTGTGGAAGACCCCAGGAGAGACCTGAAAGCTCCAACCGGACTCGATATGGGCAGTTGTGTGTTAGGCGTCTGTGTGTCGCTTAGCTGCCCCTGCAGAACCCCTGGATTCGGTGCCCTTTAAAACGTCATGCCAGACCTTTTCCTGGCATGACATACCACCTTTTCATATCTGACCTCAATGGCACGCTCCCCTTTCTCCTCTCTTTCTCTCTCTCTCCATTAAACAGATTGCAGTGCATTGTGTGGCATTTTCATGACCAAATTAATGAGTGTTTGATCTCGCCACAGACGCTACGGAGTAGCCGCTAATTAGCTTGGCTATATCAATATTTGACATGCGATTGTTTCGTAGTTTGTTTATGCCACGCTGCTGTCACGAGGACAAAGCCCGGCGCCCCGGTCCATGTCAACTCAAGCGTAATCACTTACTAGGGTCCCTATGGCAATTCCCCCCCACTCTAGATTGTATTCCGTCATACCCATGTGTATGGCAGGGTGATTTAACAAATCAGAGCACTGCTGTTAGTATGAAATGAAAAAGGTAAAGACCCCCCCAAAAACATCCAGAAGTCACAGCGGCAAGGCCGGACACCTTGAAGAAGAATCTTAGTTGAGACAAACTTGAACAGGGGTTGGAACCAGGCCTTGGAATTGAATACTTTGTAGAGCCACATGTTTATAGCTTTAATTACAGTTTGTTTGGATATACAGCAGAGTGCAAAAGTCTCAGGCCATTTGATCTGTTGTCCTAGCAATGCTGTAACAACCATATAGTTGACGTTTGGACCCAAAAATTTCAAACTTTTATTCGTAAGTCTACAATCCTCTTTTCCACTGATCTTCACTGCAGTTTAGCATATCGTAGCCTTTTCACCCTGTTCCCCTTCTGAAAAAGTGGTTCCTTGGCTGCTACCCTTCCAAAAAGACCATTCCAGATCAAGCTACTTGATACTGTAAAAGGGTCAGCTTGGCATCTTGATGAAGCTCCCAGATGCTGGAGGTCATGCTTGCCACTGTAGACTATAGAAAGCCTATTTCATTCCGTTTTTTAACACTTTTTAATGCTGCTTACAAATTGCCTGCATTTTCTGGTTGTATTATAGTAAAGGGACTGATAAATAATTATATATGGTCATCATACCAATCAAACCAGTAGTATATCTAATCTAATGGTGGCCTAAGACTTTTGCACAGTACTACCTCTGCCAGCTTTTCACACCTTGCTTGGCGAATCCTGGTCCATTCTTCCTTACAGAATTGTTAAAGCCCAGTTAAATATTGGGACATTAAGAAGAACCATGTTTTTGGGAGATGAATCGCGTGCCATCTTCAGCCAACAGAGGGCTGCAGGGTTTCCTCATGAATTTAAGGAAGCTTGTGAGATTGTTGCCACATGCGCAGACCGGTAAATTCTTCAAAAGTTTGGCAGTCCAGTGAGGTTCAGTTCAAATGCCCAATTTGGAGGGTCTTCCCAATGTCGGCAAAGTGTTGGTGGTGCCATATCCTTTCCACTCCTTAATAATGCTTGGAACTCTACCCTGAGAAGTAGTTAAACCTCAGAAATCTTTTTGCATTTCCACAACTTTATCCTGGAGACCCCCGACCGTGTTGGTTTCTTTGTTTTCCGTGCACTGCTAGTATTGGAATCCTCAAAGTCAAGTAGGGTTCAGTTAGCCAGTTAAAAGTAGAGAATCAATAGAAATAAAAGTTCAGACGCCTGGTACGTGATTATACATGATCCGACGTGATTCTTCTGCAGATCTGCACTCCTGATCTGGTGGTCTTCCTGGCATGCTCTAATCAGCGTTTAAAGGAGCGTTTGGAGAAAAGAGCAGAGCAACAGGGCCGGCCCGACGACAACCCCAAAGCTACCGAGCGACGTCTCGCCAACTTCAAACAGAACGCAGTGCCACTGGTGAAGTACTTCCAGGAGAAGGGCCTCATCGTCACGGTAAGGGCTTGGTGTTACTCAGATGTCTCACTCAAAAGGTTTGGTCAGACTGGATTTTCTAAATAAAAAAGAAATATTTCAGTGTTATTCCATACAGGTTTTGCATTAAATCCCCTCCCTTTGGATCAACAAACCAAACGTTTGCGTTTGACCAGTTAAAAATGATCAGGACTCTGCAGACATGTGACGGAGGGTCCTGTAACTAAAACCAGCTCCTTTCAGCATTAATCATACCCCTGTAGCAAGGGACTAGTATGCACTTTGGTCCCATTTTCAAATCTCTCGGGTCTCTGTCACCATGGAAACCAATGCAAGCTGAAACTCTTCCGAGCAACGATGGAAAAGAGGGAAGGAGTCGACGCCGAACGTCAGCTCTGCACAGCGGGCCGTATCGCACGTATGACTAATGGTGAATGAGGCGGGTCCAGGGCAAATTATATGAGGGTTAAGGTTATTATAATTGGGAACTACATTACAAAAGTGGACCTAAAGGAGTTCCACAGATATCCCTCCCTCTGCAGGTGTCCTTCAAGGTCATAAATCACAAACGTAGCTCTAAGAGCAAGTTTTTTTCCTTTTTCTCCCACTTTGGTCGCCCCAATTGTCCATTGCCTGTGTGATGAGCAAATTACCAGTGTGTTTGGACCTACGTTGTGGTTTACTATGTGTACTTTCGATATTAAGGTTCATATCTAGACACTGAGAAGTTCCACTCTGCATGATTTCAGCCCTTGAATCCATGTTTGTTTTGGAAAAAGGGCTCGAATGATGGAATTTGGGCACAGCTTGGTCACTACTGGACGTCAGCCATTAGATGTTTGGAAGGAAGCACTTGTTTTTTTATTAGGGCTTATCAGAGATTGATGCTCGTTATCCAGAGCAGGCGCCAGTTCGGCCAACGCAGATCCATAAATGGTGTCTGCAAAACAAGCCAGATGAGGTCAACACCAGTCTGCAGAAACGTACGTTTTGGGGAATGTAGGCTCACTGAGAACAGAATTTACTGACTGAATGTGAGTACCAGTCACCAGTTTTGGTGAACCTTTTCAAACTGTACGCTCAGCTGCCTGTTCTTGGCTGACATTAGTGGTACCGGTGTGGTCTTCTGCTGCTTAGCCCATCTGCTTCAGCAGATTCTGCTCTGACCTCTGGCACCAACGAGGCATTTTCACCCAGAGAACTTCCCTCGCTGGATATTTTCTCTTTTTCAGACCATTCTCTGAAATTCTCTAGAGATAGCGCTGTGTGTGAAAACCCCAGTAGATCAGCAGTTTCGGAAATACTCAGATCAACAACCATGCCACATTCAAAGTCACTTAAATCAACTTTCTTCCCCATTCTGATGCTCGGTTTGAACTTCAGCAGCTCGTCATCACCATGCACATGAATGCATAAATGCTGCCATGTGATTGGTTATCAGATATCAGCCTTAACGAGCAGTTGAACAGGCATGCCTAATAAAGTGTCTGTCTTTTGTCCCGTCGCCTGCAGTTTTTATTTAAGAGCAGCAGGTCTCTGTCTTCGGCAGCACCGGGAGAAGCCGAATGCCTACCCTTGGCTAATCATGTGCTAATTGAAACGAGAGCTATTTGGAAAGCCACGCACAACATAGCGACTAATGAGGTGGTAATTGCGGCTCGTGTCGATCTCCTCTTCCGGACGCCAAATCTTCAGGGACATTTCAGTGGCGTTCATGCAGGAAGAGATGGTATCAACACGCTCAGCGGATTGATCTCAATAGGAATACTTGACGCACATTGTAATATTAACCATAGCAGGATCACCAGCTTCCGACCCATTTCGACGTCCTGTTATTGCCATATAGCAGTTATGATATGATAGTGACTTGACTACAAATCCCAAAATGCATCACTCATACGTTCAAACTTCATACTGCCATAACAATGGACCCACTACTGATTTAACTCTCCTTTTATTCATTGTTCCCCCCTTTCCCCAGTGACAAAGTACTATACTTGATCATTATTTTCTTCTGATGACTTTTACTACGCTAAATTTTCCCAGACTCTTCCGTTACCCTTCCCATTTCTAAACGGTTTATCCTCTTACTCTCCCCGGTTACTATGGTTATGAAGAACAAGCCTGAGCACGGGCTTCCAGAATGTTCTCTTCGAGTTTTTTCAGTCTTCAATTCGTCCATCCACTTTCGCTGTCACATTCGTGAACATTAGGGTTTTTTGTGCAGTTTGTTACACGGGTAAAGAACTGGAGGTCATCTCTAATGGCGCCATCTTCCACGTCAAAAGGCTGCCATTCTCCGCTGGCAGCCTTTTCAAACTGGCACCTGAATAACGTTCGCAAAACAGATACAGCGGTACCTCGGTTCTGAATGAAAATGACGAATACTGAGCAAATGTTTCCCATAAGGAGTAATGTCAGCTGAGTGAATCCGTTCCAGACCCCCAGAAAATCCACACTGTATGAGGCGTTATATGCATTAATGGAGTTGTATTGTACAGGAGCTCCCTGGTTTACGATGGGGATATGTTCAATAAATCCATCATAAGTTAAATACAACATGAACCGGGGAGTTTAACGACAGTTTGGTGTATAATAGCGTAGACGAGACTGTTGGCTTCTTACTCGGATTTTCTGGTCCACCTTAAATGACTGCAATTACATTATGGCGCCTGTAGATGGAGATTCCGCCTCAGGGTAAGTAAGTAAGCTAATGTTTAAAACCCTTACATTAACCTACCAGTCGGACAAAATCATTAATACAAAGCTTATTTTATAAAAGTGCTGAAAAATCTCATGTCATTTACTGAGTAATTGAAATTGCACTAGGAATACAGTACTGTAGATGTAAATATCAGATCAGCCAGGGCTATTGTGAATCTGAATCACTGTGTCATGATTCTGAATCGAGTTTCAGCTGAAATTGAGACGAGAACCGAGACAAATTTTCTAGTCAAACTTCATCTAGAACCGAATTCGATGAGTTTCGAGGTGGTGGAGAAATGAGGTACCACTGTACAAGTACTTCTTATCTACACTATGGCCAAAATTGAGCAAATTGGGAGGACATTGGGAAGAACAGACCAGACAATGTGAGAAATCCCATACCCTAAAGCAGAATATGGGACATTAAAGGCTATAAACACTGGAAGTACCAGTTGGAAAGATCAACAGCTACTCCTGATGATCCAACAGGACTCAGTTCCAGTAGTGAAGCTGCCTGTTTGTGATCATCCCTTGTTCTCCAGAACCTAACTAGGCCATGTCTGTGGAGGTCTTTTATCTAAAATCCACAGCTTTTTCAGCTCCTTTGCAACCCTATCTCACCGTCTGCCACGTCCCGGGAGGGTCTGAGTGACTCTATTGTTGGTCTCTCTCAGGGTGAGTCGGTGATATTTGGGATAGCACTCAGCTCTTAATCAAGAGCTTTAAACGAACTGATACTCCGACGATCTTTTTCAAGTCGGTTTCTTTTTTTCTAATGAGTAAACCTCCCGCGTGCAGGAGATATTTACGTCTTCGGCGCGTTTTCTTTGATCCTTTTCATTTCGAGATGTTGCCATGGTGACGCAGCAACTCTGATTAGTCAGACTAGTGAATTCGCTACCTTAAGAGTCGCTTATTAACCCCGCGGTGTAAAGAGCAACCGATCTTCTCCAGAGACTACAGGCAGTTCAAAGAGTTAGGATGCCATAATTAGCTCTAACAGATTGACTTTTATTCGCCCGTCTGTGCAATTTGATATCGATTTGCAGTAGATATACAGTGGTGTGAAAAAGTGTTTGCCCCCTTCCTGATTTCCTATTTTTTTGCATGTTTATCACACTTAAGTGTTTCGGAACGTCAAACCAATTTAAATATTAGTCAAAGACAACACAAGTAAACACAAAATGCAGTTTTTTAATGAAGGTGTTTATTATTAAGGGAGAAAAAAATCCAAACCTACATGGCCCTGTGTGAAAGTGATTGCCCCCTAAACCTAATAACTGGCTGTTCCACCCTTAGCAGCAACAACGGCAACCAAGCGTTTGGATAACTTGCAATAAGTCTTTTAAAGCGTTGTGGAGGAATTTTGGCCACTCATCTTTGCAGAATTGTTGTAACTCAGCCATATTGGAGGGTTTTCGAGCATGAATGGCCTTTTTAAGGTCATGCCACAGCATCTCAATAGGATTCAGGTCCAGACTTTGACTAGGCCACTCCAAAGTCTGCATTTTGTTTTTCTTCTGCCATTCAGAGGTGGACTTGTTGATGTTTTTGGATCTTGTCCTGCTGCAGAACCCAAGTTTGTTTCAGCTTGAGGTCACGAACAGATGACCGGACATTCTCCTTCAGGATTTTTTGGTAGACAGCAGAATTCATAGTTCCATTTATCACAGCAAGTCTTCCAGGTCCTGAAGCAGCAAAACAGCCCCAGACCATCACACCACCACCACCATATTTTACTGTTGCAATAATGTTCTTTTTCTGAAATGCTGTGTTACTGTTACACCAGATGTAATGGGGGACACACCTTCCAAAGTGTTTAAATGTTGTCTCTTCAATCCACAGAATGTTTTCCCAAAAGTCTTGGGGATCATCAAGATGTGTTCTGGAAAAATTGAGACGAGCTTTAATGTTCTTTTTGCTCAGCAGTGGTTTTCCTCTTGGAACTCTAGCATGCAGGCCATTTTTGCCCAGTCTCTTTCTTATGGTGGAGGCATGAACACTGACCTTAACTGAGGCAAGTGAGGTCTGCAGTTCTTTGGATGTTGTTGTGGGGTCATTTGTGACCTCTTGGATAAGTCGTCGCTGTGCTCTTGGGGTAATTTTGGTCAGCCAGCCACTTCTGGGAAGGTTCACCACTGTTCCATGTCTTCAGCATTTGTGGATAATGGCTCTCACTGTGGTTCGCTGGAGTCCCAAAGCTTTAGAAATGGCTTTATAACCCTTTCCAGACTGATAGATCTCAATTACTTTCTTGTTGTTCTAATTGTTGTTCTAATTGTTCCTGAATTTCTTTGGATCTCGGCATGATGTGTAGCTTTTAAGGATCTTTTGGTGTACTTCACTTTGTCAGGCAGGTCCTATTTAAGTGATGCCCTGATTGAGAACAGGTGTGGCAATAATCAGGCCTGGGTGTGGCTAGAGACAGTGAACTCAGGTGTGATAAACCATAGTTATGTTTTATCTCGTAACCACGGAAACAAAGACGACGAAGAGCCCATGTCAGCCGTGAGAGAAGAGTCACATTTTGACCTCTGGAAATCCTGATCATAGAGTAGATTTATTCAGCGTCGTTACCATTTACGCTGTATTTTACACACAAAAAAGGAAATGTTCACATTGTTTATATGTATTTAAAGTGCGTCTTAACCTAGCTGTTGACTAGCGTTAGCAAATCCATGAGCGAGAACGCATCAGTTAATAATTAATTAATGAAATTAATTAAATAATTAATATGAACGAATACTTAATTACACATAGCTGTAGCCATCATTACATCTTTACTTTAAAGCATGTCCAAATTATTTTGATATAATTATTATTTTGACTCATTTTCTATCAATAACAAAGTCATGGCCAGACTTTCTCCATTAAGCGCCGAAATATTTTATTAATGCAGCTTCTGCTGTGGCGCTTGGTCAAAGCGAAAAAAAAATCCGTCTGATGATCAGCCCCGGGCCGATCCTTTCAACCATGGCAGGAGATTTCTCCCATCATGCTCTGATTGATGTTTGAAGGCAGTTACGCACAGGGGTACGTGACTGGCTGCAGGTCAGGTTTGGATCTTCATAATGAGCACCTGACTGACCTGATATCAATTAAGTCATCAATCCTGACTTGGTAGCCATTATTATGGGAGCTTTTGGCTCCAAGGAAGCCAAAAACAAACACCAAACATGACTAGGCCGGTCCATGGTGGAGCCAAAACACCCTAAACTCTCCCTTTAAGAGAGCTTTGGACGGAAACCTTAGTCTGAGTCTTTCAAAAGTTCACCTTTGTGCCCTGGACTCGCTTTGCCATGTCCCATAATAGTCTGAGGTTTCGGCTCAGCACTCCTACGCATCGCAATCCTTCTTGTCTGTTGTCATGACGACAGGAGCGAGGTCAGGCGGGGGATCTTTCTCTTCCTCCCCTATCTTGAGGTTTTCATTTTTCTCCGTGCACCAGTCTCGTGAAGTGCTCTCGTGAAGAGCCTGTAATTGTCCACCTCGACCCGTCCCTCTGCCCAGCAGCGAAGGGGGTGGAAATGAATGAAGGGAGCAAGCGGCGGAAGCCCGTCCTCATCCATTCATAAAGCTCTCGGCTGCTTTCACTGCTTCATTAGACTGTTCAGGCTGTACCTTCTTTAAAACTGGGCTTGTGTCAAACTACAAATGCAGAGTTATTTTTAAGAGACAGTTCTTTTGGAACTAGAACTGAAACAACATGCAGCGGTTCAGCTGTACTAAAACTATGGAGACAATCTAAGGAAATTCAGCTCAAAACTAGAAGAAAGACAAAAAACTAGAAGGTTCAGCGAAAGTTGTGAACAAAAATTTTTCAGTACTCTATCTGCTATAATAGAAAGGTTCAACTGTTTTCTAAATAGAATTGATACAAATTTAAGAAGTACAGCTTTTTGGAAGATGTATTATAACAGTTTCAGAAAGTTTTGCGCCTGGAAATTGATTTAATTTAGTCAGATCTTTTGTGGAACTACAGTTAAGACCCTTAAGAACGAAGAGTTGTCACAATATGCAACGTTATTGTCTGGTTGAAAACCAGAACCGTAATGAGAAGCAGCTTGGGTTGTTTGTAAAATACTGAAAATAGATTTATAACATTTTATGAAAGGCCATTGTTTTTGGGAAATGTAACAGTTTGACAATTTAAAGTCTGTATTTGTCAGGACTATAATTAGGTTCTCAGCCTTTTCCCATACTTTGCTCCATGAGGTTGATGTGATGGGTCATCCAGACCCAAGCTGAATGTTTGTCCACAGTCCTTGGGAAATGAAACCATGCTGTCTCTCTCTCCTGGATAGTTGGACGCTGACCGGGACGAGGAGGAAGTCTTCTCAGACATCAGCATGACCGTGGACAACAAGCTGTTCCCGACCAAAGAGCCTATTGCAGGTGAGTCATGGGATTGTGGGATCTATCAGATTTAATGGTTGTTTGAACAGCATATATATGAGCCAGTGTGACTCTGGTGGCCCAGTCTTTAAGGCTCAAGCCTGACTAACTGGATGCTGCTGGATCCTTGAACAAATCTCACAACCATCAGCTGTTCTGGATCAGAGGATCTGCTAGATGCTAGATGTTCCGTGCTTGGTATCTTAAGGTTATGAGTTCATATCCCAGGATTGGCAGAGTTACTGTTAGACCTGTGATTGGATTGGATTCTGGATTTATGGACGGGTTAAAAAAGGCGTCCCAAATCACATAACAGAATCAGAAAGCCATTTAAAACAAAAGCCAACCTTCTGACATGGTCAAAAATCAAATTCCAAAAATCCTTTATCATCATCATGGGGAGCACGATGATCAAATCTGCCTTTTATTTGGACTTTATTGACCTGATAAAGACAGAAGTATTTTGGTTTGTACAGTCATGCTTTAATGGTCAGCATGACCAAAGCTTAGGGGACCTTCACTGAGAGGGAAAACATCTGGCAAGCAGGCAGTGTGAGATTTTTTTAGACACGTTCCAGTGATTAATGGGCTCGGAGAAGAGCGAACGGGACATGAATTCCAAAAATATTTTGTATTATAAGGTAGAAACTCTGCATGTCTGGGACTTCTTGTTTATATTATCCATCAGCACTTTGTAGTTCTTGCAGTTTCTTCGGCATGACAGATGTAACCATTGTTCTTGACTACAGCGTTCAAAATGCAGCCTGAATAAAAGCTTTACCATAGCTGGTCTTCTCTTAGTGAACACCCAGCACCACGCTGTTGGGACGTAAATCCGTCCCCTTTGATAAGCAGAAAGCACCACCAATTTCTTCTTTATCTTTCTTGGCCGTTGGTGATGGACAAATGGCCTGAAGTGCCGCTCCTCGTCGCGAGTCGATAAAATCATTTGACTTTAAAGTGGAAAAATACCGCCTGAGGCAATAAGGGCCAGAGGAACAAGAGGAGCGATTACTATTTGATGCCCCACATGCTGTGATTTCAAATGACATGGTTTCAGAGCTACCATTTTAATCGGGGATTGGATTCCAGTACTGGCACACACACACACACACACACGGTTGCTGGTTAGGATGGTCGACCAGCATGCCAGCGTAAGTGGTGCCCATCACAAAAGTGTCCAAAACATAATATATGCTAGTCACAGCATGGTGTGAAAAACAAAAACATATGAGCAACAGTTCTATTGGCAAACCCACTGTCAGAGGACAATGGTCAGGCTTGTTTAGGGATGCCAGGAAAGTAAAAAAAAAAAAAAAAGAATGGGCAAAAACAGCTGAAGCCCACATGTGGTTCTGTCCAAAAACCAGGATTGAGGCTACAGTGAGCACAGGCTGACTGAAACCGGCCAAAAAAAAGAGTAAACTTTGAGTACAATAAAGGTTCTTCTTGTCCAGAGTACTGTGCGAAAGTCTTAGGCCACCATTGGATTAGCTATACCATCGTTTTAAGGACCAAATATAATTGCATCTCAGTCTCTGTATTAGGATACAACCAGAAAAGAGAGGCAATTTGTAAACAGTATTAAAAAAACTGAAAATAAATCAGAAAAATCAGCTTCTAAAGACTACAAGAGCAAGAGCAGCTTCATCAGGATGCCAAGTTGGTTTTTTGGAAGCGAAGCAGCCAAGAAACCACTTTTTTCAGAAGCGGAACTGGGTGAAAAATCTAAGATATGCTAAAGCGCCCAAAGACTGGAATGCAAACCAGTGGAAAAGAATTATGGAGAGTATTTTCGGTCCAGTCGTTGACCATGTTATATTTGGTCATTATACAACTCCAATGGTGGCCTAATACTTTTGCACACTACCCTATATTTTGAAATGAAAAGACCATTTCCTCACGCATCCCTCCCACATTCTTCTTTAAAGCTATCCTTGCTCTTACATGGGAGCATTTCTTCGTGCTTTCCACCCAAAAGGTCATCTTCAAGGTTGGTGTCCATCGTCACCTAAACATGAAATCGCCGCCTGTTATCCCAGCTGGGAGTCTGAAGGCTCACCTTGCTGTAAAGCTGCACCTTGACATTCCCAGCAGGCTGCGTTTTGCCAGTCGTCACACATTAAAGCACGGATCAGCAGCTTTGTGTATGTCATGGTCCTGGAGCTCTTGCCCTCGTCTCTTTGTATCAGTCACTTGCCATTCAAACAAAAGGCTGAGAGCAGAACTGTTCTGAAAGCAGGCTGAAAACAATGGGGGTTATTCAAACACCTGAGTAGACCTTGGTCATGCTGATGTGGGTGAAAACAGCTGTTTTGCGTCCATACTGAACATAAAAACGCTCCCGGCCTGGAGGTCCAAGCATCTCTGTTGTGAGTGTTGCTGGCGAGCCAACATCATGTCACCAATGGTTTCTGACTCCAATGGCCTTGCATTGTGTGGGTGTGTAAATATTTCCTAGGCTAAACACCAAAACCTGACAGATTCAACTGGTGTTAATTCTTCCCATGATGCTACCCAACAATCTTCAAATATACTATATACAAAAGTTTGCGGACACCCAGAAAATTAGATCCAAAACATGGGTGTTAGGGAGATGTTTGCACTTAACCTTGCTGCTTCAACAGCTTTCCACTGGATTTTGGAACCTGGGTCATTTTCGGCGTTCCACTTGCCGACATGGGCCCCTCCTCCCTCCCACTGAGGGGAAAAAGTAAACCTAACACCCTTTCCAGAGTGTATCAATGGAAAATTCAGCGTCTGTGGAACATGACCACAGTCACATAGTAGTTTAGACATTTTGCACGTGTGTAGTCAAGCCAGACCTTTGTTTTCCTAAGTCTGATAAAACTGCATTGAAGAAACCCAGCTCAGCTGAGACAGGAGACGGGATGGGCTATACTGCTTTAGGACATAAGCAAGACTAAATCTTTAAACTTCTCTTGCACAATCTATTCTAGCTATTCCTATTGCGTTTTGTTATTCCCTCTTCTCACAGGTCCAAGTGAGCTCGACCTGAGTCTGCTCTCAGACACCACCAGCCTGGCAGACATGCCCTCCAAATTTGATGAGCAGGTATGTTAGCAAATCCCACACAACATCTTTCTTTGTCATTTCCTCCCGATTTGGTGATAATCTGTTTCTCGTTTATCCAGTGACATACTGTCACTAGTTCATAACAGAAGCGTGGCTCAGTGGGATCAGAGTGAGGTTAATGCCTCGTGAGGTGTCAAGTGGTGGCCAGACAGCTAGCAGTTTTATTTTTAAACGTCCGAATGCTCACAAGCCTATGATAATCCTTATATAATATGAGAGCTAAACCATAATATAACATCCTGCTCTCCCTCCGATCAGCCCAGTGATGGCTTTGGCTTCTCCAAACAACTCAACACTCTTAATAAAAGCTAGCAGTGTTTAATCACGATGCAGAGCGGAGGCTGCTGAAAATCTGAGGTGTGAACAGGTTGTGGGCAGAACCAAGCTGGCATCGTGGGTCTTCTTTCAGTACTCACACTCATCAAGTGATACCCACACTGCATCATTTGTGACTGTGCTGCTGCTTCATCATCCACCAAGCAGACCTCATCCCAGCATGAAGCAGCCTAATCTGTGATTTGTAAAGCTTTGGGATGTGTGACTGGTGATGTTTCCTGACCGGAGATTGATTGAGCCTATTTATTGTTGGACCTTCTTGACCTGATATTGATGGAGCGTCCTTATCTGTGGTTTTTGGAGCTTCTTAGTTGTTAGAGCTTCTCAGCTTGTGATTGTTGGAGCTTCTTAATTGTTGGAGCTTCTTGGTCTGTGATTGTTGGAGCTTCTTAATTGTTGGAGCTTCTTGATCTTTGATTGTTGGAGTTTCTTAATTGTTGGAGCTTCTTAGTTGTTGGAGCTTCTCAGCCTGTGATTGTTGGAGCTTCTTGATCTGTGATTGTTGGAGCTTCTTAATTGTTGGAGCTTCTTAGTCGTTGGAGCTTCTCGATCTTTGGTTGTTGGAGCTTCCCAGCCTGTGATTGTTGGAGCTTCTTAGTTGGTGGAGCTTCTCAACCTGTACTTGTTGGAGCTTCTCGGCCTGTGATTGTTGGAGCTTCTTAATTGTTGGAGCTTCTTGGTCTGTGATTATTGGAGCTTCTCAGCCTGTGATTGTTGGAGCTTCTTAGTTGTTGGAGCTTCTCGATCTTTGGTTGTTGGAGCTTCTTAGTTGGTGGAGCTTCTTAGTGGTTGGAGCTTCTCAACCTGTGATTGTTGGAGCTTCTTAATTGTTGGAGCTTCTCGGCCTGTGATTGTTGGAGCTTCTTAATTGTTGGAGCTTCCTGATCTGTGATTGTTGGAGCTTCTTAGTTGTTGGAGCTTCTCGATCTTTGGTTGTTGGAGCTTCTTAGTTGGTGGAGCTTCTTAGTGGTTGGAGCTTCTCAACCTGTGATTGTTGGAGCTTCTTAATTGTTGGAGCTTCTCAGCCTGTGATTGTTGGAGCTTCTCGATCTTTGGTTGTTGGAGCTTCCCAGCCTGTGATTGTTGGAGCTTCTTGATCTGTGACTGTTGGAGCTTCTTAGTTGTTGGAGATTATTAACCAGTTTTTTTTGGAGCTTTTTGACTTTTGAGCTTTTTTTTGTGTTTTTGAAGCTTCTTCAAATTTCATAGTTGGAGCTTCTTGATTTGTGAATGATGTAGTTTCTTGATCTGTGATTACAGGGAATTCTTTTAAATGCAGTTGTTGGCAGTTTGATAGAGCTTCTTAACCTCTGATTGCTGAAGCTTCTTGATTTTTTTTTTTTTTTTTTAAGAGTTTCTTGATCTGTCATTGTTGAAGCTTCCGGAGTTGTACATGACGTACTTTCTTGATCTATGTTTGCAGGAGAGTCTTTTAAATGCAGTTACTGGAGCTTCTTGATCTTTGGTAGTTGTTGGTTCCTGAGCTGGAACTGTTGGAAGTTTTTTTTCAGTTTAAATTCACTAGCAGAGACTTTTTGAACCACCCACGCTGCTCCCCAAGATTGAGGATCTCCACACTCCTCCGTAACGAAGCGACCTCGCTGCTTTCACTCTGCACTGCTAATGAGCTGCAGCCTGGTTTCCTTATCAGTCAGCAAACTCAAGCACAGAAACAGAGTGAGGAGGACCTGAAGGAAAGCCTTCCTCACTTCCTGTTTATCTCACATTACTGATCTGAAGCCTTCATTTGAATGTAAGGAGATGCTGCTGATTAATACAATAACGAACACTAACGCCATGAATGGTCCCACCTTTTTAGGGTTGAGTCCCAAATCATAGCAGCAGAAGTGCTTTCTGCCTGAGTGGGAGTCTGCATTTAACAGCGCAATTATAATAGCTTCATTGTGTGAGGAAGAGAGAACGTGTCTGTGGAGGGCAGAGATAAAGAAAGTCATGAAGGAACAGGGAAAGAAAAAAAGAAAGATGAAAAGAGGAGGAAAGAGAAACAGACAAAGGAATTAAAAAAGGATAACATAAGAAAAGAAAGCAAGGAATAGAAATGAAGAGAAGAGACAGGAAATAAAGAAGAAAAAAAGAAGAGGTTTAAGTATGAATAAAACCCAAGGAAAGGGAGTAAAAAAGAAACTATAAATGAGGTGGAAAGGAAGACGACAGCAATAAAGTAAGAAATAAATATAGAAACAGGTGAAAGTGTGAAAGAAAATCAAATAAACAGGAAACTAATATAAATATTAGAAATATTAGAAGTGAAAGAATGTATAATAAAAAAGCAGAGAGATGGAAAGAAACAAAGATAAGAAAGAAAAAAAGCAACAAACAAAAGAAAGATGAAAATGAGACAAAACAAATGAACATAGAAATAAAGAAAGAAAGAAAAAAAATAAAATGAAGAAAAGAGACAAGGAATGAAAGTAAAGGAAGGAACAAAAAGGATAAGATTTCTTTCTTCCCTTCCTTACTTTATTTTTTCGTACTACCTTTATTTCTGTTTGCCGTTTCCTTTCTTTTCAGTGTTTTTCTTCTTTCCATCTCTCTTCTGTTTTCTAGCCCTTCTTCTAGTCACTATCCTTCAGCACTTTTTCTATTATTGTTTCAGTCATTTCTTCTGATCTTTCCTTTAGCTAGGAATTAATTTGACCTTTCATCACTTCATTCCAGAATTTCTTGTTTATTTCTGTCCTTTTCTTCTTTTTCTCTTGCTCCCCACTCTCTTTCTTGGCTTTCCACCTCCATGTTTTCTTTCTCCCTTTTGCTCCTGTTGACTGCTGAGGAATATTTGGGCATAGATTTGGGAAACAAAACCATTTGTTTCTCATATTTCGATCTTAGTAGAGGCTCTGAAGTGACAGCATTGGCTTAAAACCTTTTAATTGAGGTGGCTTTGGGGCGACAGCGTTGACTCTTCAGTTTTGGCGGGAAGGTCTCTGAGGCAGCACGTCCAAGTGACCGCCGGCTGATAGAGCGCTGATATGTTTTGTGGACAAACATAAGGGGTGAAAGGGGTAATTACCCTCGATTACCACAAGTGCCAGCAGGGAGACGCCCCCTCCATCAACACTCTTCGAGAAGAGAACCATTCAGAGAAAAGGCACATTTTTTAAAACAATCTGCAGAGTAAATTAGTGGCTGTGGCCCAGTCAGAAGGGTGAGAATCCAAATCCTAATTCATCCACGCTGCCACTGGTGGGACCAAGACCTGCTGCCGGTGGGGTTTTTTTGTCTCAAGAAGAACCCATCTTGTGTCGTGTCATGAGAACGTACTGAACAGTAATGCGCCGAACGTACTGAATGGTAGCTCTTCATGAGATTCGTTCTCGCAAAGCCGCTTACTCTAACGCCGTTAGTGACCGAGATTGCAGTTTAACTCTGCGGGAGGCCATTCGGCACAGCAGAGCCGACGGAGTAGTGTGCTTTAGAGCGTTCAGAAACGAGTCACTGATGGCTCCCGGGCAAACGTTTCACATTCCGTGCCTGTATCGATTCGCTCCACAATCATTACTCTTTACTAAAAGCAATTTCTGTTTGTTTACAGCTTGTGGAGGACGAGGCGGGATCTCAGAATGCTGAATGTGAGTATCGCACGTCTTATTTAGCTGAGGACAAAAACTTGCGCCTGGGTCATTAAATAATAACTGTGAATAAAAATCAAGTGCCCCAGCAGCTCTGCTCCATTTACTCATGACTCAGCAGGCTTATTGGTCTAAATTTAGGAGGCACGCTGCCTGGCATGTTTATTTCAAGGCTGTTTGGGTCTTCCCTTACAACATTTTGGACGTGTCACCATGACGATGTCCAGGTGCAATCACTTTCCAAAATAAACAGTGCACACGCACCCAGCCTTCATTGCCACTGTGCATCGAGGAGCCTTGGGTGCCCAACGACCTGCCAGATGGTGGTTTATCCCTCTTTGGACCGCTGTAAGTAGGTACTCTCCACTGCTGACCGGGAGCTCCCCTCCAAGTCTTACCCTTCAGGAGGTTCTCTGACTCAGTTGTCTGGCCATAACAGTTTGGCTCGTGGCAAATTTACTTCGGTCTTTATAAAGACCAGCCCATTTTTCCTGCAAACAGCACATCCACCATGAGAACCAACTGTTCACGTAACATCTAACACAGCCCAGATATGAAAGAAAGTAGGAAAACTGAAACGGTAGAGTGCATGGAAAGATAATCTGTCACTGAGGGAGGAAGCCAACATGGAAGGATAAACACCGAAGCGGGAAAGAAGGAAGGAAAGAAATAAAGTAGAAAAAAATGTGAACTAGATAAGAACTAGATAAGGAAGGAAGGAAACAAGTACATCAGGAAGGAGGAAAAGAACTAGATCAGGAAGGAAGGAAATAAGTACATCAGGAAGGAAGGAAAGAAGGAAGGAAGGAATTAAGTACATCAGGAAGGAAGGAAGGAAATAAGTACATCAGGAAGAAAGGAAATAAGTACATCAGGAAGAAAGGAAATAAGTACATCAGGAAGGAAGGAAAGGAAGGAAGGAAGGAATTAAGTACATCAGGAAGGAGGAAAAGAACTAGATCAGGAAGGAAGGAAACAAGTACATCAGGAAGAAAGGAAATAACTACATCAGGAAGGAAGGAAAGTTGTAGATCAGAAAGAAAGGAAGGAAATACGTACATCAGGAAGAAAGGAAGGAAGAAAATAAGTACAACAGGAAGAAAGGAAATAAGGAAAGAACTAGATCAGGAAGGAAAGAACTAGATAAGGAATGAAGGAAATAAGTACATCAAGAAGGAAGGAAAGAAGTAGATCAGGAAGGAAGGAAGGAAGGAAATAAGTACATCAGGAAGAAAGGAAATAAGGAAAGAACTAGATCAGGAAGGAAAGAAGGAAATAAGTACATCAGGGAGGAAGGAAAGAAGTAGATCAGGAAGGAAGGAAGGAAGGAATTAAGTACATCAAGAAGGAAGGAAGGAAGGAAAAAAGTACATCAGGAAGAAAGGAAAGAACTGGATCAGGAAGGAAGGAAGGAAATAACTACATCAAGAAAGAAGGAAAGTAGTAGATCAGAAAGAAAGGAAGGAAGGAAATAAGTACAACAGGAAGAAAGGAAATAAGGAAAGAACTAGATCAGGAAGGAAATAAGTACATCAGGAAGGAAGGAAAGGAAATACGTACATCAGGAAGAAAGGAAGGAAGAAATAAGTACATCAGGAAGAAAGGAAATAAATACATCAGGAAAGAAGTAGATCAGGAAGGAAGGAAGGAAGGAATAAGTACATCAAGAAGGAAGGAAGGAAGGAAGAAAAAAGTACATCAGGAAGAAAGGAAAGAACTGGATCAGGAAGGAAGGAAGGAAATAACTACATCAAGAAAGAAGGAAAGTAGTAGATCAGAAAGAAAGGAAGGAAGGAAATAAGTACAACAGGCAGAAAGGAAATAAGGAAAGAACTAGATCAGGAAGGAAATAAGTACATCAGGAAGGAAGGAAAGAAGTAGATCAGAAAGAAAGGAAGGAAGGAAATAAGTACATCAGGAAGAAAGGAAATAAATACATCAGGAAAGAAGGAAAGAACTAGATAAGGAAGGAAGGAAATAAGTACAACAGGAAGGAAAGAAAGAAGGAAGGAAATAAGAACATCAGGAAGAAAGGAAGGAAGGAAGGAAGGAAAGAACTACATCAGGGAGGGAGGAAGGGAAGGAAAAAGGGAAAGAAGTGTATAAGGAAGGAAGGATGGAAAAGAAGAAGTACAACATCAGGAAAGAAGGAAGGAAGCACAAAAGGAAGGAAGGAAGGAATGAAAGAAATAAGTAGAAAAAAAATGTGGGACAAAAGAAAGAAGGGTAAACGAACAAAATATGAAAGCATGGCCAATGAAAAAAGAAAGAAACTAATAATGTGTATAAGGATGGAAGAAAGAAACAGTAAGAGGAAGAAAGGTTAAAAAAGAAAGACATACAGGAAGAATGAAAAAATTCAACAATGAAAGTGAGAGAGAAAGAAAACGGAGGAAAGAAAATGGCAAGAAAGAGAAAAACATTAGAGGATGAATGAAAAAAAAAAAAGAAGGGATGAACTAAAAAGAAAGAAGAGAGAAATAAGGGAGGATGAAACCAAGAAAAAAAAGAATAAGACGGCGTGGCAGGACGTGCACTGCATGTTGGCCGGCCGTTACCATCCTCACAGACTTTTTATGCTCCTGTACCAGTTTATCCGTTTCAAATGTTCTACACTTTCTTTTTTTTTATTATTCTGTGATCATTTCTGCTTTTCCATCATACACGTCTCTCATTGCTGCACAGTGACCAAACTCAGCAGAGTGCTTCATCTGCTTTTTTCTGCCAGGTTTGCCCGTGGAGAAGAAAAAAGCAAAGGTGATCTTTGTGGTCGGTAAGTTCAGTGAGGAACCTGCTTCACTGTCTAATCATCAGCCTTTTACTCTCAACAAAGCAAACAAGTCAGGCAATAGCAATAGCCTGGGGTTTGATGAAGTTACACGTCATTGTAAGAGATTATATCATACAGATCCTTCACCTAATCCAAAAACGGCTCCTGAATGAGACAGAATTGATCTCAGGGGGGGAAAAAAGAAAGAAGAGAGCATGAGGAAATGAGCTGGCTCTTCAGACGGAAGCCTAGAATCTCCATGATCTGCTAATTAGAGGCTGGTGATAAAGGTTAATGAAGGGGGCGGGTCCAGTTTTAACTCTCTGCTCGAGGAGAGCGTGGAGCCGATGGAGGCACAGACAAAGACTGTAGAGGAACATACGAAGAACAGCACTTAGGGAAAAAGAGCCTGGAAGGGTGAAAGAAAGGATAGAGCTAGAGAACAGTAAAGGTCAGTAAAAAGGAAAGGAGGAAACAAAAACAGATTACAAGAAAGAAACAGAACATGAAGAATAAAATACAGGAAAGAATTCAGGAAAACGAAAGAGTGTAAAGAATTGGGTTTTTAAGTAAAGATTACATAGAAAGAGAACAGAAAGCCTGTCACTCAGGGAGAAAGCCAACATGGAAGAAAAAGAAAAAGAAAGAACATCATGAAATAAAAATCAATTAAGAAAAGAACAGAAAGGACAGCATAAAAGAAAGACAAATGACAGAGAAATATAAAAAAAAAAACCCACAAAAAAAACCACCACTGTTTAGAACAGAAACAGCCTGGAAAGATGAAAGAAAAGACAGAGCAACTGACAAAAAATATTAGAGTAAAGGACCATAAGAAGGAAGCAAAAAGACTGCAGCAAAAAAGTAGAAAATGAAGAATAAAATACAGGAAAGAAAGAAGGAAAATTAAAGAATGTAAAGGATGTTTTTTTAAGGAAATGTTACATGGAAAGATAATAGAGATGAGAGAAATAAAAACAAGAAAAATGAGAGAAAATGACAATAAGAAGGAAGGAAGCAAAGTAAGATTGCAAGAAAAAAAAAAAGAAAAGATTGCACGATACAGGAAAATGAAAAAAGAAAGAAAAAGAAATGGGAATAAATAAATAAAGACAGAAGAACAAATGAGAGCATGAAAAAAGCAGAACAAAACATGAAAGGACAAAAGAAAGAACGCGGGCCAATGAAAAAAAGAAAAAGGGAAGAATGTGTCTAAGGATTAAAGAAAAAAAAACCCCCAAAAAACAATAAGACGTTGAAAGTTGAACTAAAAGGAAACAGAGACACGGCATAGAAGAATGAAATAATCCAATAATAAAAAGCAGAAAGAAAAAAAAATGGCAAGAAGAGAGAGACGGCATGAGATGAAGAAAGAAAAAAGAAGGGAAGAAAATGAACTAAAGAGAAAGAGCAGAGAAATAAAGAAGGATGACACCAAGAAGGAATAAAACAGACAGTATGGAAAGATGAAAAAAGAAAAAAAAAACAACAACAACAGTTAAGCAAAGCATGGAAGGTAAAAAGGAAAAGCAGGCAAAAAAAAAAAGAAGGAAAAGGGGCGTGGATGGATGAAAGGTAGGAAGAAACCAAGAAGAACTGAAAGGAAATGAGACAGATGGTCAGCAAGAAGAGAAAGAAAAAGATTAAGAGAAAAGGGGGCGGGGATTTAAAAAAAGGAGAGAGCTTTTAATCCGAGTCAGAGGGATTAGATCCATCAGCAGCTGGAGGCACCTGAGGATCAAACCCACAGTGCAGGGCTTCAGCTTCGGCTCCGGCTCATGCTATGGTGGGGCAGGAGTCTTACGCTCATCCACCTCATGTAAGTGTGTGTGTGTGTGTGTGTGTGTGTGTTAGGCGGCCCCGGCTCAGGGAAAGCTCTGCAGTGTGAGAAGATGGAGGAGCGCTACGGTCTGAGGCGGCTCTGTCCCGGGGACATCCTGTGCTCTGAGCTGCAGTCCCACAGCGAGAGGGGACGCTTCCTCCGGGACCTGCTCGAGAGGGGGCGCCACCTTCCTGAGGTACACCTTCATCACCCAATACAGGTGGTACCGATGCACCCACCCACAGACACAGGGTACGAGGGATTACAAAACAAA
Source organism: Ancistrus triradiatus (assembly GCA_025084515.1). Taxonomy (NCBI): domain Eukaryota; kingdom Metazoa; phylum Chordata; class Actinopteri; order Siluriformes; family Loricariidae; genus Ancistrus; species Ancistrus triradiatus. Next base: position 454,258 of record JAJAGP010000034.1, on the reverse strand, counting down.
ACAAAAAGTGTGTGTAGCTAATATTAGGTACATATTAGTGTTACATAAATTGTGTGATCGTGAAAGGGAAGCTCTAAAGAACGTGTGGGGGAGGGGAGGGGTATTAAATAAGATACGAACAAAGGAAGAAAGACGGATAAAAAGGAAGTATGGGAAAGAAAAAAAAAAAAAAAAAAAAAAGAACAAAGGCATGGGAGCAAGGTTGAAAGAAAGAAAGGACAAAAAGTAAAGGAAAGAACATACAAATAAGAAAATCAGAACAAGAAAAAGGAAGTCAAAGAAAAACAAAAAGGGAAATGCAGAAGAAAGATGAAAGACAGAAAAAGAATAAAGGAAATAACATAAGAGAATCAAAACAAAAAGAAGGAAAAAGGGATATAAAGTAAATCCAAGAAAAACACAAATACAAAAAAAAGGGAAACAAAGTAAAAAGAAAGAATGAAATGAAAGAATGAAACACGACAAATAAAGAGGGAAAAAAAAGAACTAAAAGATAAACACAATAGATTCAGAACAAAGGTAAAAACAAAAGAGTAAAAATAGAGAAAAGGATGAAAGAGAGAAAAAAAGAATAAAAGAAATAAACATAAGATAATAAAAACAAAAAGAAGGAAAAAAGGAAAGGAAGGCAAATCCAAGAAAAAGACAAATACAAAAAAAGGGGGAAACAAAGTAACAAGAAAGAAAAGAAAATGAAATGGAAGAATGAAAGACAACAAAGAGGAAAAAAAGAACTAAAACATAAACAGATAAATTCATAAAGGTAAAAAGAAAAAGGTAAAAATAAAGAAAAGCATGAAAGGACGAAATAAGAGCACAAAATGCAGCATTAAAAGAACGTAATAAACATAATATAAAAACAAAAGAATGCATAGGATAAACAAAAATTGTCAAAAAGATGACACATTGTGGGGGGGGGGTTGGAGAATGACAGCAAGAAAGGCCAGAAAGTAGAATGAAAGAAAAGGGAAACAAGAAAGAAAGGAGGAAAAGGAAGAAATATTTCAGCGTAACAGTAAGAACAAAGCAGACATAAAAAGAGAGAAGCATAAAAAAGAAGCATGTTGGATGAAAGAAGATAATGGATAATTAGGTAACCTAATTTCATTCTTACATCATCTAGGCTACCGGACGAGGGCGGGTCCGTTTGGGTCTTGTCCGCCCAAAGTGTCTTCCTGATAGCATTAGAGGATTTTGTTGGCCCCCGTCACCCCAGCGAGCTCAGCTAGGGCTTTGGGTGGAGATATGAGAGACAAATTTGACTCGACTTTGGGGTGAACAAGAAGAGAGGCAGACAGCACGGGTCCGAGAGTGGGTGGATTCCATCAGACACATGGCCACGCCGGAGACGCTTCTCTGGGAAGCAATACATTAGGAGACTCCGCTTTAGGAGACGTTCTAAGAACTGAGGCTGAAATAAAGAGACCAGGCGGTGAGTCACCCAACACAGATCACTAAAGCGCCTACTGAGTCACTCAGCCACACCGAGGAAGCGCTGCTGGAATTCAGCTCTCAATTCCAATTACAGAGAATGCTGCTGATGATTATGTAACCGGGTCATTACGGATAGGGTTTGACTTTCCATGCTCTGGGAGGCTCCGGTGCATCGGAGATGATTCAGACCACTGAATGTTATTGTGCCATGGGACCAGACGGTGATCTGTGTGACGAGACGAAACCATTTCTAAAGATTTGGGTGTTGTGGTAGCTAAGACGCCCAGGGTTCAATTACTTGCAAACTGGACACTGCAAAACTAGAAGAAAATACATCAAAAATGAGATGAAAATGCTTATATTAAGCAAAAAAAATTCCCAATGGGGTAAGCAAATAATACTAATAATACTAATTCGTAAATCAAGTAGATCTTATAGCTTAAATTGAGACGGAAGAATCAGAACAATTTGACAGGTGACTTTTCGCCCTAGTTTTGAGCCCTAAATGACACATTCCTACAGTGAAGCATGGTGGTGGTAGTGTGGGAGCTCGGAAGAATTGAGGGAATGATGAATGATGGAAGGACTGTGGTGGCCTAGCGGTTAAGGTACTGGACTATGAAGCAGAAGGTCCAGGGTTCAAATCCCACCTCTGCCACTGTTGGGTTCTTGAGCTAGAACCTTAACCTACAATTGCTTGGATTGTAAGTCGCTCTGGTTAAGGGCGTCTGCGAAAACCTTATTCTTCTCTTTGGAGAATAACCTGCGACAAACATCCATGAGTGGCCCAGTCAGAGCCCAGGCAGTCACAGTGTGCTGCACTGAGGGATGTTGTGTAACTTTGGCCCATCATGTCCCTTAAATACCACGAAGTGACACAAAGTCCATCATTATTCATCCCTATTAAAATGGCAGGCTGTAACTCGTCACTGCAGAGGGAGATCATCCTTCAGACCCTAAATGGAATTAATTGCCGCTGCTCCTCTACGGACGCGTCGCGGCCCGGCTGGATGTGTTGCTTAGGTGTACACACACCTGTACAATAAAAATACGCGTCTAAAAATAGACCTGATTAGCGTGCGAGAACTCTGGCGACTGACAGCCCGGTCCCACGATGCACCAGTGCCGAACATTTTCTCCCGCTGTCAGACGCTGCTCGTTTGAGCGGCTGGCCGAGCCTCGCCGCTAATCAGACGCTTTATGATTCATGGGGGTTGCCTAGCAACACCGTCTCCGTGAACTAGTTTTCAGCGTGGCAGGCGGCTGGCTTCTTTTCCGCCACATCGCTGTGTGCAGTGACAAAATGGTCCGCCTTAAAGAATGCAGGGCGGCTTGTTGGGCGTTTAGCCGAATCCATTCTTCACGCTATCGCACCGGACCGGGGTGGCCTGGCAGTTAAGCTACTGGACTGTGGACCAAATCCCACCTCGGGCGAGCTGCCACTGAAGGGTCCTTGAGCAAGACCCTTAAGATGCAGATTGTATCAGATGCAAGTAGGGCTGGGCATCGCTTGCATTTGACCGATATAGCTTCCAATGGTGAAACGTGTGCCAAATGCCAACACATCAGCTTCAAGTGATCATTTTCACGTCCAGCTTTTTTCTTCCCATTTAAACCCATAATAAGTAAAAAGCTACCAAAGCAGTGAGCTAGGAAAACCAAACTTCTCTCAGTTCCTACTGTACACAGGACATTTAAACCATGTTAAGTTCTTTTTCTTCCCATTTAAACCAATTATAAATCCTGTGGTCTAGCGGATAAGGTACTGGACTATGGACCAAAAGGTCCAGGGTTCAAATCCCACCTCTGCCAGCCTAGAACTGTAGGGTCCTTGAGCAAGGTCCTTAACCCCACAATTGCTTAGATTGTAAGACTATCAATTGTAAGCCGCTCTGGATAAGGGCGTCTGCTAAACACCCTCAAGACCACCACCGTGCTTAGGAGTTGCCATCATTCATTTTCTCTACGGAACCCCAGCGCTTGACGCCTTTTGCTCGTTTCACCCCTAGGACACACTCCTGGATTTGCTGTGCGAGTCGATGCAGTCCACGGTGCGACAGGGCAAAGGATTCCTGGTCAGCGGCTTCCCGCGGGATCTGAGGCAGGCGGAAGAATACGAAGCCAAGGTCAGTGAATCGCTTGATATCAAAAGACAGAGGACTTTATTCTTCCAAACCATGGTGCATTTGCCCTGGCCTCCAAATTCCCCCAGGTGTCGGTCCGATCGAGCGAACCCTCCTGTCATGTTGCATCCTTGGCGTGCCAGGTTCAGACATGGCTTACCGTTGGACTCGTTTTGTTTGTTGGCCAAACAGATGGGTCAGCCGAGCGCCGTCCTGCTACTGGACTGTTCGGCGTCCACCATGACGCGGCGTCTCCAGCAGAGGGCGCTCTCCAGCCTGCGCCCCACAGACGCCTGCCACAGAGACGCCCTGCGCCGGGTGGACAGCTTCTGTGACACCGTGACGGCCATCGCCACCCATTACGGGCACACAGGGGTCCTGCACAGGGTGGGTGGCAAACCTGACTGACGCACCACTATCGCCAAGCAAAAGTTCTTACTGAAAAACGTAGTTTTTTTTGTTGTAAGTTTTAGTTGGTCTCTCTTGCACGACGTGTAGTCCAGACGACGAGTGCGTTGCCATGCACGTCATTATCCGATATCTAAATAGCGTACCAATTAAGAAATCCGAGCTGGATTTTACCTCAGTAATTGGATTTCTCAGAGCATTTTCTATACTCATAATACGATTTTCCCCTCAAGCCTAACACGAGAGAGGAACACGGTTGCCAGGTCCACTTATCCTAAGACACTTTGCTACCTTTGCGATTGTTTCCATAGACCTGTTTTTTTTTTTTTTTTTACTCGTGATCTGGCCGCTCCGAAATTAAAACTTTTATTAACCCTCTCCCTTTGTGGAGACTAAGCAGCTTATGCTCGAGACAGTGAAGAATTTGATTACTTATTATTAAAGCTTGACGTTTACATCACATCCTTCTGCGAGATTATTGGCTGGTTGTAAAGTAGAAAACCCGGTTTTGCACAGTAACGTTTTAAGTGGCATCTGTGAACGTAACTAAATTTTGTCGTGCTTGACAAAGACTCAGCCTTTTGTGGATACGCTTTCGTACCGATAATGATTCCAATTGCCTGTTTGAAATCACATCATATAGGGTTTTTTTTTTTTAACCTTCTTATTAGCCCTAAATTGTTGCCATCCCAACTTTTTTGGGAACGCTTTAGACCTGAAATGGCTGTTTTTCTGATTTGGGGTTGTAAACTACAGCTAAATAAATAAATAATGATGAAGCCGTCTCCAGAGTCCCACGTGACTCCGTGCCCTACTTTTCGCTCTTGCTCTCCCTCTCTGTGTGCAGATCGATGCAGAACAGCCCCCCGACGAGGTGTTCGAGCTGATCTGCTCGGTCCTGGATTCCTGGTAGAGCCCCTGCATGCCATCAGCAGAAGCCCGCAGGGCGTCGGCCGCTGCACAGACCCTGCATTTGTACACACCCACATCAGTCTCTCAGCTGCTGTACATAAATCTTCGACGAGACGCGACGCTAGCGCTTCAGCTCCACCTAGCACGGACCGAGAGGCATTTTTATCTTCATCCACATTCCTGCACAAGATCGGTCAGTGTCAACTGCAGACCTGCGAACACGATTCTTTCCGTCGCTTCTTCGGAAAAGGTCACTTCAGGTGCGCCTCTTAGAACATCGCGTAGTCGGTAACCATAGCGAAGGCGGGTCGGTTTGATTCTCGATGGCTCCGGCAGCCCAGGTTCAAACCTCGCCCCCCAGCACTCAGTGGTTTGGGGAGTTTTGGCATGTTCTCCTCATATCCATTTGGGTTCATCGTGCTTCTCAGAACAGTAGGTGGCTCTAAACTGTTCCCAAGGGCCACGTACGGCCTCCCCTCTCTGCCAGCGCCAGAACTCGAACCCGGGTCCCTGCGGTGGTGGGCTGGCTTATTAGACCATACAAGAACTCTTCTGTAAGATCCTGTGCTTGAATATGTCGTTTGGGTGTGCCAGTTCGAGTCCAGACCTCTTTAAAATGATTAAATGAACCAATTCCCTCAGGCTTCACATTTGCAGCACAGAGTTAAGAAGTAGGCGGAGTCCTCCAACAGTGAAACAATTGCACAGACTGTGATTATTAAAAGGAGAAAACCGACCACAGCTACACAAAACCACGTTCATCTGTTCCCATCTCGAGTGCCGAGCATGCGACGGCATCACCGACCAACAAAGCAACCGCTTTTGTGTATTGAATTCAAACAATTTAAATAAACAAGCTTTGTATTTTCTGACGTCCGGCTGAGTTTCTCACTGAAGTCCCGTTATTGTGCTCCTAATGCTTGGATAAAATAAACATTTCAATACGATACAAAGCTTTGCGTCTTCACTGAAGGACCTACAGCACAAGCAATCTTCATACAGCCTTATGCAAAAGTGCGCGCCTCTTGCGTTCCGTTTTACGTAAACCTCGGAAAAACGTTTGGGCGTGGCTCAGGACCATTCATCATTTATACAGTGCACTCACTCCAGAGAACCTGTACTTCTCGGCTGTGGTACATTCCAGTACAGGGGGATGTTTAGCGTTATAACGGCGCCATCTAGTGGCCAAACTGACACATGGGTCAACATTAAAGGTCTTCGTCGTGCTGACGAGAATGCTAGAAACACAGTATTGTGATTTTATTGCTACACATCAGAGCAGGGCTTTTAAAAACTCACAGCACTTTAAACAATGGCCGAGTGCAGATGCTAGAAAGGTGCATGGTTAGGAATAAGCAGCCTCTGTTCTACCTGGATGTAAGAATCCATTCTTAACAGCAGGTTAGGGGGACTCGGTCTCCATTCTTTATACTGGGATAAAATAATGAATTCTTTATAGGCGGTTAGTGTATTAAAATGCTCCATTCGTTATAGCAGGTTAGTAGTTCATACAGAGAGTTAGAGGATTAAAATACTACATTCTGTGGAGTGGGTTAGTGATTTGGATAGTGGGCTAGGGGATTAAAATACTTCTTGCTTTATAGCGAGTTAAAGATCTGGATAGCGAGGTGTTAGGGTATTCGTATACTCCTTTCTTTATAGTTGGTTGGATATTTGTATAGAAGATTAGCAAACTAAAACACTCCATTCTTTATAGCGAGTTAGTGATTTGGATAGCAGGGTAGGGGATTGAAATAGTCCATTCTTTATAGCAAGTTAGTGATTTGGATAGCAGGGTAGGGGATTGAAATAGTCTATTCTTTATAGCAGATTAGTGATTTGGATAGTAGGGTAGGGGATTGAAATAGTCTATTCTTTATAGCAGATTAGTGATTTGGATAGTAGGGTAGGGGATTGAACTAGTCCATTCTTTATAGTGGGTTAGTGATTTGGATAACAGGGTAGGGGATTGAACTAGTCCATTCTTTATAGCAGGTTAGTGATTTGGATAGCAGGGTAGGGGATTGAAATAGTCCATTCTTTATAGCGGGTTAGTGATTTGGATAGCAGGGTAGGGGATTGAAGTATTCCATTCTTTATAGCAGGTAATGATTTGGATAGCAGGGTAAGGGGATTGAACAGTCCATTCTTGAATAGCAGGTTATGATTTGGATATCATGTTAGGGGAATTGAAATAGTTTTGATTCCTTTTATAGCAGGTTTAGATGATTTGGATAGCATGTAGGGGTTTGAAAATAGATCATTTCTTTAATAGCAGGTTAGTGATTTGGATAGGCAGGGTAAGGGGATTGAAACTAGTCCATTCTCTTATAAGCAGGGTAGTTGATTTGGATAAGCAGGGTAAGTGGATTGAACTAGCCCATTCCTTTATAGCAGGTTAGTGATTTGGATAGTAGGTGGTTACTGGATTGAACTAGGGTCCATCTTTATAGCGGGTTAGTGGGATTTGGATAGCAGGGTAGGGGATTGAACTAGTCCATTCTTTTTTTTTTATAGGCAGGTTAGTGATTTGGATAGCAGGGTAGGGGATTGAACTAGTTCCATCTTTTTATAAGCGGGGTTAGTGATTTGGGATAGCAGGGTAGTGGATTTGAACTAGTCCATTCTTTATAGCAGGTTAGTGATTTTGGATAGCAGGGGTACTGGATTGAAATAGTCCATTCTTTATAGCAGGTTGTTAGTGATTTGGATAGCAGGGGTAGGGGATTGAACTAGTCCATTCTTTATAGCAGGTTAGTGATTTTGGATAACAGGGTAGGGGATTGAAATAGTCCAATTCTTTATAGCGGGTTAGTGATTTGGATAGCAGGGTAGGGATTGAATTAGTCCTAATTTATAGCACATGTTAGTGATTTTGGGATAGCCAGGGTAGGGGATTGAAATAGCCATTCTTTTATAGAGCGGGTGAGTGATTTGGTAGCAGGGTATGGGATTGAATTAGTCCATAATTTATAGCAGGTTTAGTGATTTTGGATAGCAGGTAGGGATTGAATAGTCCATTCTTTTAGAGCGGTTAGTGATGTGGATAGCGGGTAGGGATTGAATTAGTCCATTAATTTATAGCAGGTTAGTGATTTGGATAACGGGTAGGGGATTGAAATAGTCCATTCCTTTATAGCGTGTTTAGTGATTTGGATAGCAGGGTAGGGGATTGAAATACTCCATTCTTTATAGCAGGTTAGTGATTTGGATAGCAGGGTAGGGGATTGAAATACTCCCTTCTTTATAATTAGCGGGTTAGTGATTTGGATAGCAGGGTAGGGTTACTGAAATACTCCCTTCTTTATAGCGGGTAGTGATTTGGATAGCAGGGGGTAGGGGATTGAAAATGAGGTCCCCTTTCTTTTATAGCGGGTTAGTGATTTGGATCAGGCAGCAGGGTAGGGGATTGAAATAGTCCATTCTTTATAAGCGGGGGTTAGTGATTTGGATAGGGGGGTTTGGCAGGGTAGGGGATTGAATTAGTCCATTATTTTATACTGGGAAAGGGCAATAAAACCACCACCACCCTATACAGTGGGTTATTGGTTTGGATAATGGGTTTGGGGATTTTTCAAATTGTTCTTTATAGCGAGGTTTCTAGTTCATATAGCGAGTTCGAGGAATAAAGTACTCTATTCTTTATAACGAGTTTAGTGATTTCATCAGGATCAGACTAGAGAATTAATAGTTTCACTCTTCATAGTAGGTTAGTGATTTGGATGGTGGGTCAGGGGATTAGAAAACTCACCACTTGCCATATCAGAAATATTTTTTGTGTCAATGTTGTCATTTAAAAAAAACAACAAAAAAACAAAACATTGGTGTGTCCAAACTTTTTGCTTCAGTCTACTGCAAAAGGCATCTGAATAAAGAATCTGACGAAGAAGAACGAATAATTACACTGTTCGTTCCATGGCCTGTCCAGAGTGAGGTGACCAGCTTGCGTGATCTGGATGAGGGTGGACCTGAAGGGGACAGAGAGCGCAGACTGACAGGTTGTAGAAAAGACTTTTTCACATACTTTTATTTCCACAGTTTTCTCCTCTAACATGTGAACATTATTTAAGAACCACAGGACTGTTATACACTGATATTGAAGCGGGCGGGGGGGGGGGGGGGGGGGGGGTTCAGGGGTGGAGGGGCAAACGAAACGATTGGATACAAAACGGGGTACTCGAAGCACAACAAAATCAGTGTGTATAAAATAACGCGGGTGGGCCGGCGGCGGGCACCGCCTCGATCTTTTCTGGCATCGTCGCCATTTAAATAGGTTAATAAAAATACATTTTCGTCGTGGACCACGAGAACGGAGGAAACGTGACGCGTGACATGTCCGCAGAGAGGCCGGAGCGAGGCTCGAACCCCTGGTCGTCTTCTAAAACGAGTGAGGTGAAATCAGAGACGCTTAAAACAAAGGAACGGAAGAAAGAAAAATGGCACAGCACCTACCACTGGCTAGATTCACCAAACGTTTGTTTACTCCACACGATCGACGACAGAACACACCGAGAAAGGGCGAAAGGAAAGGGAGCCGACCCCCCGCGGCCACCGCTAACACCTAGCGGGTGCGTCTCGTCCGTGCTGTAGTGCTTCGTGGGTTGGAGAGAAAACATGATGGGGCGTGGCAAAAGAGAAAACAAAGCAGCTTCTGGTAAAAGTGTGTGTTCAGGGTCCGTCGGTTGGGGTTTATACCGTCTCCGTAGCTAGCAAATCAACCGGGCGCGTACGGAAAGCCGGCACCGAGCCCCCGACCAAGTCGTCCTCGCCTCACACGCGCGTACGTACGTACAGACACACACACACACTCACAGACCGACAGCAGCAGGGCGAGGGCTGGGAGCGGAGACGATCCGGAGCTCGAGCGTCAGGGTCTGTCCAGTCTTCCGAGCGGATCTGCCTCTGGCGAGTGGAGGGACCGAGCCCGGCCCCGGGTTCAAGCGGCCCGCGTCGCTCCTGTCATCTGTTAGCGGGGAAGTAGTTGGGGTCCAGGTAGTTGTACGCGGTGCTCTGAGGGAGGCAGTAGTCTCTGTCCAGGAAGCTGTCGGCCTGCTCGACCGGCTCCAGCCGGTGGTTCGGCTTGTGGGTGTCCGTCTTATAAACGCTACAGGACAGGAGAGAAGGGTTCGTGTTACCGCCGGTCACAAAAAAGTTTCGAGTCAAGTTTTGAACAAGAACACGCACATTAAGGTCCGAGTCTGTCCTGGGGGTGTAATTAGCGCTACTGCAAAGATGGGACGACGCATCATCTGTCTAATCCTTGATTTTTCCATCTAATGCAATTCCATTTCTGGACACCAGATGGCGCGGTCATACCCCCGTTCTCGGCGGGGAAAGTTTCTCATTTACTATTTGTACATAAGAAATAGGCATCGCTTTGAAAGGCTAATCTTTGGAAATACAAAGGAAGGATTTCGTACGAATACATGGTGAAGCCACGGTACGATTAGATCATGCCTTTGTCATTGTACATTACACAAAAACAGAACAAGATGATCTCACACAAAGAACTTTGCCTAGCACTGCACGGACTATGAGAAATGCTGTACAGAAATATTGATGGAATGGGGCATTTTGTTTACAATTCTGACTCTGACTCGATAATCGATTCGTGAACTGGTGGGGGAAAAAAAAAAAAAATCGTACTTTGCGTGAAAATACCTTAAGACAGCTAGCAGATCTCCTACACTCCTACAGCCATCTGTCCCCCCACCCCCCCGGTAGTCTCCCCTCGGTCACGGCCAGGGTCGGACCTAGACGTTCTCTGTAAAACCCAGCGATGGCGCTGTGTGAAAATCCCAGCAGCTCTGAAATACCCCGTGCCACGTTCAAAGTCACTTGAATCGGGTACAATTTCCCCTATTCTGAGGCTCGATCAGGTCCACATGCCTATATGCAGGGTTGATCGGCCAATCAGACCAATCAATCTCGCACCGACGTGCAGGTGTACCTAATAATGTGGCCAGTGAGCGTCTCAGTAACTAATGCTAATGGGTGGACCTGCTGGTGCATAAAGCAAACGGAAGGGCTCTGACCAGTCGGCGCAGCCGGCGCAGAAGTCGACGGCGTTGTCCTGCGGGCAGTCCTGGCAGTGCCACCGCACACCCTGGATCGGCTCCATGCCACACACGTCACACTGCCAGAGCCGGGAACAGAGAGGGTGTGTGAATGGGCGCATGCAGTACACGGGTCAGTGGAGATTTGTTTAGTCTGCTAACGTTCAAACCTTAAACAATACCAATCACTGTTAAAGACATCGTATTAAAAAAGCCCATGACTAATTATCACACATCCTATTAACACTTGGCCAGAAGTACAGAACGACTCCGCGGTACCTTGTAGCCCACGTGCTGGGTGAGGGGGCTCTCGCTCTGGAGCTCCTGGATCCTCTGCTTCCTGAGTCGCTTCAGCTCCAGCAGCTCCTTGTACTCCGGCAGGTGTCTCAGCTCCACCGGGAGCCCATCCTCGTCCTGAAGCGAACAGATTGTGGGAGAACGTTGCCTTTTCACATTAACAGCACTACTGAGAGAGTGTGGCTCCTGTTACGCTGAAACGGACTAATCTTCCAGAGAGCACCGGGTGTGGGACTCGCCGGGCGTCTGCAAGGTGCATGGCCCGGGAGGGAACCTAAAGATGGACCATTGATCCGGGATGGAACAGGAATAGACGTACGAGGGGGGAAGTGCAGCCTGAGCGGCTCATCTTTCAACATAAAGGGCTGCGCAAAAGTCTTAGGCCACCTTTAGACCTGTTGTTTGAGCAACGGCATAATGACCAAAAGTCTGGACACAGCTTGGATTCATTCAATGCTTTTTCTTTATTTTTATTATTCTCTACTTAATATTAATACTGAAGACGTCAAAACTGTGAAGGAACACAGAATTATACATATTCAGATTTTTCAAAGTAGCCCCCTTTTGCTTTGAAGCCAGCTTTGCACACTTAGCATTCTCTCAACCGGCTTTAAGGGAATCACCCGGAAAGGGTTTCAAATGAACTGGTGGGCATGGTCAAGAGTTAACTAGAGGACTTTCAGGCCTTCTTAATGCCTGAAAGTCTCAACTCATGATTGTAATCTTGGTGAGCTTTAGCACACCTTTCACCCCGTTCCTCTTGTGAAAAAGATGCTTTCTTGGCTGGTGCTCCTCCAAAAAGAGCCTTTCTGATCAAACATCTCTGGACTGTCGAAAGGAACTCGAATGTAAGGGACGTCACGCTAAAGACTTGCACCTGTACAAGCCTTGTTCTGATTTTCTTCTTACAAAATGTCCTGTACTTTCTGGTTGTATTCTATTAAAGAGACTAATCCAAGACCATCTAATCGAATGGTGGCCTAAGACTTTTGCACAGTACTGGACGTAATCATAAGCCAAACTGGTAAGGCGAAAAAGGTTCCTTTTATAGAACGCAAGAAAAAGACTGCGATTCATAAAGCGCAAGCACCACAGCGATTGGGACATCGACTCGAACCCTGGTCTCTGGAACTAGTCCTAAACGCGTCATAGTACTTGACAGAGAGGACGTGAACGGACCGAGTCGTGTGCCATGCTGTCCTGCAGACTGCCCATGAAGCTGGAGCGCTCGTCCTCGTCCTCCATGTAGACGGGCGGCTCGTAGGACGTGAGGAAGGTGGAGGGCCGGTACAGGTGCTTGTTCAGGTGGTGCTGCCTCTTGTTGGACGCCTGGGAAAAGCAAGCGGTGTGGAGATCGTACGAGTTAATACAGAGAATTAACTTCAATAATAATAATAATGAGAAGTAAATGACAGAATCGAGTACTATTCAATATCGTTCTCGAACAGGTACGCAACGTTTAAGGAGCGTCCGTTCAGTTCAACCACCGAGGTCTTTTAACTCGACACCGCGGGCGGAAACGACAAAAACAAAATGAATGGACACTTGCCAACGAATAAAAACCAGAGGAAAATGTTTGGCGGAATCGACATCCAATCAGATCTGACACGTTAGGAAAAGATCCAATCATAACGTTTAGCTCGACAATTACTGCCAACACCTGGGAGAAAGAGCCGATAAGAGCTGAGAGTGTCGATATACAGTGGGGCAAAAAAGTATTTAGTCAGCCACTGACTGTGTAAGTTCTCCTACTTAGAAAGACGAGAGAGGTCTGTAAATTGGCACCATAGCTACACTTCAACTATGAGAGACAAAATGAGAAAAACAATCCTGGAAATCACATTGTAGCATTTTTAAAGAATTTAATTGCAAATCTTGGTGGAAAATAAGTATTTGGACAAAAGTATCAGGTCCATCCTATCATCATCTGAAGTCTTACGGTTTTAACCTAGACAGGGTCACCATTCTCAGCAGTGACCACTGACACACACAGAGCGTCTAAATCCTGAATGAAGCACCTTTTTGTTGTACATGCAGAGGTTGGGCGTCCGTCCCGGTACTGGAATGCCGGCCTTGGTGAGCTTGATGAAATATTTCTGCACCCGGCTGGCGACCTGCGCAGGACACAGAGATGCTGCGGTGACACTTACTTAATAATAATCCCAGTCGGTCCCCTCTGCCTCGGCTCGAACCCAAGCCAGTGCAGTGCAGAGAGAGTTCAACCAACGCACCTGTTTGGCCGTCCTGTTGCCCAGCTCGTCTGCGATCTTCTGCCATCGTTTCGACTCGACTTCCTCGGGAGGAAACTTGAGAAGCAGCTGCTCCAGCTTTTTCTGGAGGGGAGAAGTGCAAAGGACGGCCGGTTACCCCCTACGTACGGATCATCACGAGCACTGGGAGGAGGCCGGATCTCGTTACCTGCTCTTCCACCGTCCACAGCTGGTTAAAGGTGTCGGGTTTGCTCTGGTGATACGGCCGTCCTCTGATCATCTGCAAGGGCAAAGACGCCATTTCTGTTAGGGCTTGTATTGATAATGGGAGATTTGTTCCAAGTCTCCTCCAGCACATCCCAAAGATTCTCAATGGGGTTCAGGTCTGGACTCTGTGGTGGTCAATCCATGTGTGGAAATGAGGGTTGTTTAACAGATGAGAAGCTACTCACTGCATCAGTTAGGGTCTTTTTGAACCATTTGCTTATAAATCCAGGTGGGGACCTGTTTAATGGCCGGGCAGTGTATTCTATCATGAAATACCAAAAAATAATTTAAAAAGGTGAGATTAGTTTATTATTAATAGCTAGTGTCATTCAAAAGCAGTCCAGTGACACTGGAGCGAATCAGATTTCCCAATTTTCTTATATAAAGAAAACAAAAATAGGCCCAAGGACTGACCCTTGTGGGACCCCACATGACACGACATATATAAGTAAGTCGTTACTGGAAGTCATTCACAAAGTTTAACACGCACAGCACGAATTTAAATGGTGGAAAAATACCTGACAGGCCTGTTCTACTCATCCAAATATGCAATCGGTCTCTGACGGGAGCCCGTCCAGCAGAAAGTTATTAAAGTTATTATTAAGTTATTAACCGGTTTTGGAAAGCGCTTCAGTAGAACCAAGAGTCCGGACTGGACAAAATGTCCATTGGAAAATCTCTCATCACTCTCCTTAGACACAAAACAGCCATCTAAACTCATTTCGAGTCGCACAGGGATCGATTGGGTTTAGATTCCAGTTTCAGGCCCCATCCAGTCTGCTGCCTTCCAGAAGAACAATCTTAGAATTCATTAAGCCCTGACTGACCACAACTACAGTCTTGATCAAGAGCTCAATCTCTACAGAATTGGCCCGAATGAATCTGAAACGTTATTAATACCACGGCCATCTACTAATCCGCAGCCAGAAGACGAGAGCTATAATGAAATGGAACGGTTCCAGATCCTTTCACTCAGCAGGCTTGGCTATACGCATCATGGTGTCGAAAGTGCGCAGACGGAAACGTTTCAGACCAAAGCAGCCCCGCGTGTCTAATATTTACAACCGGCGTCTCGATTCCTCGCTGCATCACATAGCATATCAACACGTGGCCGACACGGAATCGCGAATGGACTTTCCAGTTACGAATTCTCACCCATCTACTGCGAAAAAAAGTGGCAGCCTGTGAGGTCATGTCTGAAGAAAGCAAATTAATTCAAACTGAACTCAAAACGTCAGAAAAGGCAAGTGTGAGGAGAAGGAACGCGGAGCAAACGCTCATGCCTTTTTCCAACAGCGCCGAGGGGGAAACTCCTCGAGATGCAGAAGGAAGAATCCAGGCAAACGTTCAACACTGACAGCAGGCCTGATATAAACGGAATCGGGCAGCACTGCGTGGGTTTTGTTCAATGCAAAGTGAGATGTGGAAAAGTCTTGTGAAAATAATTTTTTTTGTAAAGAAGGCAAGAGGGGTTCAAGGGTCAGGGGCTCAGCTCTCAGGGTCAACTCCAGCCTTGATTCACCAGCACGCAAGGGTCTGAGTCAAGTCTCAAAATTGGGTCTGGATTCCGATTCGCGCCTCGATTCTCAAAAGCACATGGGTCCGAGTCGAGCCTCAATTCTCTGACATGTGGTGGTCCGATTGGGCTCTCGATTCTCTGACATGTGAGGGTCCGAGCCGGGTCTCGATTCTCCAACATGGGAGTCCGAGCCAGGCCTCGATTGTCCGACAAGAGTCTGCATCGGTTCTCTATTCTCTGAATTGCAAAGGTCCGAGTCGGGTCCGAATCTCAGTCTCATCAGACCCGAGTCGGGTCTCTGCTCTTAGACACGAGAATCTCAAGTCACTTCTTGATTTTCCGAGGCCCGAGGGTTTGACTCTGGTCTCGATTCTTCAACGTGCGAGGGTCTGAATCGGGTCTTGTTTCCCCCAAGGCACGGGTCTGATTTGGGCCTCGATTCTCAGAAACATGGGTCCGAGTCAGGCCTCGATTCTCCAACATGGGAGTCCAAGCCAGGCCTCGATTTTCTGACCTGCCAGGGTCTGAGTCGGGCCTTGATTGTCCGACACGAGAGTCTGCATCGGTTCTCTATTGTCAGAGTTGCAAAGGTCCGAGTCGGGTCCGAATCTCATTCTTGTCAGACCCAAATCAGGACTCTGCTCTCAGACAGGTTTCCTTTCCCCCCAAGGCACGTGTTCGATTCGGACCTTGATTCTCTGACATGCGAGGGTCCGAGTCAGATCTTGATTCTCCAACATGGGAGTCCGAGTCGGGCCTCGATTGTCCGACGCGTCAGGGGCCTTGACTGTCCAATCTTAGAGTCTCTATCGGTTCTCGATTTTCTAAGGTATGAAGGTCTGAGTCGGGCCTCAATTCTCTGACATGTGAGGGTCCGAGTCGGGTCACATTTCCCTGCACTGAGGCAGCACGACTCCAGTACAGTGTGTTAAAAAAAGGTGTGTACAGAGGCTGACCTGTGCTCGGTTGCTGGACATGCTGTGCTCTGGAGCATCGCTGGAAGGCAGAGAGGAGTACAGACCAGAGCCGTCCCCTTCCCTCTTGGAATCGATTGGACTTTTTGGTCTTGCTGGTACACCCACTGTAAGACAGTACAGTCGTTACATATCAACACTGACATCCAGTTTGCAGTTTCTAACTAACAGCAGAGAACAACCAGAGGTAACGAGTCATACCTTTGTCGAAGATTAGCTTCAACTGCCTCGTCTTGCGCTTCTTGTCGCAGAACTCTCTCTCAAAGTCGCCGCGTCCTAAGGTGTATTGGTCCCACGCAACGTCAGGGAGCTGAACCACTCTCTGTGGACAGGGCAAGCCCAAATCCATCTACAACACACAAACACACACACAGAATTCACAACGGGCAGTGATAATACAGCAAGTCTACAAGCAGCTGCTCGGCCAGTGTCCAAGTCCAGTCTCAATCCACTGAGGCGCGAGTCCGAGCCAGATTCTGAAGCACAAGTCTGAATCTCGACTGTCCCGTGTCCAAGTCGGGGTTTCAACCGTCTGCAACACGAGTCCAAGTCAGATCTCGTTCTCCAAGGTGCGAGTCCGAATCCGGGTCTCGACTGTCTGCCACACAAGTCCTGGCCGGGGTCTAGATTCTCCGAGGCACGAGTCAGAGTCGCTGGACTCGACTGTCCGAGTCGGGTATTGAGATTCAGTGACACTGAATGAAATACCTCAATAATGACTTCAATAATGAACCCCTTTGTATTATTTATACCTTTGTCCATATGGTGTAGGTGAAATCAGGGAGGGTGAACGCCTCAAAATGAGCATGAAGATCACCACTCCCAGAAGCAACTCGATTTAGTGTGTGGGGCACCACCTTCCATTAAAGTCAGACAATCAAACACGATAGATTACCAAAGGTATAGGGGTCAGACATGTAAACAAACCTACAAACAGCAGCACTAATGAACAAAGTGGGTCTGCCACCCAGAGATCTCTGCTCCTTGAACAATTCCAGAGCATCTGGGAATCGATTGTGGCTTCCGATAAAGCCGTGCTCATTTCACGGATCGCCAAGTTCATCTGCGTCCGATTAACTCGGTCACCTTTCCTCACATTACTCGCTAGATGTTAGATAAGACGCGTGCGTCACTTCGAAATCCATTTCAGATTAAAAATTGCGGCTCCTCCATTAATAACATCTGTCCTGGAAAGCAACAGGAAAGGTTACAAGACGATCAAAGCCCACCACCTTCAGAACTTGTATCCAAGTAATCCGAGGTCTCACCTGTTTCTGTAGCTGGTCCACGAAGCTGATCGGGTTTGCCAGGGCCTGCTTCTGGTGGCGAGCCAGCGTCTCCAGGTCCAGAATGGCTTGCGTTCGCTGGGCCTCCAGCACGCCTATGGTCTGGAGCAGCCTCTGATAGCTTAAGAGTGGGGGCAGGGATAAAAATGTAGGGGCCACCTAGGATTATTGACAGTAGCAACTTGCCATGGCATCACATTCAGAGTGGCCGGTCCTCGCTTTGATAATCGCGGCTCGCTAAATCGCTCGCATCCGACCCGTCTGGGTGAAAGGCAGATCAAGCAGGACGTACTCGAGACAACCCACGACCAACCTACCTAACGAGCTGCGCAAATAAGGCTGCGGTTAGTCGGCATCTTCTGCCTGATCCAAGAACCTGACCTTTCCATCAGTGCCTTCAGATGGCACCACAAATAGATACCACATGAAAAACACTGACCAGAGAGATATGGACCTGGCAGCAGCACAATCAGCCAGGCTTTGACCTCCCGCCTTGAACTTCATTCAGAGCCGGCGCTGGCGGATGGCAGGCCGAACCGCGCTCAGCAGGCGCCGGATATGAAATCTGCAAAGCCTCTGAAAGCTACTCTGCTGAGGCGCATAATGAAAATGGCTTTGAGAAGCTCTGATTTAGCAAAAAGCCTGGCGACGCTGTACTGCGAGCGGCCCTCAAACTGTTAACCTAATTCCGAGAAGCAGCGACTGCTAAAAATCCTGTTAATGCGATTTACCACCTGATGAGTCATCTGCAATAAGCGCTTCGTCAGGCATACGCAGGTCCTCAGAATTATGAGACGGCCTCCTCTGGAGCGGAGTCCCATAATTAAAGAGGGCACAAATGGCTTTGTGGAGCCAAAAAACCCCCACTCTGACAGGCTTCATAAAGAGACTTGATTTTCAGTGAAACCATAAGGCCGGGACAGTTGGCGAGCACCCTGTTCTGCCTGCTGGGTACTGCCCAAAGCAAGCCGCCTGCCAACTGCGAGATGGTCAATGCAGCCGAGTGTAAATCTTATTACAGCACATACTTTATGAATTCGACGCAGCGCTGTTGGTGCACATCTGTATGAACACATGACTGTTTGTTGGGTTAAACAACCTAAGCCTGGATTCTCTGCCGTGTTGATGCGAGAGCTAAATGTGACCCTTTTCCATTATGGCGCGTACTCTGAAACCGTCCCACTATTCCCACAGCAAAACAGTTCATGAGAGCCACACGCCACTAGTACGGAACCGCGGCAAATTAAGAGGCGTGCCGAAATTTAGGCCTAGTGAAAAAAGACGAGATCCTTTCCTCCTGGCTCGCCACTGCCTGCATGTCATTCCTGACTTTTATAATACAACGGAACCTCGGAATTCGAACTTAACTGGTTCCAGGAGGCCGTGCGACCTCAGATTTGATCGAAGTCGCAATCAATAACAGGATTATTCCATTCAAGACCCCGATATGATTCTATAAACGCCTATATTCGCATGTAAATGTTTAACAGCATGAAAAGCAAAGGAACGTAACACAATACTAATCAACGAATACACCGAAATCGCACCTAAACACTAATATACAAAGCTCACCACTGAGAACAGAGTATGAAAAACTGCCTCGCTGTGCATCCCGGGAACTGTACGTTAGACAACACATGAAAAACATGAACAGAAATCACCACAAGACACACAAACGCTACGACAAAAGGCCGACAAAAGGTTGGACAAGGCAACAGGAGACATCACATACTCTTTGTTGTGTTTGAGAGCCAAGTGGTCAGACTCGAAATAGTAGACGTCGGGATCCTCCTCCTCCACCTCGTCCTCCTCAGCCTGCCTGACTGAAGGTTCTTTGGTGGATCTGGCAACTCTACTATCCGACAAGTCAGCTTCCGCGCTGGCCTTGGCCCCTGTGTGTTCAGACAGCTCACGGTCAGAGACTCTACCAAGACCTGGGCCATCGGTTTGAAGTTCGTTATGGCAGCCCGAGTCGTCCAAGTCGAGAGCAACGGCAGCGGCCTCCTCCATGAGCGAGACATCGTCCGTGCGGGGGGAGCCTGGCTTAGGGGAGCCGGATGGGGGCCCGATGAGACAGGACGTGTGTCGAGGGGAAGTCCTCAAGGTGTATCGGTGTTCTTGAGGCTCCGTGAAGGAAGGGGGCTCCGCGGGAAGCTGGGAGGAGGTCAGCCCTGCCGTTTCCCCTGAGATATTCGAGCACTCGTCCGAAGGGTCCAGAGGGTCCTCGAGCAGGCCGCCGTTGGTGCTTTCGTCGGCCGCTCTCTCGCGCTCGTCCTGGACCTGGCCAGAGTCGCCGACGACGTCCACCTCCACCTCAACCTCGGGTTCCAGAGACAGCACGGCGTCGGCCGCCTCCTCAGCCAAGCAGTCCCTTTCTCGGTCGACCCGAGGGCCGTCGGGCCCATCCGCCTGCTTGAGGAGCGGGGAGGTACAAGGCACAATGGGGTCCAGAGTCAAAGCTGCCACCTGACTGCCGTTGGGCAACGAGGGACTGTTCGGTAGCGTGGCAGGGCAGGCACTGGGCTCTGCAGGTGAGGCTGCAGATTCTAAGTCCTCCTTGTGGATCTCAGCCAAACCGTTCGTCGCCCGGTGGGAGTCGCCGTCCTGCAGGCTCGCTCCGTTTCCCTCCTCGTCGGGACGAGGATCCGTGACGGGTTTGGACGCCAAGTCCGATTTCGAGTCCTCATCGTTGCCCTTGGCTGCAGCAGGATCAGGGCTGTCGGGTTTGGCAGGAGGCTCCTCTTCAGTTCCATGGGACTCCCCTGAGCGAGAACACCGCTTCGACTTCTTAAGAGAAGGGCAGGACTCCTGGCCCGGCCCGACCCGGACGCGTTCGCAGGCGTCCGACTTCTCCTGCTCGTCCTTCTCCGACACGGACAGGCCCCGTTTCCTAAAGCCAGGCAACGACTCTCCGTCAGCTACCTTCCCCGAGTGAGTCCCGGCTTGCTGGCTGTCCGGCTGCTTCTTCGATGGCAAGCGAGCTCTGGGCGTGGGAGGGGGCGAGGTCTCATCTGGCTGGGCAATGCTGCGGTTCCTGAGCGTTCTGCCATAAAAGTTCTCATCCAATCCATTTAACCCCACTGATGATCTTGTGACACGCGAAGAACGGGGCGCGGCCATACTATGGAGGGTGCCTACTGACTCCTCATTGTGGTGCTCTCTTCTGTGGCAGATCTTGGGCACCTTAAGGAGACAGGGAACACTACAGCATCAGTCATCAGCCGCGATCAATAAGAAGTACCGACGTCGTTGACAAATACTTCCCTATCCTGGAAATTGCTGGGTGCCTGTCAACCTGCTATTTCCAGGAGCTGCATTAATACATTAACAACTAACAAATATCAGCTTAAATCAGAGTAAAAATATTCTGGGTAACAAACAGCTCTACGTCGCCACCTCTTTACCAACGATGGCAACTGCGAGTGCGTTTTCCCATTAATGTACCTGCACTCGGCAAATAAAGCAGTGCTGACAGCCGTTAAGTCGAGAATAACATCTCACAACACAAAGCCTGAATGATCCAGTAATGGACTGAAGCTTTTTTTTTACGTCAGCACTCACGCTGCTACTTCAGATTGGAAAAACCGGCGTCCGAAACGCCAACCGAGGGAGCCGACGCACAATAAAACGCAGAACTCGGCAGTCTGAAAACAGCCTGTCAGCAAGCAGCATAATGAGATAAAAACCCATCTGGCAAAACAAATGGCAGCTGCCTCTGTATCTGGCTCGGAACTTCTGATCACCGGTCATTCGAGAGCCACAAGTGCAGGTTCTCTGTTATCTGACTGAGACAGAGGTTCACTACAAGCTGGAGGAGCCAATGAGTCCAGGCAGCACAATGCACACAACCATGGTGACCTCAAGCTTACTAGACGTTTAGATATCGCTGGTAAGGTAACGTCTGACGTGTAACAAGCGTCTTCGTCCACTTAGGCGTTGACGCTACCCCATGTCACCCCTACTCCCCAATAAAGCCGCTCTATTTCCGCTCCGTCGGCAAATGATCTTCAGCATCCAGGTTTGGACGCACGAGGAAGCTTAACCTGCATGCAGTCATCTTTATTTGGATACGGAGATTAAAGGATGTTAAGCATCAATGACTCAACGTCAGTCCCTCCTTTGATACAACCTATAATGAATACGTGAATAATAACACGCTCTCAGCCGAACGCCGAGCTCATCTAATCAGCGTTCTTAACTGCAATGAAAGACGCTGCTCGGTTAAAGGTACTGGACCATGAGGACCAGGGTTCAAATCAGACCTCTGCCAAGCTGCAACTGTTGGGTCCTTGAGGAAGGACCCACAATCGCCTGGATAGTAACACTGTATAAACAGCAAGTTATTCTAAGAAACGTTCAGAAACTCAACCCTTGGCACCACCATTGTGACCCATAGCCACCCCTAAGACGGACTGGCAGCTTCTATTAACTCTGGGAAGGCTGCCCCTTTAATAACAAGTATCCACTGTTTGATGAGGGTGTGTAATGGTAAACATTACCGCCCAGAGTATCGTGAGACGAGTATCGCGATATGATTTCCGTGCCATATCGTAAAGCCGATACAATCCGCGCTGTAAACGAGGCGCAACGTAACATACACCGAACTCACCTCAGTCCGGTCCGGGAAATCATTTTACACACGGAAAGACGAGCCTGCCCTCCTCTACGGCACCGAATCCGGTGCAGAAACCAGGTGTGCGAGCCCAGAGTCCCCGGGTTTGAGCTTCATTCTAAGCGCAAACGTTTCCACCAAACGGCGCTAGAAGACTCAGCTGCTGCTTTTAGCTTTGCGGCTAAAGCGGACAAAAACAAACGTGTTGCTACCAGCCTGCACCGCAAACCTTATTTACTGACCATATTTGCAACCTAAAAGCCTAAAGATATCGGTTCTTAAATGAACTGCATCGCGGAGAGTTACGGCAAAGTGCTGCTTTATAAAATAACACGAGATCGGGCTCATTATAGAAGTTAGCCAACTTGCTTTAGCAGGCTCTGTAACAAATCACGCCCCGTTTATGACGGAGCACACTCCGCCCGGTGCGGCCGCCGTTACTTAATAGTCTAAGTAGTGCGCTTATATAGGGAGTGATGTTACATTTGGGATTCGACCCACGTTTTGCGGGGAAAAATGATGTTCCATGCACAAACTCGCTTTAGCCGGCTAACGCACACCGTCACGTGCCTTTAATCGTCATTTACCGTACTACAGAAACTGCAAAATTGTTAAGCAAGTATAATATTCGCGCCAAAGGTTAAAAATGAGTTGGTAAAGCACGTTACGTGCGGCTTGGAGCCGCTCGGTTAACTGTTGTCGAGACTCGCTACCGCTCGAGCTAAGCTAACCCGTGCTAATTGTTTAGCGCCCAACTTTTCCAAGGCGAGCGAGTTTTGTTTCATCAAACGCTCCGTTTGGGAGACGTGTGCACGCATACGGTGCGTGTGCCGAGATTATTCGACTTAAAAGATGTGAGCGAAGCCGCAAAATTACACTTACCTCATTTCCGCAAATGGTTTGCTGCGCACTCGGCGGCAGCCATAATTGCTGTGGGGACTGCGTTACTTTCTTTCCCACCCGCATTCCGGGAGATCCCGCCTCCTCAGCCGTGATTGGCTAATTCGTGCGTCTCGCAAGAAATACTCCGAGTGCTTTGCGCCACTCGCCAATCCTGACACAGGAGGCAGGTTGAAGAGCCAATCGTACTGAACGAGGCGGGATCGGCGTCAAAACGGGTAGGGGAAAAGATGGCACGCTAGCTTTGCGCTCGCGAATCACCACAGTGGTGCTGTTGTGGGAAAATGTGTCACTGTCAAAGTCTCTTAATAAACCATCTTATCTGCCAGGGTTGGAGGTAGTAAATGTTGGAAAACACTAGTCCAGTGATTAACTCACTGCGTTTTAATTATTAACACTTTCATTCTAGGTTCCAATTAAGGCTAATTTTTATAAAGCATTCCCATATAAGAATGGCAGTATTAGCAAGGATTGAAGTCCAAGGTTTGAGAGGATACGTGGAAACGCCCTGTAATAAAGTCTAACGCTACATCTAGAAAAACTGTGATCCAACATGACTCCACCAACCAAAACCACTGGCATTAACGTTTAGCTGGTTCCCCATTTGCCGTTCCAACGTTTCCAACTAGATCTTGGAACATTACTGCTGGGATTCGCTTCCATTTAGAGGCAATATTGTTAGATAACACAATAAGGCCTGGCTTGGACCACCACTTAGTTTAATCATAAACGTACTAGACAGTCAATTTCTTCTATTCCTCTGACAGAGGCTTTTCACTGGATTCTGGGTCATGACCCCCTGGGCTTCACTTACATGCAGCCACAAAAGTGGTAGAGGGGTCAAGAATTTTGTTGGGCCATGAGACCGGGTTTTAGTCACTGCTAAATTCATCTCAAATGTACTGAGGTTGAGGTTCCACACCACACTGAACAAGAGCTAAGCTGTTCCACTATTCTGAAAAAGAATTCCCACCATTTGATTTTGGAACGTGACTCCGGGTATTTAATCCGATTCAACCCCAAGAGTGTCAAGATTTGTGTTGGTCTATAACATGGCTTGCATCTGCAATTCCAATTGTGAATCAAGTTCTTCCACTCTTCTAATAGGGCTTTCTGCTAGAAATCCAACACAAGCATTAAACAGGTTAGGAACAGTGGTGGTTGATGAGTCATGAGCTTAAATTCATCCCATATCTGTCAGGGGTAAGGTCAGGACACTACCACAGCAAACCTTTCAAAAGTGGAGTTCTTCTACTCTTCTGAAAAAGCTTTCCACTAGATTTCAGAACCTGACTCCAGGGACTCCAGCACTGGTGAGCTTTGGGGCGGTGGTGGTAAAGACATGAATTGAGCCACTGCTTAAATTCATCACAAAAGAGTTGGATGGTCAGGGCTCTCTGCAAGCCAGCCAAACTGTTCCACTCTTCTAAAAATAATTTGCACTAGATTTGCACTGATGGGAGTCACAACACTGAATTGTGCTGTATCCCTGTTACGCATTACTAAATCATTCTATTAAGAAAAACCCAGACCAGTTACATTTTTTAAATGGCGATGTTTTCCATAGTATATTTTGTTTAATTTCAGCCAACCAATTCAACAATCATTCTTCAAGTACATTACAGATACAGCATGTATTATCCCAGTCAACGTAAAATAAAAAACGAAACAAATCCCGCCGTTACGTACATAAATTAATGCCTTTAAATAACTGAAATGGCTCCATGTCGCGTTGCCATGCGTGTATCTCGAGCGTGACTCTGTACCTACAAGCGATCGATGTGAGCTCTCCTACAAGCATGCGCCTGGCTTTTGAGGTTAGAATGTAAAAGGCGTAGACACGGTGCAGCTGATCCCTCGCGAATAAATAGATCGGGATCGTCCCTGTACGAGTACGCTGATAGCCTACATAGACGTTAGTATGTGCAAGACAGAAAAACCTATCCTGAGATCACCGTGTTATCCGGAATATACTCGGCCACGCGATTAGATGCGCACAGCGATCTAATGAAGCACCACCATGGTGCCTTCTGGCCAGGTCAGGTGTCACACAGACAAGAGGGTGGAAAGGACTGGACTGACTCAACCCCTCTCCACTCAATAGGCCATGATAAGCAGAGTAAAACGTGAAAACTTTCATTCTGGGACGTGCAGATTTGCAAATGCACATTCGTTAGTGTATTTATGGTAGGCGTTCTATTCCAGGAGTTACGGTAATCGGAAATAGATGGGACATATTAACCAGGACTTGGGAAAGACTGAAAGTTGAAGGTTTCAGCTCACAAAATGACACAGCGCTGAACTGTGCTGACACTAAATCAACACAAAAACTGTGCTGAGGTCTGCACAGCGCTGCTTCAGAATTAGTTCAACAATTATGCCAAAATGTTTTAATGTTGTTGTTTTTTTTTATCTCAGGTTTTGTACTGGCCCAGAGTCCAGTGGTGTGGAATGCAATCCTTGATGCACCTTATAAAAGTACTTGTAAGTATTAGTTTCAGTGTCTGGCATATGACCACTGAGGTAAGAGCTGATGTCCCTTTGTAAGTGCATTTATGGTAGGCCTGCTCTACTAGAAATTAAGGTAATTGGATCGTTTACTAGCTTGTTACTTAGCCAACGTTTTGCTCTATAATCAGTGCATCGCTGAATTTCGGCAACGCTCAACTAAACTAGACCACGACTCTCGAGTGCTGTTTCAGAAGCAGGTGGACCATTATCCAAAATCCAACATCCAAAATAAAATTCCTGGTTTGTCCGAGTTTATAGTTCGTAATGACCGAATTCTTCTACCATATGGCGAAACGTACTTCCACCGGCCCAGTCCAGTAGCATGGCGATCTAAGCCTATGTTGGCTGTCTAGCTATGGTAACCAATCCTAGACTCGGTTCTGATCTTAAGCTTTCTTACACTCGGAAAAACACGAAATTTCACATTTCTCCCCAAAGGTGAACAGTTCCCCTACAATGTACCCGGACTCTATATACAACGAGATGATATACAAAGGAGGGCCACGCTCCTCCGTACCGCGCGTCAGTTAAATAACGTTGAGGTGTATAGAAGTTAGACGAACCGTCCTCGCTGTGCAGTGCCGACAGACAGACAGTATATACAGACTCGGAGCCAGTTCCGCCTCATCTATTCCGCTCCACCATACGGGAATGCTCGTAGGGAATGTGTAAGTAGTGAGGGAAGGCTTGACGCGCTCAATCCCGACCGGAAAACACAAAGTGCAAAACGAAAGGCGGCAGGTTGAGGCGCCCGGCTATAGCGCTCGCGTCTCCACTTCGATCTTCTCCTCGGCATGACCGGCGTCGGGCTCCTGGTGGCTCAGGTTGTGCCGCAGCGTCACCACGGGCCCGCCGCCGTGGATAGAGTGCAGGAAGTTCCACGTCTCTTCGGAGATCTGGCCCGAATCGGCACCTGCGCAGCAGGGAGAAGGTGAAGGGTGGGGAAATTTCTCCGAGACTAGTAAAGAAGAGGAACTGGACGGAAATGGTTACCCTGCTTGAGAGTGATGTGTCCGTTCTTGTTCACAGCGATCTTCGAGTTGTCGATCGGCCCTGGTGGATCTAAAACACGAGAAATGGTGCCTCGGTGAGTGAACTCCCAGACTGCCGAATTGAACGGGGCCCTTAACACTCACCTGTCTGCATTTTAACCGCATAGAACCAAAGTGAACTAACGTTCTAGTAAATGAACTCGCTTGCAGATACACCATCATGGGACTGTGGTAGCCTAGCGGTTAAGGTACTGGACTATGGTTCAAATCCCACCTCTGCCAAGCTGCCACTGTTGGGTCTTAACCCACAATTGCTTGGATTGTATGAATTGTAAGTCGCTCTGGATAAGGGCGTCTGCTAAATGCTGTGTGATGGGTGTGTCTGACAATTTGCTAGCACAAGGAGACCGGGTTCATGTTCCAGCATTTCCGTCCAACCAGGTAAGGCATCATAAAGAGGGATCATCCCCGATGCTGCAACAGTGACCCCTGAGGGTCATGGATCTTTATAAGCAGGGTTAAAATTCTGGAAAAACACCAGTCTTGTGGATTGCCCAGCTATTAGCATATTTATGGTAGACACACTATTCCAGCAGTTACGGTATTTCTCAGCTCAGTCCTCAGTATTTTGACCTTTACCATACTGCTTCATGTATATTTACAGAACTTTGGAAAACCAATGATTTTAAACTAGGCACTGTTCCAGCAGTTAAGGTAGTGTTTTAATGGCTTTAAAACCTTCACACCAAGTCCGATGCACGTTATGTCTAAACACTCTCTCTGAAAACTCCCTGTCCAGGTTTTTCTTTCATTTCCCTCTTCGTGACGTGCCACGCGTCTTTTTCACATCGGCAACTTAAAAACAAATACATGCATACTGACCGTTGTCTTTGCCTTTGACGAAGGCCTCCCATTCCCGGAACCACTGCATGCTGATGCAGTAGATGACAGTGGGAGACTCCTCCTCCTGGAATGCCTTGTTCAGCTACATAAAGTGCAACGTTAAAAGAAATCAACACACAGGCAAGAGAGGGAGGTCGTACATTCATTTTTAAATATCCAATATCCAGTTTGCAGTGCACGTCACTCCTGCAGTAGGTAATTGCAATAAAGTCAGCTGTACTACAGCTATTATGGTTCACTGTCCAATTAACAGGGTTTGACAGCAGATGCTAAAATATTGCAGTACGTGCATTATTCCAGCAATATTGTCAGTTTATTAGGGTTATTACAGTAGGCGTGCTACTCCAGGAGTTACGGTATTTTGCGCAATTGTTTTAATTACAGCAGCTCACACTTTTCTGCTCGAATTTCCCCTTACCCGTACAAACATATCCAGCTCGTTCTTGCGCCGTTTCTCCAGCTTCTCAATCTCCAGCTGGCAGGTATGGCAGACGTACAGATGGTTGACAGCCGGACCTCCTCCATACCTAAGCACCGCGATATCAGTTACTCACGCCGGCAAAAAACACCTACTTAAGTTTCAAGGGCACGGAATTCACCGCGTACCTGCTGTACAGGTGGTCCCAGACGTTCTGGGGCACCATGACGACCAGGTCATCGACGTACGAGGCTTTGTGAGGCGGCACTCCTGACAAGGTAAGACAAAAAATGCTTACATGGAGTCTACGGATTTTAGTGAGATTAGAAGGTGATATGATGACACATTCCACAGTGGCCTAATACTTTTGTATTAGTCCATCATTGTGTTTCGGAACAATCACTGGCCCTCCCTGCCTGTGTGACGCCTGAGCAGGCGTTTTTTCACATCACATTCATTCATTTGTTGGTTAATGGGAAAGTTCTGTGCTCTTCTCTGCTCTATGACATAAATCACTACAAAAAAAATCAAACATCAAGAGAAAGGCCTTCAGAGCTCTCCCTGATTAATGCCCTCAGACTCCCAGACCTGCCATCAATTCTTAAAAAGAGGATGGGAGGAAGTAAACATAATCAGCAGACAGGAAGTGGACAGGCTTTGCCCTTCTGAGCCTAGTCTGAACAATACAATTTCATATACAAGAATGTGCAAATGTATTAGGCCACCATTACACTTGTTCTGTTATGTAATGGTACAGTGGGGCAAAAAAGTATTTAGTCAGCCACTGATTGTGCAAGTTCTCCTACTTAGAAAGATGAGAGGGGTCTGTAATTTTAATCAAGAGACAAAACGAGGAAAAAAAATCCAGGAGATCACATTGTAGGATTTTTAAAGAATTTAATTGTAAATTA
Source organism: Ancistrus triradiatus (assembly GCA_025084515.1). Lineage (NCBI taxonomy): Eukaryota > Metazoa > Chordata > Actinopteri > Siluriformes > Loricariidae > Ancistrus > Ancistrus triradiatus. The sequence goes on along the minus strand of JAJAGP010000034.1, from coordinate 425,525 downwards.
TGGTGAAAAATAAGTATTTGGTCAATAACAAAAGTTCAACTCAATACTTTGTAACATAACCTTTGTTGGCAAACCTGTAAGTCTTCACCAGGTTTGCACACAGAGAAGCCAGAAATCTTGCTTGTTTGTAGGTGACCAAATACTTATTTTCCACCATGATTTACAATTAAATGCTTTAAAAATCCTACAATGTGATTTCCTGGATTTTTTTCTCATTTTGTCTCTCATAGCTGAAGTGTACCTATGATGGAAATTACAGACCTCTCTCGTCTTTCTAAGTAGGAGAACTTGCACAATCAGTGGCTGACTAAACACTTTTTTGCCCCACTGTGTGGGATGGCCTCAGACTTTTGCACAGTACTGCATTAAACAGGCTCTAACTATAACCCAGGGGAAAACGATCTGAACCCAGAGCTAAGCACGGTTAATATTCTTACTTAAGGGCCCATCAGGCTACTGCTGCCTTTGTTTAGCCAAACTTTGACAGAAACAATGGACTAATGATGGCTCCTCACCTCCGTGAACACACAGGAAGTCGTGGTTGGAGATGGGCCCTGGCTCGGCAAACGTTCGGAACTTGTTGAGCCACTGGTGCGAGACGTAGAACTGCAGCAGGCTCGGTTCCATCATGTTAAAGAGAGTGGTAACGCGCCGCCTCTCTTTCTGCGCCTCCTCGCTGCTCTTCCTGCACCGCACACAAAAGCCAAAGCTTCAAAGCTCTGATCAAGGCCATCGCAACCTTCAGTTTATTATTCTCAGCGCACATCAGAAACAGTGTCCTCGATACAGGCATGGAGAGGATTTACAGTCCCTACAGAAAAATCATACATCTTCGAAATACTTCTCGGCTTACAGCCTGAAAGGAAAACCCATGAAGTATACACACACATATTTTCAGCTTCACTTGCATATAATGTTCAAGTAATGGGAAAAAACATGTGTGTGCCACTTTTTGCTCGAATTCCAGCCAACAGCCTGTTTGGATTTGTCTGTACCAGCGTTGAACTTCGACTGGAGCATATCTGCTTATTTGCCCTTTGCAGAATGGTTCAAATTCAACCAAATCTCAGTGGGAGCACCATTTAATTGTGTCAATCTGTACATAGAGTGAGCTGATTGGGAAATTCCTGCACGCCATGTCTCCTGCTACATAAGATATCCTAAAGTGGCCATAACTGCAGTTGTCCTAAATGGTTCTATGACTAATAAGCGACGTTTTGGACTTACTTGTAGAACAGCACGTAGGCCTCTGCGTTCTGGACGCAGGACTCGGAGACTTCAGTCACGCTCTGGTCATCGAACTCGTACCACAGCTTGTTCAGGTCGTTGCGGCAGTAAGCCACGTAATGACCGCCTGCACAGCAAAACAACAAGCGGATCGAGTTCTTCCAATGCCTCTCCAGGTACAAAGCTGGGCATTTTCATCAAGCATCTGTTACAGGGGGTGTGTCCAAGTGCTACAGCATGGGCTATCCTGCTTTAGGAGATCAGTAAGATACCAAGGAGCTAAATCACTTTCTAAATGACCACAGGCCAGGTAATGGGGCTTTTTGGTTTCGTGGGCTGGGTAGCAATCAGCGTCACTCACTGCTGGCGGTGCCGTGGTGACAGATGACGGACAGCAGGTCGTAGGTGGTGGTCTGGGCCGTGCTGTCTTTGGCCAGGAAGGGCTGCAGGTCCAAGCCGTCCAGCGGGAAGGAGACATGGGTGCTGATCTTGGTGGAGAACATGAGCTCGTGCCTGAAGCGCTTCAGGTGAACGCACAGGATCTGGCAGGGCGAGAGAAGTGCTGGTGAGGAACACCGGACCAAGGTCTAGTTACACGTCAGCCTGCTCGAGTCGCCACTGGTGGGTCCTTGAGCAAAGCCATTATGTCGTATGGTGCTTTGGATAAGGGTGTCTGCTGAATGACTGAATGTACTGTTTGAATGTACGTACCTCTGGCAAACTCTGAACTTTGCAGAACTTCACTCCATTTCGTAATCTGGGAAAACAAAAGTGACCTCAGCCATGTTCTATACAGTGGTGGACAGTAACAAGAGTGGCTTTTTTTTCTTTACTGAAGTATTTCCATTTCGGGGGTTCCCAAAGTCAAAGACCTTACTTTTACTCCACTACATCATGCAAAACCTGCCCTTCCTTTTGGCTTAACGGGTGCATAAAACCATAACATATCAAAGCAGCAAGCCCACCAATCAGGCTCCAGCACACACTTTGTTTTGAACTTGTTTTGATCTGTTGGTGTTACGAGTCACGCTGTCCCGGCCTTGTGACGCTAGAGGGCAGTATTGACCCGTTTCGGCCGGGGCATGTTTAAATGGCGACACCTATTGGCCGGGCGATTAAAGTGCACGTTTGAGCCCAGACAGGTGTCGTATCCTCACCCTATACAGCCTCGGCAATCTCTATCTTAACTCAAGTACTTCATCCACCGCCGGTCCTATATAAACCGGAGATTAGGGGAATTATGGGATACTCACTTCTTGCACTTCTCACAGCTGTACATGTTGTCCCCTGGAAAGACATGAAGACTCGAGTTCATTTCATACACTTAACTGCACATGTGCACATATGCTCACCGAGCACTTTAGTAATACCAAGTGGGCCCTCCCTATTGTAGCCCATCTGCCTCAAGGTTCAAAATGGGCATTCTGACCTGCTTTTCTGCCCATGATAATGGCATCCTCACCAAGCACTCTTTAGAGACACTACTACTGTTGGATGGGGTAACTGTTGTAGCCCACCTGCCTCAAGGTGCATTCAGACACGCTTTTCTGCCCACGACAATGGCACCTTTAACAAACACTTCATTAGAAACACTACTAATTCCGGGTGGGGGCTCCCTCGCTGTAAGAAAGCCATGGAAATTTGATCAAAGACGACCCTAACCGCTCACCTTTCAGTTCATCTCTGGCAAAGAAGGCGGCCAGACAGTCCTGTAGCGTGACCACAGGGCCCCAGAACCAGCTAAATACAAAACAGAAATAAAAACAATGATCATCAGGGTCATGTATAAGTAATCTACAGTAACAGCCTGGATCTTTAGTAAGGATGATAAATGGCAAAACAGGCGGCGCGCTAGACGATAAAAGGCTCAGATTTGGGGCAGATGGCCAAATTCTTCAGCAGTACCACAGTGCATCTTAGTTACAAGAACAATGCAGAACCAAGATCTACAAATCCCAGTTGGGCCGTCTGGTATTACGTACTTGCATGTTGAGTGCTGTTGTAGGTGTTATAATGCAGTACAGTCAGACGCGCAAACGCGTTGCAAAGCTGTTCTCGTGTCTAATTAGCTTGATATGACAGAAAAGTTCATCTGCTTTAAATACAGGTTATCGTCTCTGTTTTCAGTGTGAACTTAAGCACGCTGTATGTCTGGATAATATATATATATATATATATAAAAAAAGCACCTCTTGATGTACTCAAGGACGAAGGCGATCCAGCCCTGAGGGGCGTAGGCCTCACCGCATGAGCCTGCCTTCACCAGTGCAGTCTGATGAGTAGAAGAGTGCAGCTTGGCTAGATCCTCTTTCCCTGGGATGGGCAGGGAAATGTCCTGGAAGTTCTCCAGAGTCACCGACACCTGAGAACAAAGTCAGTCTAAGATCAAAATAGAGCTTCACAACGCTCTACAGTGCCACTAGTGGTCAAAATGGGGATGTACAACCCTTTACAGTCTTACCAGTGGTCAAACTAGAGATCTACAATGCTCTAGAATGCCGCTAGTGGTCAAAATGGGGATCTAGAACACCCTGCCATGCCACTAGTGGTCAAAGTGGGTATTTACAACGCTCAACATTGCCGCTAATGGTCAAAATGGGTATGTACAAGGCTTTATAATCCTACTAGTGGTCAAACTAGAGATTTACAATGCTCTACAGTGCCACTAGTGGTCAGAATGGGGATTTATTACGCTCAACAGTGCTACTAATGGTCAAAATGGGGATCTACAATGCTCTAGTGCCGCTAGTGGTCAAAATGGAGATTTACAACGCTCAACAGTGCCACTAGTGGTCAAAGTGGGTGTTTACAACGCTCAACAGTGCCTACTAGTGGTCAAACTAGAGCTCTACAATGCTCTACACTGCCACTAGTGGGTAAAATGGGGATCTACAACATGCTACAGTCCTACTAGTGGTCACAATGGGGATTTTACAATGTTGAACAGTGCCATTAGTGGTCAAAAAGAGGATGTACAATGCTCTATAATCCTACTAGGGGTCAAAATGGGCATTTACAACACCCGACAGTACCACTAGTGGTCAAAATGGGTATTTACACTGCTCAACAGTGCCACTAGTGGTCACAATGAGTATTTACAACACCCGACAGTGCCACTAGTGGTCAAATGGATATGTACAACACTCTACAGTGTCACAAGTGGTCAAAATGAGGATCTAAAACACCCTACAGTGCCACTAGTGGTCACAATAGGGATCTGCAATGCCAGTGATTAACTGTATATGTTTAGGGTAAGTAGCGGGGCACTCACCCTGTCGCAAGTCAGGCACTGCACAGAGCTGACGATGGTGCCATCAAAGACGTCTGAGATAATGCTGCGGTATTTCCTCTGGCTCTTGCTTTTTGTTGGTGCAAAGGAGCTCGCTGAAAGAAAAAAACCCCAGTAAAGACACATTTACAGCTGACTGAGCATGGGAAACTGGCAGGACTGGGAATTCCATGGAAGAATTGAACAAATAGTTTAATATGGCTACAAATTACATGGCATTCCAGTAAGCTACCTTTCTTGTGAGCCGAATTCAGGTTGGGCCATATGGCGGTGGATTTGGGGGGGCTGCTGGACAGTTTGGGGCCAATGCTGTCGCTGACAGTGGGGCTCCGCGGCCTGGCACTGCTGCTGATCTGGATCTCCGAATTGGAGTCTGGAGGAAGAAGAGGAAATTCTGTGAACGGTTTGGGTTTCACACCAGCTGCTTTGGTCATTTTTCCGTAATAACTAAGCAGTAATCTCTCTCCACTGCGCAAACAGAGCGTTTACCCGGAGACTTGGCGTGTTTGACGGCTCCCTGGTTGCTGACGATGGACATGGTGTCCACGTCTTTGTCCAGGTCGGCACGGTGCAGCTCGTTGATCAGGTTCTTCTCCTTCTGTCGCTCTTTGCTCGCTTTCTCCTCGCCCGAGATGAGCGTGTCGGCCTCGTTAGCTTCGTTAGCGTCTCTGTGGTCGCCGGGCTCGTCCTCGTCCGCACTGAGCATCTGGTTCTGGTCCTCGAGATCGTTCAGGGGCTCCTTGAGCTCCTCGTGTAGCTGGTCCATCAGGCAGCGCAGGAACTCCTGAGAGTCCTGAGGACAGGAACAGACCAAAGCACATAGCTCAAAGCCAAACACATGTAGCTAACAGATAAAAGCGTGTACCTCAAAGACGAAAGAATGAAGCTCCCAGACAAAAGTGTGTAGCTCGCAGGCAAAAAAAATGTAGCTCGCAGGCAAAAGCGTGTAGCTCTCGGACAAAAAAGCCAGTAGCTTATAGACAAAAAATGAAACTCAGACAAAAGTGTAGCTCGCAGGCAAAAAAAAAAAATGAAGCTCACAGACAAAAAAGCGTGTAACTCACAGATCAAATTTTTTTTACTCAGACCAAAAAAGCATGTAGCTCCCAGACAAAAAATGAAAAGAATGAAGCTCCCAGACAAAAGCGTGTAGCTCACAGACAAAAAAATGAAGCTCGCAGACAAAAGGGTGTAGCTCGCAGACAAAAGGGTGTAGCTCGCAGACAAAAGGGTGTAGCTCGCAGACAAAAGGGTGTAGCTCGCAGACAAAAGGGTGTAGCTCGCAGACAAAAAATGAAGCTCGCAGACAACAGCGTGTAACTCACAGACAAACAGCGTGTAGCTCACAGACAAAAAAATGAAGCTCGCAGACAACAGCGTGTAGCTCACAGACAACAGCGTGTAGCTCGCAGACAAAAGGGTGTAGCTCGCAGACAAAAGGGTGTAGCTCGCAGACAACAGCGTGTAGCTCACAGACAAAAGCGTGTAGCTCACAGACAAAAGGGTGTAGCTCACAGACAAAAAATGAAAAAAATGAAGCTCGCAGACAACAGCGTGTAGCTCACAGACAAAAGGGTGTAGCTCACAGACAAAAAGGGTGTAGCTCACAGACAAAAAATGAAAAAAATGAAGCTCGCAGACAACAGCGTGTAGCTCACAGACAAAAAGGGTGTAGCTCACAGACAAAAAAGGGGTGTAGCTCACAGACAAAAAATTTAAAAAATGAAGCTCGCAGACAACAGCGTGTAGCTCACAGACAAAAAGGGTGTAGCTCACAGACAAAAAATGAAAAAAATGAAGCTCGCAGACAACAGCGTGTAGCTCACAGACAAAAAGGGTGTAGCTCGCAGACAAACAGCGTGTAGCTCACAGACAAACAGCGTGTAGCTCACAGACAAACAGCGTGTAGCTCACAGACAAACAGCGTGTAGCTCACAGACAAAAAAATGAAGCTCGCAGACAAAAAATCGTTGTAGCTCACAGACAAAAGGGTGTATCTCAGACAAAAAGGGTGTAGCTCACAGACAAAAAATGAAAAAAAAAAATGAAGCTCACAGACAAGAGCGTGTAGCTCACAGACAAGAGCGTGTAGCTCACAGACAAAAAATGAAAAAAATGAAGCTCGCAGACAAGAGCGTGTAGCTCACAGACAAGAGCGTGTAGCTCACAGACAAAAAGGGTGTAGCTCACAGACAAAAAGGGTGTAGCTCACAGACAAAAAAATTTAAAAAATGAAGCTCGCAGACAACAGCGTGTAGCTCACAGACAAAAGGGTGTAGCTCACAGACAAAAAGGGTGTAGCTCACAGACAAAAAAATGAAAAAAATGAAGCTCGCAGGACAACAGCGTGTAGCTCACAGACAAACAGCGTGTAGCTCACAGACAAAAAAAAAAAATGAAGCTCGCAGACAACAGCGTGTAGCTCACAGACAAACAGCGTGTAGCTCACAGACAAAAAAATGAAGCTCGCAGACAACAGCGTGTAGCTCACAGACAAAAGGGTGTAGCTCACAGACAAAAAGGGTGTAGCTCACAGACAAAAAATGAAAAAAATGAAGCTCGCAGACAACAGCGTGTAGCTCAGACAAAAATCGTGTGGCTCACAGACAAAAGGGTGTAGCTCACAGACAAAAAGGGTGTAGCTCACAGAGAAAAAATGAAAAAAATGAAGCTCGCAGACAACAGCGTGTAGCTCACAGACAAAAGGGTGTAGCTCACAGACAAAAAGGGTGTAGCTCACAGACAAAAAATGAAAAAAATGAAGCTCGCAGACAACAGCGTGTAGCTCACAGACAAAAAGGGTGTAGCTCACAGACAAAAAATGAAAAAAAATGAAGCTCACAGACAAAAATCGTGTAGCTCACAGACAAGAGCGTGTAGCTCACAGACAAAAAATGAAAAAAATGAAGCTCGCAGACAACAGCATGTAGCTCACAGACAAAAGTGTGTAACTCACAGACAAAAAAATGAAGCTCGCAAACAAAAATGTGTAGCTCACAGAAAGCCTTTTAAAAAACAGTTTAATGCTTAAAAGAATTAAAGCTTATAGCCCGAGAGCTTGCCAGCAGTCAAACATGTCTCTTTGTTACAGAAGATCCTGTAATGTGATTCGCTTTAACTACCTGTTGGGAATAACCTCGAAACATCGGATTAACCGCTTTAATGCCCTGGAACAGGTTTGTTGGGACGACATAGGAAGGCCTGCAAAACACAGATCACTTTATGTTCGACTTTGCACTTGCACACCAGAGTATTACAAATTATTATTTCCACCTTGGATGGAGAACCCTGAACAGTCTGCGCACCTGTTCTTGTGCCACAGATCTGAGATGAGCTTCTGGTAGCTTTTACAGAGAGCCGGCTTCTTGTCGGTCCTGACTAGACGACCGCAGTCGAGGAAAAACTGAGTCAGCGGAGGACTGGAGGGACAAGAAGCAGAACCAGCAAACGCTTAGAGGGCGAAGCATAGGATGTTGCTGGGAGGAGCTAAATGGCAACTCTATGCCCAAATTTCCATATATTTATTTACAACACATGAAACCAGGAATGATACTTCATACAATAATACAGTGAATGTCTCATAGCTAATTCCATTTATTTTAATCAGGTTGACTACAATCTGGACAGCGACTGTGAAACTGAAATGAAGCCTAGGAACAGAGCATCTGATTACATCCAAAGTGGCACCATTTGGCTGGCGGGCAGCATTTGTACAGCATCAGCTGCTCACAGTCGGAGAGTTGGAGTGATTTTCACGCTCACACAGGATGGAAAAAAAAAGGCAGGAAGAAGCAGTTCTCACCAGTTGGACAGCGCCTGCAGTGCTGCGTTCATGTAGCAGGTGTTGCCAATGTTCTTCAGTCCAGTCAGACCTGTGTCAGGACAGCAAATGAATATTAATTCAGGAGTCCAGTCTCGCTGTCGTAGCAGAACAGCAGCTGAATCATAATACCTTCCACACATCACAGATCCTCTAGCTTGGCTTTTCAACTACATACAGTTTTTGGATTCAGAAAAGGACATGAACAGCACCTCTGGTTCTGATGTCGTCCTCTTCTTCAGTCTCCATTTCCAGATCTTCAGACAGTCCGGCTGCTGGTACTCTCAGAGCACCGGAGCTGCCCTGGACTCCGGGTTCCTGAAAACACGAGGTTTATGAAATGTTTATTCAATCCCTCAGACCTGAAATGAAGGAACGGCTGAACTGAAGCTAAGAATATAAAAATAAGCATATCTACTGTACGGGAGCAAATCAGTGTGGGCATATGGGCGTTACCTGGTCCGGCAATGGCACCGGCGATAAGGGCTTGGCAGCGCCAGGCGGAGGGGTGACAGGACCCAGCTTCCTGTCCAGAAACACTTCCTTGGAACAGGCATAACACCAAACTCTCAGTGTGGTCAGATTCACAGTCAGGTTGTGCCGTGTCTCCTACAAAATCCAAAGATCAGAAGAACAGAATTCTGGGATAAAAGTTTCTGAATGAATATAACAATATAATTACTGGGTTTAAAAAAAAAACGACAATAAAATTACAGGGACAAAAATAGTTGCATATTCCGACTTCCATGTAGCAAGCAACAGATGGTGCAACTCGACTCTTTCAATCTGCGGCCCTTCCGACTCGCCCGAGGCGACCTGCGGCCCTTCCGACTCGCCCGAGGCGACCTGCGGCCCTTCCGACTCGCCCGAGGCGACCTGCGGCCCTTCCGACTCGCCCGAGGCGACCTGCGGCCCTTCCGACTCGCCCGAGGCGGGGCCTGCGGCCCTTCCGACTCGCCCGAGGCGACCTGCGGCCCTTCCGACTCGCCCGAGGGGACCTGCGGCCCTCCGACTCGCCCGAGGCGACTGCGGCCCTTCCGACTCGCCCGAGGCTGTTCCCACTCGCCCGAGGTCGACCTGGCGGCCCTTCCGACTCGCCCGAGGCTGTTCCCACTCGCCCGAGGGGACCTGCGGCCCTTCCGACTCGCCCGAGGGACCTGCGGCCCTTCGGACTCTTCGCAGGGGACCTCGGCCCTTCCGACTCGCCCGAGGGACCTGCGGCCCTCCGACTCGCCCGAGGGGACCGTTCGGCCCTTCCGACTCGCCCGAGGGGACCTGCGGCCCTTCCGACTCGCCCGAGGGGACCTGCGGCCCTTCCGACTCGCCCGAGGCGACCTGCGGCCCTTCCGACTCGCCCGAGGGCGACCTGCGGGCCCTTCCGGGACTCGCCCGAGGCGACCTGCGGCCCTTCCCGACTCGCCCGAGGCGACCTGCGGCCCTTACCCGACTCGCCCGAGGCGACCTGCGGCCCTTCCGGACTCGCCCGAGGCGACCTGCGGCCCTTCCGACTCGCCCGAGGCGACCTGCGCCCTTCCGACTCGCCCGAGGCGACCTGCGGCCCTTCCGACTCGCCCGAGGCGACCTGCGGCCCTTCCTTCCTCGCCCGAGGCCGTTCCCACTCGCCCGAGGCGACCTGCGGCTCTTCCGACTCGCCCGAGGCCGTTCCCACTCGCCCGAGGCGACCTGCGGCCCTTCCGACTCGCCCGAGGCCGTTCCCACCCCCCTAGCCCGAGGCGACCTGCGGGTCCGTTCCCACCCGCCCGAGGCGACCTGCGGCCGTTTCCCACCCGCCCGAGGCGACCTGCGGCCCGTTTCCCACTCGCCCGAGGCGACCTGCGGCCGTTCCCACTCGCCCGAGGCGACCTGCGGCCGTTCCCACTCGCCCGAGGCGACCTGCGGCCGTCCCACTCGCCCGAGGCGGACCGCGGTTCCGTTCCCACTCGCCCGAGCCGACCTGCGGGGCCGTTCCCACTCGCTACCGAGGCGACCTGCGGCCGGTTCCCCACTCCGCCCGAGGCGACCTGCGGCCGTTCTCCCACTCGCCCGAGGCGACCTGCGGCCGTTCCCACTCTCCCTAGGCGACCTGCGGGCCGTTTTCCCACTCGCCCGAGGCGACCTGCGGCCGTTCCCCACTCGGCCCGAGGCGACCTGCGGCCGTTCCCACGTCGCCCGAGGCGGACTGCGGCCGTTCCCACTCGCCCGAGCAGGCGACCTGCGGCCGTTCCCACTCGCCCGAGGCGACCTGCGGCCGTTCCCACTCGCCCGAGGCGACCTGCGGATCTTCCCACTCGCCCGAGGCGACCTGCGGATCTTCCCACTCGCCCGAGGCGACCTGCGGATCTTCCCACTCGCCCGAGGCGACCTGCGGCCGTTCCCACTCGCCCGAGGCAACCTGCAGATCTTCCCACTCGCCCAAGGCGCCCTGACAATATTCCGACTTCGGTGTAGCAAACAACAGATGTTGCTCCTCGACTCTTGCAATCTCTTGCCTCTGGTGACCTGCAGCCGTTCCCACTCGCCCAAGGCGCCCAAGGCGCCCTGCGGCCGTTCCCACTCGCCCGAGGCAACCTGCGGCCGTTCCCACTCGCCCGAGGCAACCTGCGGATCTTCCCACTCGCCCGATGCGACCTGCGGCCGTTCCCACTCGCCCGAGGCGACCTGCGGATCTTCCCACTCGCCCAAGGCGTTCTGCGGCCGTTCCCACTCGCCAGTGGCGACCTGCGGCCGTTCCCACTCGCCCGATTCACCCTGACAATATTCTGACTTCGGTGTAGCAAACAACAGATGTTGCTCCTCGACTCTTGCAATCTCTTGCCCATGGCGACCTGCGGCCGTTCCCACTTGCCCGAGGCGACCTGCGGCCGTTCCAACTCACCTGTGGCAGATCTGCGGCCATCCTGATTCACCCCTGTCAACATGCGGCCGTTCCTACTATACCCCCCTCCCCCCTGCAAAACTCATCCCTGCCAACTGAGGCACCTTGGTGGTGAAGTGACAATTCCACAATCCTCCAATCATAGCGGCCTGACTTTGAATCCCGCTGGTGCCTTCCACTGACACATAAACAGCCACGTCAGGGTAGCCTGTCATGGGTACGCACTGGGTAGTGCCCTGTAAATTCTGAGATAGTCTACATACCCCCTTTGTACTCCATACTAGTGACTGGCACACGTTTGTACTCACTCCTAGTAACCGCCGCATGTTCGGAGTAATCTCTAGCGGCCTTTCTGACACGTACATGGGGTTTATGGGATTTTCTGACTGATCCCAAAAACCCAAGGAGGAATTTCCACTTTGCTCTGCCAATCAGCCTCAGACTCTCCTCTCAGCATTGAGCAGCTCTGACTCACTCCTATTAATAAACTACACCGATCAATTCTAGAGAGCAACCCTTCCAACAAGCCGACGTTACAACCTATTTTGGCACATTTTGCATTGTCAGGAAGCGAAACTCTGCAGGGCAGGGCAGGTGCTGCTCTCCAGCTGTGCAGATACATACAGAGCCCTATATATTATTGATGAAGGTAGATTAGCTTTCGCTCGAGCCACACACACCCAAGCTGTGCTCTATCCATTTATGGGCAGAAAACCAAACAGGCACACTCGGGCTTGCCATTTTTGATGGCGCATGAAATATTCACGAGCCAGACTGACTAAAGCCTTTGGAGAGTGCTTCACAACCGTGCAGCCTTCTGCCTGTAATAAGGTTCAAATAACACCCCGTTTGAATGAACCTGCTTGATTTTGCGCAAGGGGTCGTTAATCTCTCGTCTAACCCATCGAACTCTCCGGTCTCCGAATAATCAGTGCCTTATTATAAACAGATGCATCAAATCTACGACTAACCACATGCATGGGCTCACTAACCTGAGAGTGCACGGTGCTGTGGTCGGCGTGAGACTCTCCGCAGCCGACGTAAGAGCAGCCATTCTGGAAGGACAAGCAAAGGTATAACACGGGTACAGCGACACATCAAACTCGTCATAATATCATATTATTACACTATTTCCTCATCTGAAAACACTCTGAGTACTCTCTACAGCTTTTTATGTTTACTTACTTCCAGGCAGGCCCAGAGGTTCGGCCCGCCGACCTTACAGTCTTGGCACTGGCCCTGAAACACACAGTTCATCATGTTCATTTGAATCTTCTAACATAACTGTTGGATGTAACGATCAAAACAAGAAACTGAAGGGGCTACAAGAAAGACTATGGCTTGTGTCCCAATACTTTTGGCCACATGTCACCCTTATCTAGAGTGACTTACAATTGATTCATTCTTACAATCCAAGCAATTGTGGGTTAAGGGCCTTGCTCAGGGACCCAACAGTGGCAGCTTGGTAGAGGTGGGATTTGAACCGTGGACCTTCTGGTCTATAGTCCGGTACCTTAACCGCTAGTCTACCACAGTCCCCCTCATCTCATCCCATTATAAGTGACCTATACAAGAGAAAGACTATTTCTTGTGTCTCAATACTTTCGGCCACATTACCAACAGGTCACCGGGTCTCACCGATTTCAGTTAAAATTCGAATTTTGTAAGTTACAATGTGAACCCCAACACTCTGTCAATGCATTTCTGTGGGAGACTTTTAAGTTATTTAATCGTAAGTCTATTCAAAATGGTAAATCGTATCGACTCCAAAGCGCACAGCACACCATGCAGCTCGATCTTCTGCGTAACCATGTCTTAAAAGGCTCGGGCTGTACGAATCGCAGAAATGCGCGGAAGAAGCAGCACAAATAATAAGTAGGATAACAATATACAGTGCTGTTTAATAATGAATAAATATCAGTACAGTGTTACTGACATGTGACTTCTGGATGAGTTCCTCTTTAGTGACCTCTCCAACACACTCAAGGTGTGGACAGTCGCAGCTCAAGACAGCCGGCATCACTCTGTGGGGAGGGAGGGAGAGAGATTTAAAGGTGTTTTGCATAAACTGACAAACAAGGGCAGTCATTATGTGTTTGCATGATGGGTAATATTTACTGCCGATACCTCAAACAAACAGGGATTACAGAGCTCGGAAATGATTCCACTGTTCCAATAACTACATCAAGCTAACCCAAGGAGATCTGGACCAAGGAGTTCTGGGATGGACTACAAGCCTTTCGAAAGATATGGACTCACTGGCAGCAATCACGTGTCAGGTTTCAGGAGCGCATATGAAGGAGGCTCAGACTGTAACGGAAAAGGTTTGACTGAATGCGAATGTCTCTTGCCGTTCATTCGTAAGACTCGAGCAGAGGCGAGTGGGGAGAACGAAACGCATGTGAAAGTCGTCTGTCTCACTTTTTTCCACTTGTTTCCTATCTGGGTTCGTCTCTGCTTTCTGGCCCAGCCTGATATTAACCTTTTTTTGGTCAAAAATGTGTTTTTCAGTGGCTGAAATTTCAGAGTGTCTTACTTACTTACTATAATCCACATTTCTATGAACACCCAATGGAGCCAAACTACACACTGAAGAAACCCCTTAAGCGAAACATGTAGACACTCATTTACATTTATGTCATTATCTAGAGAAACTTACAATTGATTCATTCTTACAATCCAAGCAATTGTGGGTTAAGAACCTTGCTCAGGGACCCAACAGTGGCAGCTTGGTAGAGGTGGGATTTGAACCCTGGACCTCCTGGTCCATAGTCCTATACCTTAGCCGCTAGTCTACCACAGCCCCCCTCATCTCATCCCATCCCATTATAAGTAACCTATATATCATTTAGCTATCTTTATAGCGTTTTACGTGAATCTAGAACATATTTCCCGTTGTATTTCCATACAAACGTTACGCACTGCCTTTGTGACTGAATGAAGACTAGCAGCTCATATTACTTAAAATAATATAATTCTCATAACAGGTGTAGACATTGCGAAATTACTTATAGATATTAAACAGCAGTTAAGCATTAACTAACAAGCCACAGGAACCGATAAAACCAAAACAAATGGAAACTATGGTGTCGGTATCTGTAAAACACCCTTCAACAAGAAATACCCTTTCCCCTGCCCTTGCTCTCCATGTAAACCGTGCACACTTCCATACTAAGCAGTGTGAAAACGACTAGCGACATCGCTCAGATTTAGTACGTACTGCGTAGTAAAGTAGTGCGTATATACATTCATGGAAACGGCTGAATCTATCCCGTGCGCATGCGTAGTCTAACCGGTCCCGAGCATAACGTTATTTGACAGCTGTACTCGGTTGATACAGAGAGCTCAAACCGACTCGGACCGAATTAGTTCAGTCTATTAACAGTGATGTATGCCGAGTCGCTAACGTTCAGTCCTCCTAACGAAGCGTCTCAGCCATTTTAAAAAATAACACAGTTCAAAACCCCGTATTGGTGTGTGAGTGTTAGCATTACGTGTATAGCGGTTAGCAGCAGGGGTGTCGCATCTGCACACTGTACCTCAGGCGCTGATGTAAACAAAGCCGAATCCTCCTGGACGTGCAGGTTAACGTATCACAAGTTCGCGAGCTACATATTCCGTCTTATTAGGAGCGCTATGTCTGAAATCCCGACAGAAGTCACATCCAACCACCGCTAACACAACTTCCAGGTCCTTCTTCCCACTGATTACTAAGGACACGGCCCTTTCCGCCTATCCTCTATGGACACACTCCAAACGCCACCTGTTTTCCTACATAGGCGCACTCCTGAGGGGTCGAAATAAGTGCGCCTGATGCCTACGTAGCACACTGTGGATTCAAGAGGGAGCTGGTTGGGTGGCAGCCAGTGACTATGCAGAAACGTTAACGCAGTTGTGCGCCTCTGGTGGTCAGAAAAAGAACAACAAGATCATTTTTACTTCCAGCCAAAGCGCCTTGTAACGTACAAGCACAAATATTACAATGAATATAATATAATATAATGTAATATAATATAATATAATTTAATATAATATAACACGCATTAGGTTAACTGGATGCTCTAAATCGGCACAGTATGACCGTGTCTGTACTGAAATAAGCTTGCTCCTGATGCTAATGCGACGCTACACATACAAACTAGATTTTTTTCACAAAAAATAAAGGCAAGGCACTTGGCCTTCGTGTTTATTTAGTTAGTCGGTTAGTTTGTTAGTTACTGATACAATGAGAGTATAATTAACTTACTCCTGACTGGCTGACTAGTGAGCATTTTGGTTCACTTAAAAAGTGACGATTTAGCCTACTTTGTTTATCTGCTTAGATTTTCGGTTACTTTTAAAACTCGTACAACCAAAGAAATAAGCACTACAGCATTGTACCTCTAAGTTCCTTTCCTTTTTATTCATTTATTTATTTTAATAAGTTTGTATAACCAACTGACTTTAAAAGACACGACTTTGAAGCTTCAAGCGTGTTTATTTGTTTAGCTAGTTAGTTCGCTTCTTATGTACAGCTGAGCCCATAGCTGCTTTATGTATTTTATACATTTATAGAGTTTGTATGTTCTCCACATGTCTATGTGTTAGGTTAATCGGTGACTCTAAAGTGTCAGTTGACGGTTATGCTCTGGCTCCTCGCGACCCTGGATTGGAATAATGAATGAATGGATGAAAGGTGTGTTTAGAATAATTCGTTGACTTGTTTACGTTCTTGCTTCGATGCTTTTATTTCGAAAGCTTCACCGCTTACGAGCAGCATGCTTCCATTTGTTGATCTGCTTACACACACAGGCTGAATCCCAAATACAACCTAGTTAACATTATGTGCACTAAGTAGGGCGTTTAATCTATTACTCCATAGTAGCAGTAGGGTGCATGTGTAGGGGTTAGTGCGTCATTTGGGATTCGTCCGCCATGATTTTGCACGATTGCCTTTGAGTTGGCGGACAGGTGGCTGACAGTCTGCATAAACAACTCTAAGAAGCTCGTAAGGGTTTTCCGTAGTTCGTGTTTTGGTAAGGCGAACGCAGAGCAACTTTAACTCGGAAGTGTATGTGAACCTTCGAGGACATTTGTTAGTTGTGCTTGCTGCGTGACGTTACGTAACGATGCTGTTAATCGCTTAGTGCACTAAGACGTAGGGGGATTGTAACAAGTCACTGTCAGAACGGTATTATTTATCGTTTTATCCTGATCGTACAGTGTACGTACAAATCACGTAGAGCTATTGGTGCTTGTACAGCACAAAACGAACAAGCTTTTATGGAAACGTCTGTGCTTTCCCACCTTCTAGGGAAAACGTGCCAAGGTAAACAAAGGACAGTTCAGAGTCCTGACCTCCCAATCTTGAGGAAAGTCGACCGTGCCATTAGACAGAGGCACTTCCAGGCCTACAGCTCTAGACCCTTGCTGTAGGGCAATGTGGAGAGACTGGGAAATGGGGCAGGACCAAAATGGAGGACAAAAAGATTGGGAACCCCTTGCCAGAATGTGCCAACTAGCTCATTTATATCATGTGTGCTTCATGGATAGAACATTGGTTCTGTTCTTTGAATCAATCACATCTATTCGCAGGGGTTAACTCGATTTATTGTGTTTGATCCAAGTCTCCAGGCTGATACAGTGGCACGAGATGGCTTGAATATGGCACCATGGCAGAAGACTTGCTCAGCGACTCCCATCTGTCCCTGAAAACAGCCATACTTCGCGTGGTGGAGCTTCCTCTGTCTGTGTTTTCCTCCTTCCCGAAGGTATCGGACTCGTTCAGAAGAAGTTCAGTTAATAAATTCATTACTGTGAAGAGGTTGGATAGAAGGGCAGAGGCCAGACTCCATTAACTAGGACAGACAGAGACATCAATAATGCCAGATCTTCTTTATTAAGACTGACAGGAACAGTGTTTGGGAGTAAGGGCATTGTTTTTCCTCTCTCACCGGATAAACATTGTGTTTAACAGTTGTAACAGTATTACATCATGTTCAGGATGTTATGCTAACCCTGTCTCTCTCTGAGCAGGTGGGCTTGAGCTCTGGCACTAAGAAGCTCGTGGCCGCTGCTGCCCTCGGGGCCGTCTCCGTCCTCTTCCTGGCCCACCGCTTTAAGAGGAGGAAAGGAAAGAAAAAAGTGTTGAAGCATCAGGACAAGTTCGACTTCCTGGCCTCGCTCCCGCCCCTGAAAGGTAACGACTGAGCACGACATTGGGCTTATCCAAAATAAAGGCGACGTCGCCTTCAATAAAACACAAACCGGCCATTTTGTCCTGTTGCAGATGCAGCTGGCACTCGTCTAAACCTCAGTCTGTCTCATCACTCAAAGAGCTCCTTCTCTCATCACGCCCTCGCTAATGGTGGCTTGCACGGCAAACTGTCCGGCTCCCGTCAGAGCCTGGCCTCGGTAAATTGCATTTAAACACGTTCTCGCTTCATTTTAGCTTCTCTTTATGGAAACTATTACTGTAAACTTAATCATTGGGTCATTCTTACCTATAGCATCTACGCTGCCCATGGTTGATGGGTCCCTTCTTGAGTTTGTGTCCTCCTCATAATGTCTGGGGAGTTTGTTCATGCCACTGTCGCCATTGCTCTGATTTTGTAAAGCTGCTTTGAGGCGATGCTCCTTTGTAGCTTCGTTGGCACACCATTGCAGTGGCCTGGGTTTGTGTCTGAGCTAGTGGAGGCCAAATGGGGAAGTGTCCCATGGTGCTGCCACAGTGACCCCTTGGTACCCCATTATCGGACATGCTTGTGTGAGGTTAAAATGGAGGTCGTATCCATTTGTTTCTCTGGAAAAACGCAAGTCAGGATAAAGCGTAAACATAACAAATCCTTCTCTCGATGCCCATTTAGGGGACTTTGTAGGTAGGTGTGCTGGAATTTGGGTTAATCTGGCCAATAAGTACCAGATAGGGGTTTCTAATATAGTGACTGTGTATTCAAATGTTTAAAATCTTCTCATGTCAAGAGCATCTCCTGCAGCGAGGGCACCAATGGATCGGGTTTTTGGGACGGCGCAGATGATGGCGACCTGCGTAACATAGTCACCACCCCTGAGAACCTCTATCTGATGGGTAAGCTCGTATGAACCTAAATCTCAGCGCACATTCAGATTCAGGTCCTTCCTTCACACTATAGCCTTTGGCATGTCCAAATGCAGTCACTGCTTTTTTTGCCAATTGTTATCTGCTTTGCGACCCATTTTCCCATTTTTACCCATTATTTATAGGACAATCGTCCTCATGCAGCGCCATCTGCAGGAGCCTGAAGTTTCTTCCACCTCGATTTATGCTGCCATTGGTTTTTTGTTGGGGTCCTTAGGGGTACCGATGACGTCAGGAGTCTTGATCATGGCCAGATCCAAAACAATATTTACTTTATTGCTATTTGCTCCGCACCAGGCATGGAGCTGTTTGAGGAGGCGCTGCGGCGCTGGGAGGAGGCGCTGAACTTCCGCAGTCGGCTAGTCCACGACGAGGACGAGTGTGCTTTGGTGAAACTGGGGGTGGGAGACACGGTCACCGAGGAGAACCTGGAGGTACGCGGCCTTCGCACCCACGAGCTCTTGCCCAGCTGTGGCCCAGACGTTTTCACGTGCAGTGCGTGTTCTGCGTGTTCGCAGGACGTCATCAGTGGCGACTTTGTCCATAAGCTGGAGTCTCTGCTGCAGAGAGCTTATCGGCTCCAGGAGGAGTTTGAGGGAGTGCTGGGGATCACCGGCCCTTCCACACACCCAGGCGGTAAGGCTGTGGATTTACCGGTTAAGAAGCAGATTAGGAATGATAGCTGGATGATATGAAGCTGTTTATGTGAAAAGCAGAACTCGGTCCAGGGTTTAGAGGTTACGCGAGGTCAACCATAATGTGAAACCACGCTGTCCACAAGTCACTGTTACAGAAGGTTGGTTTTGGCTCTATGTTAATATGCTGAGTTGTGCTTTTCCTACATCCAGAAAGCTTTGCAAGGGAGGATTTGGACGACTCGTGTGGGAGAGACTCCGTGAGCATCGCCTCCACCGACTCCTTTGTGTCTGCAGCAGAGGTGAACAAAGTAAAAACACTGTAATAGAACTAATAGTCGGCTAAGTAAGAGTGAACAACAGGGAACGGATTCACAAAAGTCTCTTAAGAAATAGAATCTTCATAAATATGTCTTGTCTGAACTTCATTCTTGAGAAAATATCATGACTCTTCTATCTCTGTCCCTCTTAGCTGACTGAGCCAAAGAGTGCTTTGGGTTTTAGCTCACACTCTAGCTCACCGTTCTACGAGGAGGCGCTGCAGACAGCTGAGGAGGGGAAGATCTCCTGTAGGGTTCTCAGGTGAGACAAATCAGTTGTTAGAAGTGTATTTAGAAGCTGCCTCTTGCGTTCAGGTTTAAGTTTGGTTGAAGAGTTGATCCTCTAAAGTCCCAGAGAGTTTAAGGTGCGTAAGAAAGGCTTCGTTTTTGGCACTCGACGTGCCTTCTGGAACACTAACTCAAGTGTCTCGTGTAGTGAGAGCATTTCATGTGATCACAAGGGCATTCTCTGTGAATGTGAGGGCATTTTATTGGGATGGAAATGGAAATTAGAGGGCAGTCTGCGGAAACGTGATGGCATTGCACGGATAGAAAGTATCCACTGGAAATATGAGAGCATTTTATGGCAATGCTGGAGCAGTTTATTGGAATAGGTGGACCTATCTGATGAGGGAGAGCATTCTTTATTAACATAGCAGCTTTGTTGTGAATGAAAGCTCGTTTATGAAGTCAAGTTTGAATTCCGGCCTTCCTTAGAAGTTCCCGATTTGGAAAAACTTGATATAACCGGTCCCGTTGACACTGATGACGCTTTCTTTCTCCCCTAAAGAACGGAGATGCTCGAGTGCCTCGGGGACACGGATTTCCTCGCCAAGCTGCACTGCGTACGCCGGGCTTGTCAGGTGCAACAGCGTTATCTGAAGCCCACATGACCGATGCACTTCTGACGCCATACAGTTATAAGCTCATTCATCTCTGTGTAGGTCATCCTACAAGACAGAGCCAACCAAAGGTTTCTGGCTGACTCCGGAAAGAAGATCCTGTCCTCGATCATCGTTAGAGCAAGAAAAGTGAGTGATTATTTGGTCGCTGTGCAAAATTCAGGGGCTCCAGCTGTGGCTGATGTGACCTTTGTGCTTGGCAGAGCCCTAAGAGATTTGAGGACGTGTTTGAGGAGATGATGTGCTTCCTGGAGCAGAGAGACCACTGGGAGAACACAGAGACCGAGCTGTCCGCAAGAGGGGTATTTCTTACGGAAATGTGCTTTAGGACAGCCGTATAGGGTTGTCCTGTGCAACCCAGATGAGGATTAAGCAAAAAAATAAATATAGCACTGTGCAAAAGTCTTAGGGCACCATTAGATTTTAGCAGTGATATAATGAATGTACATCATACTGCCGACGATCCTCTTTTCCACTGAGCTACGTTCCATTCTTTGCGAGCTTTCATATCTTCGCCTTGTCCCCCTCCCGAAAAAGTGGTTTCTTGGCCGCCACTGTTCCAAAAAGACCATTCCCGATCAGGCCTCTTCGGACTGTAGAAGGGTCAACTCAGTATATATAATCTATTGGTGGCCTTAGACTTTTGCACAGCACTGTAAATGAAGGAAGTAAATGAGTGTGGTATAACATCATGTCCCAAGTTCAGTGTTTCACCTCCGTGCCTTTAACCCAACATTAGGTGAAGCATTTAAACTTCTACGACATCGTTCTCGACTTTATCCTGATGGACTCTTTTGAGGATCTGGAGAATCCACCCGTCTCCATCCTGAACGTTGTAAATAACCGCTGGCTTAACAGCGCCTTCAAAGAAACAGTAGGAATTAAATCCCTAGAGAAATGTTCGCACTGCAGGTAAAAGTGGCCCGATAAAAAAACAATCCAGTCCGGCTTGGGGTAGCTTGATGTAGCCGAGCGACGAGAGCGTATCAACTGGCTTTTCGAAACTAGTGGCTGAGAACTTCCCAATTCAGAGCCGCCATTCAGTTCCATTACAACTTCAGTGCAGCGATCGCTACTTCCAGTCTGTCCAGGCTAGTGTTCAATACAGGCTACTTTAATGGCTGAACTAATTCAGATTTGAGTAGTAAATCAGATTTGGGCCACTTTAACCTGCAGCGTGTCCATAACCTAAGAAATTTTTAGCTATATCACAAAGCTTATTGATGTCCTGCTCTTTTGTAGGCTGTCGCGTCAAGCTGCTGGTCTGTTTTAAAGCAGAAGAGACAACATGTAAAGGTACAACCTGGGAAAGAGTTTGTTTTGTAATATTTTGTGATGGTATGGTATGGATCCACAATTTTTTTTAGGTTTTTGTCCTAAATGCCCAAAAATATCATATACCTAAAACCCTAGGACCTGGTGTAGATGTTATCAAAGAATAGATTAAAAGGAAGAAGGCTGTGCATGGGCTAATTACCCCTCCCTGTAAAAAACAAACAAACTTATGCATCCGCTCTGCTATGTCCATCTAAGACTGATTCTACCCATGTTTATTAAGGGTGCCAATACTTCTATAGCTCCAGGACTGCAGCTACTATAAAACATGCTGTGGTAACCAGTTTAGTTCGTTAACTAAGAATAAACGGAAGCATACGGCTGTTTTTCAGATTCAGGACGGCTTCATCGCACATTTCTACACCGTCTGTGAGCACATAAGCCCTGTCCTGGCATGGGGGTTCCTGGGACCTAAAAGCTCCCTGCATGAATTCTGCTGCTTATTCAAGGTAAAACACATCTCCACCACGGCGACTCACGGGCTTCACGCCGAAATCCTCGTCATGCTTGAGCCAGGTTTTGTTCTGACCCGGCAGGATCAGGTGCTGCTTTTCCTGAAGGACATCTTCGATCTGGACAAGGTGCGATACTCCAGCGTGGACACTCTGGCTGAGGACGTCCTAACTTTGCTGCACCAACGATCTGAAATCGTCCTCGCTTACTCTGGAACGGACGCCGCCCATCAGGGTGACGAATGCGTTGCGACAGTGCCACGCCTGTTATCCAGTACCATGCTGGAGACCAGGGTGCTCTGAGCTTCTGGAGTCATTGTGGTGTGCCGCTCAGATGATGACATTCTCAGATGCTCTGAGTTTGTTCCTGACTGTTTTGTTTTGCGAGATTGTAGAGGATTTGGGTTTCGTGCCCATGTGGTGATCTCCGAGTTCCCAAATGTCTAGTCACAGATGTATATTGAGTGATTGATATTCGGTTCTAGATCGTCCCGAAAATCGTTGGGAAAATGATGGAATATTTCAGTTATATTGCTAGAAGTGTTGCTTTCTGTTTGTTTTCCCTTGACCCATGAACTTCACGTGGACGTCACACACTTACAGGAATAATTGTATAATAGGACCCAAGGCACTGCAAAGCTGTTAGGTTCACAAGTCATGGAAGTATGTCTCAGAAATTTTGGTGGTTCTGTGGTAACTCTGGTCTACAAATCGGAAGGTGCCGGGGACTTGAACGAGACGCTTTCAATTTTGCTTAAATGTAACTCGCTCTTCGTCTGAAACGGTGCCCATAAGTTAAATCCTGTATGTCATGCCCCTTGTGGCGGTTTTATCTGTAATTGAGCATTTTAGTCCAATTTGAAATAATACTTGTCTTAGAGGAGCTGAATTATTTTTTATTCTTGAAGAAGTGTATGACGGCGGTGCTGCTATGATGAGCTAATAAAAAGGTCTTAAAAAGTGTTTCCTATATCAACAGGGGGTAATCTTTGCCAGCGCTGGTTGTTATCTGTGTATGATGAGAGTCTTCATGCCAGCAGTTGGACTGACTACCCCAAATGGCTCTTTTATTGCAAGATACATTTCGAACACCATTCCTACCATCACAAACATGGATGGTAGAGTTGCAGGGCAGGGGATGTTTCTTGACAACAACTAAGTAGTTTGTGTACCAGTTGGAAAATTTGAGTTACCAAGTTCATTTTATTTGAATGTGTTCAAGGGTACATCAGTGTTTTATGGTACTTTAAGGTGCTTGATGTAGAAACTCATATTCCAGTAGCAAAGCATCCTGATCTCCCCACCTATCTCGCAATTCATTGGGCGCAAGCAGAGGTAGACCCTGGCCAAGGCTTGATCTTAACACCTAACCACAGGAGCTGGTATTAATTACATCTTCTATCACGAATATTTTGGTGATGCGTTGGTCATTGGCTGGACCACCTCTGCAGTGACGGAAGTTCAAATCTAGGTGCCACTGTTCCAACAGAAACCCATGCCAGCCCTGTGACGCACTGGCATCCTGCCCAGGACACCCTATGAAAAGCAGGGTTGAAAATACAACAAACCAGTCCATGTGTTTTGAATAAAAATAGAGCTAGTTATTGATGATCCCGACCTCCCAGCAACACAATGGTGCTGTTTATTGGTAAATAATCTTCTGAGTTGAAGCATCACGCCACCCAAGTGTTGATTATTTTTCTATAGCAGCAACTTCTTAGTTACCCTGACAGACTTCTATGTACTGGAGGGAAAAGACCTGCTAGTAACCCCAACCCCCATCGCCGGAAGTAACGCGACTTTGCAGGCGTCCTCTTCGGGCTCTTTCGGTGTAGCGCCCGGATTTGTGTCGCAGTGGAGCTTTGCGCCGCCTCATTTCAGTCGGGCGCCATCTTCTCCACGTTTCTCTCAGACATGGCCGACTATTCGAGTGTGGCGCCTCCGTCTTCAAACGCAGCAGGAGGAATGAACGATGCTTTTAAAGATGCACTGCAACGGGCAAGACAAGTGAGTGATGTTTTATTCAAATAGGAACATTTACGGACTTTGAGCATGCCTTTTGCACTGTTAGTAAAGCAAACAGATTCAGACTCGACGGTTTGTCCGGTTAACGTCCAAATGGAGGCTGGTTCCCTTTTCCGAGTGCACTTAAGGTGTATGGAGTAATGGGCCCCGTAGTGTACTGTGTTTCACATTGGTTGGTATTTGGAACAAGACTGGGCCTGTTTATAGGGGATTGCGACAAAGGAAAAGCGCGAGGCCTGAAATTCGTCGAAATTGGCTTTTGATAGACGTAAAATGCCATTAAATAACGGATACGTAAATTATTATAATGTTTATTAATCTACTGACCATCTCGCAATGCTGCATCTCAAACCGCCGTTGCAAGCACGAAGCTGGTTGTTTTTTTTTAGCTTAGCACAGTTCGTTTTCCGCCTGACGATCACGTTTATTGCATATTATATATAAACCAGAAATGCAACAAAATGTCGGGGTTGCACCAGGTACAAGTTTTAAATGTATTAACAGTTGTACCTGCGTTTTAAGTCCCAATTTTCGACGAGCCATTTTTAAATGGAAGGTCAGCCTGAAATTGAGAAACGCCGTCGCGGCAATCCGGACACCTTCGTTGGAGCCTAGGTAAACTTCGGTCTCGTGCGCTAATGGTTATCCGGACACATTCTGGAAAATTCGGTTACTCGCTGGAAGAGGCTTCCGTTAAGAACGAAATTGGTTTTTATCCCCCTGGACAAAATGAAACGATAAATTAACACTTTTTCTTAAACCAAGCAAAGCAGTCCTCGTTCTTTTTTAATAATGTTATCAAATACAACAATTACAACGAGAGATAATTCTAGAAGGCATATCTTATGTGTCGAAAGTTTAATGCCCAAGGCCACAGTGCTTGGTTGATGTTTCGGTTCTGTGCTTTCCTGTTTACCGACCTCACTCTCCGAATAACTTCCGAATGTTCGGATAGCACTTTTGTCAGCGCACACTTATTTCTCCGGCCTCTTTCTGACTGGTCTTCTTGACCTGTTTGTGTATTTTGCCTCTCTACGTGTTTATCTTGTTCCTCAGGTCTACTGGTAACCTTGTGTGTCGGTGAGAATGGCCACTGATTCTGATAGCGACATTAAATAAACTAATAAACAAACCTCGCCTCTACCAGCCTTGTGTGTAGTTAATTCTCCAGGTTGTTTTCTTAGCAATGATCCCTGAAGTGTGTTTCTGAGATAATAAAGACAAACTTCTGTCCCCATTCCTGAGAAGCTTTTAAGATACATGTCCAACACCAATGACACCATAATGCTGGTGGAAGTTTGTCCTGTAGTGCAGGGTAAATAACCTGCAGCCATCAGCAAGACAAAGGATGACGGTGGGGTTTTACAAATGCATGGGGGTTCAGACATGCCAGGCTGGACTGGATTAGCCTGCTCATACTGGTGCGCTGGACAAAAACACAAACATGGACACTACTTGAGCTCAGTTAGATTGTGTATCTGAAGGTAAGCTATCTTGATGTATAATCTGCGATGCTCCGTTTTCAGATCGCAGCTAAAATCGGCGGCGACGGAACGAATCCTCCGCCCACTGCAAACGATTATGGCTATGGAGGGCAGAAACGGCCTCTGGAAGACGCCGGTAAGTGATCAGACTGTAGTAAGAGGCCAGTGGTTTCTAAAGTCATCTTGTTGGTTGGGGGCTAAAAACAGACCAGCAACACGATTTTCTGTCACTAGTCGTTGACACATTTAGTAGGCGACAATAGTCGTGTGGGTTCTCAGTTGCTTTTTGTGCTTTTGTCCTGCAGATCAGCCTGAAACGAAGAAAGTCGCTACAAGCGATCGTAAGCTCTGATCCGTGTGTGTTCTATAACCAGAACTGTGTTGTGTTCAGCAGTGTGTGACTTTTTTTTGTTTTCTTGTTTAGCGTTTGCCGGAATGGGTGGAATGCCTGGTCTACCAAGGTATTGTAGCTTTTTTTGGTTGACTCTTTGTGAACTCTGTGCTCATTAAAATTAGACCTAGAATTAGTGTAGCAATGTTGTCGCAGTTCTAATTCGGTTATGGAAGATCAGGGGCCGGCTTCACGAAAGCTCTCTAGAAGAAACTTGCGTAGTTTCTTAAGATGAACACTAAAGTTCATAATGTTCTTAAATGCAGTTCTTGGAAAAACAACACAAGTCCTCAGATATCATGAGGCTAAGAAACAATTTAAGAACGTCTTCAAAGATACCACTTGTTCTTAAGAAGAGATCATTCTTAACCTGGAATTTCCAAGTGATTTGCACTATTACGTTTAAACGCTGGTTATGTTGAGTTTTGATGATCATTCAGGGCTTCAATGGAACTAGGCACTTGGGCCAAAATATGTATTCAGCCCCAGGCTTCTATTTTCATTATTTGGGTACCATTTGAGAACATCAAATGCAGGAAAAAATGTAAAACAAATGCTTTTTTTGGATTTTATAATGGGTGTGTGGATGCTGGGGATGAAAATCACCCATGCTGTCCATTTTATGTTTCACCAGCGACTTGTGTAGCTAAATCCAAAATTTGGACCAGATACTAGCTGTCGAAGGGGAAAAAAACGTAGTTCTCAAATATTATCTTAGTTTCTCGAGTGAGAACCATTTTAAATTTGCATATATCCTGTTTAATCCGTTCGGAGGACGACGAACTGGGGAAAACCCTCGACAAAAAAAGCGTTCAAAAACTTTTCTCAGACAGGAAATGGAGGTGCTGGTGGAAACATTAGCTTCTCTGATGAAGTTAAATTGATTATTTCCATTTCTGTGTTGTAGCAAACTCTAACACACTTTTCTTCACCCAGGCCCACCTCTGAAGAATTCAAGGTTCCTGATGGGATGGTTGGATTTAGTAAGTTGCTTCTAAACGACACTTTTCTCTAAGCAGTCCTAATTTTTCCCCACTTTTGTCCGCTTAGCGACGTAGACTCTGAGATTAGCTTGTCTAGGAGTTAAAGCTGGACTAGAACGGAACCATTGGAGTGCAGGTACTCTGGGGAGGTTATGAGAGTCTCTCTTGTGCTTGTCCACAGTTATCGGAAGAGGCGGCGAGCAGATCTCAAGGATACAGCAGGAGTCGGGTTGTAAGATCCAGATTGCTCCAGGTGAGTGGGGATCCGGTTCATGCTCGCTTTGGTCTGGTTGATGCTGTTTGAAGCTTTAAAGTCGGGTTCTTTCCTGTGCAGATAGCGGCGGTATGCCCGACCGCTCGGTGACGTTAACAGGCTGTCCAGATTCAATCCAGTAAGTAGCTTCCTACACTCAGATTGCTTGTGTGTAATAGTGAGGTACTGGGCCGTTACCCAGAAGTTTGAGGGTTTGCTAATGCGTGTTGTGCTTCAACAGGGCCGCTAAGAGGTTATTGTCAGAGATCATTGAAAAAGGCAGGCCCACTCCGTTCCATCATAACGACGGCCCTGGAATGTCCGTCCAAGAAGTAATGATCCCGGCCTCCAAAGCGGGACTGGTCATCGGCAAGGGGGGAGAGACCATCAAGCAGCTGCAGGTGAGCACGACTCCCTTGAACATTTCCTGTCCAAATGCCCTGTTTCTTCAAAAACTGTTCCTTTTACTATTCAGGTATTATCCCATATTTAGTAAAGTGATCACAGGATTACTCTCAAAAATAATCGTTCACCTGCTCAGTCCGAGCACTGTATGAAATATCGTCCTATTTGCCCACCCCTGACTCCTTTGTATTGACGCTTAATTGATCCTGACAGGAGCGCGCTGGAGTCAAGATGGTGATGATCCAGGACGGGCCTCAGAACACGGGGGCGGACAAACCGCTGCGGATTTCTGGAGATCCTTTCAAAGTTCAGGTGAGCTTGGGTCTGAGGTGCGCTGAATGGGGCTCTGCGTTGAGTTGTGAAACCCTCGTTTTGCTTCCAGCAAGCTAAGGACATGGTGATGGACCTGATCCGGGACCAGGGGTTCCGGGAGCAGAGGGGTGAATACGGATCCCGGATGGGCGGAGGCGGCGGTGGCGGAGGAGGAGAGGGTCTGGATGTAAGTGACGTGAGGCGCCTCCTTCAGCGGTCACTATGGCTGGTGTGAGACTAACGCCTGACTCGCTCTCGGTTAAGGTTCCCGTGCCGCGCTTCGCAGTGGGGATCGTGATCGGCAGGAACGGAGAGATGATCAAGAAGATTCAGAACGACACCGGCGTGCGGATCCAGTTCAAACCAGGTCAGCACACGGCCCTTCCCGTGCAGGCCGGTAATGGCCCCGGAGCCTCCGCTCTAACCTCGCTGACTCTGCCATTTCTGCAGACGACGGTACCACACCGGACCGAATCGCCCAGGTCATGGGACCCCCCGATCGGGCGCAGCACGCCGCCAGCATCATCACGGACCTCCTGAGAAGCGTCCAGGCCGGGGGCCCGCCGGGGCCCGGAGGCAGAGGGAGAGGGCGTGGTCACGGGAACTGGAACATGGGCCCGCCCGGGGGCCTACAGGAGTTCTCCTTCACCGTCCCCACAGTCAAAACCGGCCTCATTATCGGCAAAGGTCGGTACCGCTTCACCAGATCTCGCTGTACCTGTATGGAAATGTTAAAGCACTGGATTAGAGTGGGACAGCATGAGCTAAACTGTCCTAATTAACCTGGAGCCACTTATAAGCTTATTCAGAAATGACCAAAGAATGTGGCCCCCATAGCTACGTTGGAGCACATTAAAATTGCACATGGCAGTATTAAAAATATTTGCAATTTCTTTCGTTTCAAATTCATATGGTTTACTAGAGATGCAAGTCCTTTGATCTCATCGTCGGCCCTTTGCTGTCCACAGGAGGCGAGACTATTAAAAACATCAGCCAGCAGTCCGGCGCCAGGATAGAGCTGCAGAGGAACCCCCCTCCTAACGCCGACCCCAACATAAAGATGTTCACGGTGCGCGGGAACCCGCAGCAGATCGACTACGCGCGGCAGCTGGTCGAGGAGAAAATCGGGGTAAGAGCCGGTCTTGGTGATCCGTGTCGCGGCTTGCGCGGTTGACCTTGTTGACCTTGATGCAATTGTGCCCAGGGTCCAGTCAGTCCGATGGGAGGCCCACACGGCCCGCCGGGACCCCACGGAGGTCCTGCGCCACACGGCCCTCCTGGTCCACCCGGACCTCCTGCACCTATGGGTCCTTACAATCCCGGACCCTACAACCAGGGGCCGCCCGGACCACAGTAAGAACACGCATCGTTTCCGTATAAGTGTTTGAATTCAGACGAAAGGCCTGACACGGCTTTATTTTTCGCAGCGGTCCTCCTGGCCCGTACCAACCTCAGGGCTGGGGCAACGGTTACCCTCACTGGCAGCAAGGCCAGCCCGATCCCAGTAAGTGAAATCCCGTGTTGTTTCGGAGCCTTTTAATGACCGACGGCTTGCTGATGGTGTTTGTGACGCGCAGATAAAGCGGCGGCCGACGCCAACGCGGCAGCCTGGGCGGCCTATTACGCCCAGTACCAGCAGCAGCCTCCGGCTCCCATGACGCCCACGTCCACCGCCCCGGGCACGACGCAGACCAACGGGCAAGGTAAGCGGCGCTCTCTTGTGAACCCCAGTTTGTAATCTGATGTAGGTCAGAGATCAAGTCCAAACCCGCTAGTGCTTTGTTTATGTAGCTCATTTGCTTTCTCATAGCTTATGTCTAAGTCTGGCCTTTGGAAACGAGGCAAGACTCAACCTTAGCCCCGGTTAGGCCGAGTGACAGTTCTAAATTAGTGTGCACCATTTTTAACAGGTGACCCGCAGGCTCCAGGTCAGAGCGGACAGGCAGATTACACCAAGGCCTGGGAAGAATATTACAAGAAAATGGGTAAATTTGTAGTTCTAGATTTTCTCCTTTCAAATCCGAGGCTAAACAGCAGTCTGGACTTGAGCTGCTCACCGACTCGGCCTTTCATGCTTTGACCAGTCGCTATGCCAGTCCTGCTGTTTAGACTGAACGGCTCCGGTGTCTCTCCAGGCAGGGTATCCCATCCTCCGGACTATTCCGGTCCATGCCCGCAGCGTGCAAGCGTTGTTTACAACTAAATTGACTTGCATTTCACTTTGATGTACAGGTATGCGCCGGGTAACGTCCACCTTTCGTCCTGTGAGACCGGGAGTCGCACGGTGGTTCGGATACTTTGCACTAATTTCATTTTAAACAGCAATATTAATTAAAACACAACAACCATTTGGACTGTCCTATACAAGAGTCAATCGTTGTATCTTCTAACAAACTTTACTAAAAAGGAGGAGTCGAATCCTAGTGCTCCGCCTTTCTCGTTCCGCTCAGCAGGTGTTGCAGGGGTCATACTAGTTTTCTGTCATTGAGACGTGAATTAGATTTATATATGTATATGTAGCAGGTTATGTCCTGTTATCGCTAGAGCGAACGTAGCTCGGTCGGATGCGCGTTAAACGGCTCGTACCTGTACATACAGTTTTAAAGTGTGCTCAGACTTATGGAGAGTCAGGTGTTACGGTTACATAACCCCGGCACATTCGCTATAAATCTGTACGTCCCCTCTGGGCTTGGGCTGATAGTCGATATCGCCGATGTTGTATCCGTTTTCTTTCTGCTTTGTTTAGCCGTTGCTTTTCAGCAGTCGTTCTAGATTGTGCTTAGTAACTTTTGTTCGGTCCCAGAGATCCCTGCTTCGATCCCATCCCTTGGTTTCTCGAGTGTCCCGGTGTGAATGTGTCTGAATAGCCATGGATACTGATGCGACGGTAAATAAAGATAAGAGTTCAGCGTCTGGAGGTTGTTCCACCCAGACGGCATTGACCTGTTTGTTCACGTGTACAGAATTTCTTCCTCGTCTTTATTTTTAAATAATATAGTAGCTATTTATGTAACGTTCACATGGTTTGCTATCATGCGTTATCTAGAGGTGATTTAAAGTATACAGGCTGATATGTGAGGGTTGTACTCAAATACCACACCATTATATACAAGGGACTATAAAATTTTATAATAATACATTTTATTTAGGTACACTTCAACTATGAGAGACAAAATGAGGAAAACAAAATCCAGGGAATCACATTGAAGGATTTTTAAAGAATTTAATTGTAAATTATGGTGGAAAATAAGTATTTGGTCAATAAATTTGGTTCAACTCAATACATTATAACATAACCTTTGTTGGCAATGACAGAGGTCAAACGTTTCCTGTAAGTCTTCACCAGGTTGGCACACACTGTAGCTGGTATTTTGGCCCCATTCCTCCATGCAGATCTCCTCTAGAGCAGTGATGTTTTGGGGCAACATGGACTTTCAACTCCCTCCACAAACTTTCTATGGGGTTGAGGTCTGGAGACTGGTTAGGCCCACTCCAGGACCTTGAAATGCTTTTTACGGAGCCACTCCTTCGTTGCCCGAGCGGTGTGTTTTGGGATCATTGTCATGCTGGAAGCCCCAGCCACGTTCCATCTTCAATGCTCTCACTGATGGAAGGAGGTTTTGGCTTAAAATCTCACGATACATGGCCCCGTTCATTCTTCCCCTTAACACGGATCAGTCGTCCTTCCCCCTCTGCAGAAAAACAGCCCCAAAGCATGATGTTTCCACCCCCATGCTTCACAGTAGGTATGGTGTTCTTGGGATGCAACTCAGCATTCTTCTCCTCCCAACACGACGAGTTGAGCTTTTACCAAAAAGTTCTATTTTTTGTTTCATATGACCACATAATATTCTCTCAATCCTCTTCTGGATCATCCATATGCTCTCTGGCCAAACCTCAGACGGGCCTGGACATGTACTGGCTTAAGCAGGGGGGGCACGCCTGGCACTGCAGGATCTGAGTCCCTCTCGGCGTATTGTGTTACTGATGGTAGCCTTGTTACTACTTGGTCCCAGCTCTCTGCAGGTCATTTCATCAGGTCCCTCCGTGTAGTTATGGGATTTTTGCTCACCGTTCTCATGATCATTTTGACCCCACAGGATGAGATCTTGTGTGGAGCCCCAGATCGAGGGAGATTATCAATGGTCTTGTATGTCTTCCATTTTCTTACAATTGCTCCCACAGTTGATTTATTCACACCAACCTGCTTGCCTGTTGAAGATTCACTCTTCCCAGCCTGGTGCTACAATTTTCTTCCTGATATCATTCGACAGCTCTTTGGTCTTGAGTTTGGAGGCTGACTGTTTGAGGCTGTGGACAGGTGTCTTTTATACAGATAACGATGTCAAACGGGTGCCATTAATACAGGTAACGAGTGGAGGACAGAAGAGCTTCTTAAAGAAGTTACAGGTCTGTGAGAGCCAAAAATCTTGCTTGTTTGTGGGTGACCAAATACTTATTTTCCACCATGATTTACAATTAAATTCTTTAAAAATCCTACAATGTGATTTCCTGAAAATTTTTGTCTCTCATAGTTGGTGTAGCTATGATGAAAATTACAGACCTCTCTCATCTTTCTAAGTAGGAGAACTTGCACAATCAGTGGCTGACTAAATACTCTTTTGCCCCACTGTGTACATGTTCAGTCATATATAAAAAATAAGGCACGTTTGCGCATGTAAGTATCCCCTGCCGTCCTAGAGCCGATCCTCTGCAGGTGCTGTTTGTACCATTTACCGTCGCAATTCTTCAAACGATAAATATTTTCCTAAATTAGATTATCGGCCCAAGCCAAGTGCCCAAAAACCCCAAAGTAAAGAATGTGCTTCAGTAGACAAACGTGAAAGCAGGACACCCAGGTATTGTATTGATTCCGATGAAGACCTCGCCCAAAAGCTGCTGGCTCACTTTCTGTACTGTCCGAGCGCCCTGAACGACCCCCACCCGATTGTTACGAAACAAAAGGATCAATGAGTGATTGATGTACTGAGGAACGCGTTTATCTCCAGCGCTCTAATCTGTACGCTCTCGAATGCTTCAGGTCAGCAAGGCCAGCAGCCGCAGGACTACACCAAAGCCTGGGAGGAGTACTATAAGAAGCAAGGTAAGGGCCCTAGATGTGCTGTTCCTCTTTTGGCATGCTGCATGTGGGCACCCTGTTCTGTGTTATGGTTCTCTACAGTGGACCTGCCATAATTAAGGATGCCCTAGAGTAATCTAGAGGGTTTCTGCCCCGCCACTCGGAGGCAGCGTGGCCGGGGTCGTTCCCCCTCTTACAGTGATACCAGGGACTCCTGGAGGGACCTGAGTGCATGTGCCACAGACTTTAGACTTTACGCTCCCTTTAATTCCGGGGTTGCCAGATCCTTCCAGAGAAATCCCATGCCAGTCAGTGGGAAAAGAAAACAGGCATAGTATGTAGAATAGGTGGACCTGGCAAATCGGGTCACATGCTGCGAGTAACCCGATCACTGGAGTAAAATCCTTCAAACGAATTCATTTCCGTGACTTTTACGCGAATGAAGGGTATGTGCTGTTAAAACCTTTTGTACGTGTCGCAGGTCAGGCAGCCCCTCAGACGCCCGGGGCGACCCCCTCTCAGCCCGGAGGCCAGCCGGACTATAGCGCCGCCTGGGCAGAATATTACCGCCAGCAAGCTGCTTACTACGGCCAGGGCGGCTCTCAGCCCATGGGAGCGGCACCACAGGCCCCGCAGGTACACGCCTCTTGACCTCCGTAGCCCTGTGACGTTGTTGTGCATAGAAAGGCGTGCTGTTCTCCTCTCCGTAACCTTTCCCTTCACAGCCCGAGCAGCGGCGAGACCAGACGGCAGCGGCAGCCTTAACCCTCCTTTCCTCCCCGCAGGAGTCTGTAGTCTCTGTGTTTAGGTTATGGGAGAGGGTGGGGGTAGCAAGTGAGTGTTTCTGCTCTTAACATGTTGTGTATTTCTTATGTATTTCTTCTGCACAGGGCCAGTAATGTGAAGCGGACATAACGTAAATGCTACCTTGTCGAAAAAATCCTTTGTTAAATGTTCGGATGCAGACGCCCTTGACGAAGATCGTAATTTCCTTGGTTTTGCGTTTAAGCTAGATTGCAAACCGGCTCCGGATCTTTCTTTTTTTGGTTGTTGTTGTGTTTTTTTTTGCTCCTGTCCTGTATAAAATGAACGGTCTGTTTTTAGTGCGGGAATATCCGCCCATTCCAGCTCCTGTATCTCATGTAGTTTAGAGTTCATGTCTATAAACTCTCTAGCTCTTGTAAATCTCATCAGTTTTACAATGATATGCCTGTTGTGTTTTGCAATAAAACAAAATGAAACCTCCTGTGTTGGTAAGTGGGGCGGCGAAAGCCGGGGGTGGGGGTGGGGGGTGTGGGTGACCCCGTGTCCTTCTTCCTGTGTGAGTGCGGGTCTGAAATGCGGGTGGATGTCAAGCCTCGGTCCAAATTCTTTGAAACGCAAATGACTTGATCTCTGTTTCTCTCCAACTGTCTATGCAGATTTTCCTGGTCTTGTAGATTTGCTAAACGCTCCTGTTCCTTGGCACTTGTTACAGTATAGCTAGAACTGAGCCGTGTGTGTGTTTGAGGGGAAAGTACTGCTATTTTTGTGCTTGACTCAGCCTAGTATTGCTCATAACGTCAGCCTTTATCATTCACAGGAAGGGTAGGATGTCTTGTGCTCTGACTGCAAGCTTTCTGTCAGTATGCTGTTTTTTCCAGGGCAGGCGAGCAGCTCTTAACGCACGTATGATAATTATACCTGCGTACACACCCGCCCCTCATTGTCATTTGCACCAGTTTGAACGCCTGTGCTGCATTCATGTAAAATGTCTCTGCAAACATGTGCCGCCGGCCCCTTTCTCGGCGTAGGCCTGTAGGTTTGTGTTTTAGGGCTGACGAAGCCAGGCCGGGCCGCGCCATGAAATGGGATGTAAGTACAAAAATGGCCCCAGTATTTTTGCCTTGTCAATGCATTCATCTTTGACTAAGTCTAGCACACAAGGTCAGAATGTTTGACTTTTTTTTTGTTGTCTGGTTTTGGGTAAGTATGTCTGGGCTGCCAGGTGATCTCGACATAAGTCTCACGCGGGCCTGTGACATGATTTTAGCCTGTTTTAGAATTCGACTGTTCAGTAGAGATGCACCGAAATTCGGCCGAATGAAGAAACGCTGCGTAAACGAAAAAGCGTAGGCGCTCAAAGTCCGCGTATGTCTCTCTGTGCTTCTCGATTGAAATCGGACCGGTGGCGGTTCCGGGGGACCTTTTAACAGCAGGGCCCCCTAAATAAGTATCCGTGCATATTTGGGTAGAAGGTAATTGGCTCTCTGATCAGCCTAGAACCGCCACCGTATCGCAGGCTGTTTAATTCGACGCAGGACGGGGTCAGGGCCGCGTGATAGTTTGCGTAAGCGATAGGTGGAAAGATTTACACGCTCGTGTCCTTGTTGCTCGCTTAAACAGAAAAATCTCGCGTTCAGGACTCCGCCGAGTCTCGGTCGAGAGTTTGCATTTCGGTGCATGGCTACTCTTAAGTTTTGCCTCCATTTCCACTGTCCCTCGGCCGGTTTAAATTGCAGACAGATCTCTTTCATGCAGCTAAAGCCGAACCTATAAATGTTCCACTTTTCCAAAATGCCTGTTTTAGTGCTTCTCATAATTGCCATGATTGCATTTTGTGACTTTCCAAGGCTGTCCCAGCTGTATTGTTTTTTTCCTAAGAAAAAACGATCCAAACGATGTTTAGTGGCACGGTGCAATGTCTGATTTTGCAGTGTCGTCCCGCACCTTAGGTTCTGCTGCGATAACACAGGTAAGCTTAACCTAAGAAACCAAAGTGTTTGACCTGTGAACCAGTCTTGATGTGTTGTTTTTTCCCCCCTTTTGCTGAATCTCTTCTGTGCTGCCTTATGGTTAAGAATGTACATGTAGAGAACTGAGTCGTATGATCTGTCATGATGTATCTGAATTAACTGCATGCCCTCTGACTGGCATGCAGCTCAATGTGAGATGTGTACACGCCAAATGCAGTTCCAATTGATTTCCAATGTGTTTAGCCGACTCTTCCAATCAATGCTCATACCTGCTGGTAATTGTAGGGCAATCGATGGCTCAATGCTGCATGCAGTTGGATTTTCACTAGGGTTGTCTCAAGGCAATTGCTCTGAAGTAATGATGTATGCTGACATGTAATTGGTTGAAACCCTGTCTTGTTGTGGGGCTAATCCAAAATGCTGCCTTCATTCTCGCTCACAGTGTTGAAGACGCCGCAGGCGTAGGTCGTAGAATCAGGTCCTCAGCTAGGGTTGTCCCTAAGGAGGAGTGTATCCCTCTGCTGAACATAGACCGTTCGAGGGCTCCAGTTATAAGGTAAATGAAGTAAATGATATCACGAGGAATCTGTGATTGCAAACTGATCATGTGTTGCTTAGGGCAAATGTTGATGACTTGAATGGCTCATGAAAAATTGCTCTGATCTCGTACGTCATGCTTGTTGCATCATGCGTCAGGGCCTCTCTAATGTTTATCAATGCCAGACAGTCGAATCATGACCAGGCACGTTCTTTTGTCATGCGTAACAAATTTGGCGGAGAGTGTGTGTGAATCTGATGTTGCGGTATGCGTGCAACGTGCTCTTTCCTTCCGAGCAAACCACAGAATTCGGTGCGGGGGTAGAAAAGAAGACTTAATCGGAGGCTATCTGAGAAATGTGGAGCTTACCTTCGAGGTAAACACAAATGGTTTCATGTACTGTCAGACCTCTGAAATGTAACCGTTTGTTCATCTGCTCAGAATTGTTGCTTCTGATCAAGTATTGTTGACCTGTCAGTTAATAAACTTGTAATGGTTGGACACCTGGCGTGAAACGCGTCTGTGGTCTCTTGCTTTCGCGACGCCATACTGGCCCCCGCGGCGTTCGCTGTGCTGCGTTATGTACGGGTGGGGTCGCGGAAAGGCACCGGGTACGACTTGAGACGGGTCGCACACTGCCATTAATGAGGAGCGGCGCGACGAGGCGCGATCTGGTTGTCGTGACCTGAGGTGCAGTTGCATTTTTGAACACCAGAGGGCGCCATCGTACGTCCATTGTTTACTTTGATTTTCAGTTTAAGATGGCACTCATTTTGCACGCTAAATCCAACTGAGCATTTTGTTGCATTTAGCCATGGGTCCCTTTTTATGCAAAAAAAGTACACTAAATTATTCTTCAGAATTTTTTTATTGGTTATGCAAGGTATGGAAAGGCATTTTCAAGCAAAGCAACAGCAACCGTGGACTTTCTTAAACGCGTAAATACAAAGGACTACGTGAACGTTAAAGAAAAATCTGAACAGGCCAAACATCCTGCCATGAGAAGATCCTAAAAAGGTAAACTATGGTGTTAAAAACCCTAAATAAATAAGCCACTGTAGAACATTTAAAGCTATTTCTAGCCCTAACTGCGGGGTACTAAAGGGTTTTTTCTTTGTAATATGCCTAGATTACGCTTCATTAATAAAGGATAGTCTTTCAAATATTATTACACTTCCATTAATGAGTTCCATTTAAAAGAAAATTCTGGGAAAACAACCCTGAGTATAATTTCATAATGTCCTTCTTCAGAAAAGGGTTTAATGCTCAAAGGCACTTGGCTTTAGCATGTGACCCACGCTACACACGGACCATATGCTCCTAAAATTGTGCTCTGAACGTTCAGCTACAGTCCATGAGACTGGCGTGCTTCAAATGCACTCGAACATACTCAGTTGTTGGTGCTCTGTTGCCTGCAAGTCCTTTTTGCGCTCGATCTGGGGAATTTGGAGGCCAGGCCAACACCAAGACCATCCCCGAACACCACTGGGGTGTGTAATCCTGCTGAGTGTCAACGTTCAGGGAAAGCCTTTGATTTGGGAGCAGCCTCCAAAGGACGTTGTAAGGCTGGAGAAAATGTCATGAGTAGCACTTTCAGCTTGGTCCACATGGAGGCAGCAGAAGCACTGTAGGCAAAGCAAAGTTACAACGGGTAAGATGGAGGATTAACATCGGGAGAATCCTTATGGAGCAGCAGGACCAGAGCGCCCAGGTGGGTCTTATTCACAGCACAAGGCTTATAGTTTGGATCTGCTTCCTGCAGTGATGGATAATGTGCAAAAGTCTTGGGCCTCCATTAGATGCGTTCCATAACCACCTTTTCCACTGGTTTTTGTAGCACATTTTAGCTTTTTCATCCTGTTCCCTTAGAGAAAGATTGGTTTCTGGACTGGTCCATTTCTGATCAAGCTTCTGACTGTAGAAGGGTCAACTTGGCATTACTCGTGTACGCGAAGGTCACACAACACTGCGTTCAAATTTCCTATACTTTCTTGTATTCTTCTAAAGAGACTGAGAAATAACACCAACAGACCAGTGGGGTATCTCATCCAATGGTGGTCGAAGACTTTTGCACAGTACTGTGTGCAATTGTGGGCTGACCATATAAGGTATGGGTGCACAAATGCACAACCGCAGTAAGCACCTTGCCCTGATTTCAGTTTCCAGAGAGGCCATGTGGTTAATGCCAGATTTCCGTTGGCATCTATCACCAGTAATGCTTCGTATTGTAAGAAAAGTGATTTGAAAAGTTTAAATAGTAAGAGTGCGAGATGATGGCACCTTTGGACCATAGCCTCCACGGGGCTGGGTTTTCGAATTTGGCCACCGTGCCAACCAAGCACCGACTCGAAATGAGTCATGGTCTCTCGTTGATGTTTCTTATGGCGTGCCATCCACGCCAGGAAGGGAGGAGAGCCATGTGCCAGGGAGTTGTACAAATTGCTTCCACCAGCAGATGCCATCTGCCATCTTTGCCAGTGTTTCATTGGCCAGAGATCATCGTTGGCCAGCATATTCAGACATGTTTGGGTGTCTGAGGATGTGATAGACAGGGATACAGCCCAGAGCATGGTTACACCTACACCCTTTATATGGAGGCAAATGTGAACATTTACAGGACAGAGTTTGTAACCATATTTATTGGGACACCCAGTTTGCCATATTTGAGCTTGCTCTCTGGAACAGTTCTTGCCTGTGATTACCACACTGCTGGAGTATTAATAGTATCATGATTTTGCAAGAACCAGTCAATGCCGATTGCTCCACCGAGTGACATTTGGTTGCACATTTATGTGAAGACTTCAAAAAAACGGGACATGAATGTGAAGGGAGAGTCCAAACTGTATGGAGAAGCATATCGTGAGGTTGAGGTTAATACTGGTGCTTCCGCTTTCACTACCACGTCATCCATACTGGTGCCGCTCAGCATGAGGTTCCTTAAACCCCACTCTTTTCACCATAGTAAGGAAAACGAAGATGGTCAAAACTGGAAGATAAAATGAGCCCGAGGTACACGGACAGAACTGACCAACACAAATGGCCACTACGCAAATACAAAGCACTTGTGGTTCAATTGAGTCTGAACG
Source organism: Ancistrus triradiatus (assembly GCA_025084515.1). Taxonomy (NCBI): domain Eukaryota; kingdom Metazoa; phylum Chordata; class Actinopteri; order Siluriformes; family Loricariidae; genus Ancistrus; species Ancistrus triradiatus. The sequence goes on along the minus strand of JAJAGP010000034.1, from coordinate 386,282 downwards.
TGCATCACTGGGGGAAAATGCCCAAACGTGTACACAGGCCACATTTCAGGCTATCCCCTGGCTGGCCACCCCTCTCTTGGGCATTAGCTTATCAAGTCATTTCAGTTTGGACAATCAATCAACTGTCATTTGAAAAGACAAACCATATCCTGTGTCCTAGCTGAAACTGTATCCAGCCTTTGACACCACTGAGAACTGGGCGAGAAACTCCTTGAATAATTCATGCAGGACGGTCGGACGCCTTTATCGTCGCGTTGTCGTGCAAATTTCAGAACCAAGTCAGCCTCTAAAGGTCAGAAGAATTAGCATGGCAAACAGCCCTGTGGTGTGTCCATAATGGTGGGGATGTTTCTATGAGGGGCGAACCCTTCAACCATGTACGTGCAAGGTAGGAACATCTATTAGAACAATAATCCAAACAATGTGATAATATTTTGTTTATATCCACACGATTTGCTTGTGCTATAGCGTTGAGTGTGTCGTCTCAATGACTGAATCTCCATTGGGCACAGTCTAAAGGAAACATTAGTTCAGTATGGACTTCAGAACGGCCGAGACCCTGATCAAGTAGACGTGGTTACCGAAGCTGGATGGATTGCTGGACACATTTTAACTGCTCTTAAAGAACTTTGAGCGAATACAGGGAGCTGAAGCAGAACAAGCGCTCCAGCTTATACCAGCTTTCTAGGAATCCAATACAATTAGTTTGGACCTTATAATCTGGTTGAGAAGAGTTCTCACTGTGATATGTGATAACAGCATGGTGTCGCTCCGCTGATGGGTTGCCAAGTAACAGGGGCTTTTGGCGCACAAAAATATAACATGGACCTAAAGGAATAACAACAATACTTAGCTAAATTCTGTCATTTCATTCTTAATGAATTTTATTTTTAGGTTTAGTCCTTTTTCCTTTCACCTTCGCTTATTTACACTTAGTATTTCAAACTGTCGTTACTCGGTAGCGTTATATACTGTAACCCTTCTGTTACGGACTCTGCTAAGGCAGGGTGGGGAATTGTTACATAATATTTGTTGTTAACGCTTATTCAGTATGAAATTTAGGTCTTTGATTTGTTTTGCTGTTAAAAGCAACAGGACACTTCTTGTGCTATTGCGAACGTCATCACGGCTGTGATTATCTATGGCACTCGTTTTTGACCAAATCACAGACACAATCCGTCTCATTGCTGAAGTAAACCTCGTATGACCTTTGTTACGCCACCGACAATACGATACTTTTTTACAATATTAGCAATTACAACTGTTAAGGGTTTGCTCAAGGACCCAACAGTGGAAGCTTGGCCCTTCTGGACCATAGTCCAGTACCTTAACCACTAGGCTACCACAGTTCATATTCTGTGGCAATATGTAGTGATACGTGGATATACCAAGAGCAGAAGTCCTGTCCTGTACTAGGGTTTATCTATGACCTTTTATATATTAGCCATCTCTTAGACATTACATAACAGTTTATACCACTGATCATCCTTCAGACTCAAACAGAAGCTTCCCAACCTTCTCAAACGGACAGATGCCGTTGCCACCAGGTGTGTATTTCCATCAAAATTGCTCTTGTGTTGCGCTTTCTAGATTCTAGATTTAATTTCCATTAGCATTTTATCACTCCAGGTTACGTGCCACCTCAGGTGCCCGCCATGATGCCTCTTCCACCAGGTACCGACACTCAACTGGTTTCCAGACCAAGATTAATGCAATGGTGAATTATTTTTCCATTGGGTCCAAAGCTAACTGGTTACATGTTTGCTTTAGGTTATATGTCTCCCCAAATCCCAATGATGCCAGTCCCTGTGAGACAACCTAGATGCCCACCTGGACTGGAATACTTAACCCAGGTGAAGAACTGTTTGATCCAGTGGAGATTGTAATGGGTTTAATGATAAACAGACGAGCCCAGACGTAGTTGATCGTATGTCCAAAGAGTTTTGGTGATTACACCTGGCTTCTTCAGTTATGTATTGGAGCTACGAGGCTAACATTGGCCCGAAATGCAAAAGGCAAACTTCAAACATCTCGCATATCCCTTAATGCCCACACATTTATACATATAGTGGCACGAATTAGCAACAGCAGAGCTGTTTTGGGGTTTCAGCTGCGCTTCGACCTCACAGCTCGGTCCACCCATGGGGTTACCAGGGAGTGATGCATTAAGACTTTGCCTGCTGCAACGAGGTTGTTGTGGAAGTAAAAGAGGGGGAACACAAACAGAAGGAACTCAGACAGAACCGGGACTGTAAGCCAGAGAAACAGCACAGACCTCACCTCACCCGAGGTGGGATACGAGCCAGTGTAGCTCATCAGTACAGCGCTGGTTTCTGGGGTTCGGTTGCGTCGCCTCTGAAGAGGTAAGGTTGGTGTGGTGCCTGTGTCCCTCCTTGGCAATGCCAGGTTGCCTAGCTTCGGAGTTAATTAAGCCACTGGGGATGTGGTGTGAAAATAGGCCAGGGCAGCCCCTCTAACATTTATTTCCCTAGTTTAATAGGACTGTCATTGTATGGCCATAACCAACCTTTGCTGAACTTGTTTTAAGAAAACTACCAACTACCAGTCTCATACCCCTAGAGCTTGAGATAAAACGACCAACTCTGGTCACCCATATATAGAAGTACATATCCTGATGGGGAATTGCCAATCTACGTTCATTTCACATTTACAACCTGAGCCTGTAGCTCCACTACAGAACTATAGAATCGATGCTTATACGCCACCTTGTCATAAATGATTGAACAAAATGGAAAACTGTCCAAACTTAGCAGAACTTTTTTTGGTTACACTATACCACACACAGGTTGACCAACTCCTCATCCATCAGAAAGTGGAGCTGATTGAAGGTAATCATGACTTAACACTTGAGATGACAACACCATTAACTTTTCTTTGGGCAAGTTGTTAGACTGGGCTTTGCTGCTTTGACCGACCAGAAGGTGGCGCGTCTAATTCAACCAGAATCCTCCAATCGAATGCCATTCAGTCTGCCGGATTTGGTTTAGTTGGTTGTTGAGATTCTAAAGTACAACTAGACAAAAAATGTGTCTCCACTCCATGTCTAACCATTGGTTTGTTAGTTCTTTGTCCATACCTTTTCTCTTGAGTCATGTCTTGATATTTTAGGTAATCATCCTGTTTTTGAGTAAATGCACTATACTTAAGCCCACAGCATGCCAGTGGAGTGATAGTTCCTCTCTCTTTCTCTCTCTGAGCTCTTTTGGGCTGGGAGACTCGCAACCAGTACGTAGTGAAAAACAGCCTAGGTCAGCAGATGTTTTTTGCCAAGGAGGAGAGCAACCTCTGCACACGACTGCTCTGTGGGTCCATGCGCTCTTTCGTTCTCCATCTCCACGACAACACGGGACAGGAAGTCCTCGCCCTGACACGTCCTTTGAAGTGCAGCAGCTGCTTGTTTCCTTGCTGTCTGCAAGAGGTACTCTGGAACCTCTCAGAAACCTTTTACCGTATTTTTCGGACCATAAGGCGCACTTAAAATCCTTTAACTTTCTCAAAAATCGACAGTGCGCCTTTAAATGTGGTGCGTCTAATGTATGAATTAATTCTGGTTGAGCCTTCTGACCTAGAACCGATTGTAGATGGTACACGGTGCTCATAAATCTGTCAAAATGTTTTAGCACCGTCTTTGGTAGGTGATGAAGCTTAAGGCAAACGTAGTGCGCAGCATAGCGGAGTAATACGGTATGTGCTTCAGCATTAGGGTACGTGCATTCATTCATTCATTTTCGAAGCGGATTTCAAACTCAGCGCTATCGGTCACACAGTACAACATGGTCATAGAGCAGCTGCGAGAGAATTCAACATTAACGAATCAATGGTACGGAAGTGGAGGAAGCAAGAAGACGCCCTGCGCCAGGTAAAGACCAAACTGAGCTTCCGACGGAACTTAAGAGTTTTGTTTCATTTAATGCGTCTTATAACCCGGTGCGCTTTATGGTCCGGAAAATACGGTAAGTATCGTTAAATCGTTTTAAAATCACTAGTGTCTTACTCGTATACATATTGGCTATCAATACGCTTATTGAACCGATGACAGCCCAGCAGGCACTCATTGGCATCCTTGCTGTGATCGTCCTGTTTCAGGTCGAAGTCCAGGCTCCTCCTGGCACCACTCTTGGGTTTGTGATCCAGGACTGGCACCCTTACCTCCCCAGGTTCACCATTCAGGACGAGAGAAAAGAAGCAGTGCTGCGGATAGCCGGACCGTTCTGCAGCTGGAGCTGCTGTTCAGACGTGAACTTTGAGGTGAAAAGATTCAAACCAGCGCCCAAACCCAGGATCGTTAGATAAATCTGTCTGCAAAGGTGGCGCACCAACTATGCAGTACAGTGTGTAGTGACACAGAATTAAGCATATACTTATTTACAACATGTTTGTATTAGTGATTCTACATTATTCAGCATGTAACTCGATAAGGGTGGTGCCCCAGTGCCACCTACAGATCAGTCACCACTGCTCCATTGGCTCCAGACCTCCAACATCCCAAACCCCAAAGCAACCCTGACCAGGCTTGGTGGTAAGAGCTATGCTGCTGGAAATGGGTTCGACTCTTGTACTTCAGCGGCACAATGCTCATGGCATTAACATCTATGCATGAACGTTTGGCCAAGTAGCAGGTGTTGTCGATTTTCAAAGTGAAATGGACTGTGCTATGTCTTTGCAGTCAGAAAATCGTGCCATTTTCTTTGACAGGTGACGTCCCTGAGCGAGGCCTCGGCCGTCGGCAGGATAAGCAAACAATGGACAGGCCTGGAAGCTGAAGTGCTAACGGACGCCGACAATTTTAGCGTGCAGTTTCCCATCGACCTGGATGTCAAAATCAAGGCGGTTTTATTAGCGGCATGTTTCCTGATTGTAAGTGCAGTCTTAATGGGTGCTCAAGTGGCTGTTTGAATAGGAACTAATATACGGTTTGTCTTTTTTTAACAGGACTTCATGTTCTTTGAACATTCACCAAAGCAGGACTGATACCATTTATGAATTTATTTACAGTATGTAAAGTCAAACCCTGTTATCAGAATGTACCTCGTCAATGGATATGGCTCGGATAATGGGAATTCGCATAACGAGACCTGTATCCATATTGTCTTATGGGGAAATCTCTACCTTGCCCTGGCACCTACAGAACCCTCAGCACTTCCAGGGATGTGACTTAATATAGTAGAGTTTCACACTTACTCCCATTTTCTCTCTCTCACTCTCACTCTCTCGCCCACCCCTGTGTGTGTTGTGCATGCCTTTGTACAGGTATTTGCGTGTCACAAAAGTAAACAGTTACATGGAAGTAACCTAACACAATATTCCCCTGATGATAGAATGTAAAACATGCAAGGACAGGAAGATTTGACATTTTGCTGATCCCCTCAAGGAATGAAAAGAGCCCAAAAGACTTGCTTTAGTGTTCTAACTATACAGGTAGGTGGAGGTGCAAGCTCTTACCTATTGTACCATGTGATGTCAGTGAATGAATAGGTGTGGAAAAAAATAGTTCTCCACACAATTTATGGTGGCTTGATCTTTTAGACAGTGCATAATGAATCGGACTGGAATATCTCAGATTTTTCCCTCCAAAACAATAGCTTTCCCTCTAAACTGCGCTCTAGCCTCCAGTGTTGGACTTGTGTGTCCTTGTTTTAAACACTTTTTTGGCAGAGTCGTTTGTGTATCCATCCTTATTGGAGAAGTGAGTTGAAGCGTTTGATGCTGTAAGGGTGTAGTCGGCGACTGAGATGCTAAATGTTACTAGGCGACTCGTGGTAACGTTTATACGATGGCCAATACTGTCACAGGATGGGTTTTTTGCGACTTGGGTTCATCTGGGGTGTAATTTGAGTCATTTCTGCGGTACTGATTCATTGTTCTTTGAAGGCAGTCATGAGACCAGATGTTGTTTCTCTCACCATGTTTGTCTAAATTGCAATCCAAAAAAAGCATTTTGAGCTTCAGTCTAATGTGGGGACGTCCCTGGGTTCTTGGTGTTGAATTTGACGTCGATAAAAGGAACCGAAAAACAACTCGTTAAGTTACCGACAGATTTCAGCTCCACAGAGGAGCAGAACTGCTTGGTGGTCGAGCATTTGTTCAGTACCGAATAATCTGGGTTCGTGTCCCACCTCTGGTGAGCTGAGTTGCATTTCAGGTCCTGGCAATGGTGTCAAGTCCACATGGTTACCAACAGTAAAAGCCCAGGTGTGGGTCTCCTGGCACCAGAGTACAAGTCCCGTGGTCGGCTGGTACTGTCAGCCATATATGTTAAGGATATGCGTTTCTGGCTGTCCCACCTCTGGATGGGTGTTGGATCGGCCAAATCACATGACCGACCAGGGGTGTCCCCACAATACATTTAGATTGTTCTCTCATTCCTTTAATGAATTATAATGGAAAACGTAGTCTTCTATTAGAAACGAGCCATTGCTCATAACTCTACCAAAATTTAGCAGAGCTCAAGTGGACATCTGTGGACCATCTGTGGAGTGACGTCACTGCTCCGACCCTCCGGGACTGCTGCCAAAATTAAGGCATTCCGGAGAATGAGATGAGACTGGAGGTGTGCGTTGCATAAGTACCCTGTAATGAAAACAAGGTGCACAGAGCAGAGAGGAAATTACTGTGTTGCCTAGAAGATCCGTGGGCATGGGTGTTCTGCAAAGATCACTGCAAGAGCACCATGTGCAGTGCTGAAGGTGCTGAAGGAGGTGAAAAGAGCACCCTAGAGTAACAGGAAAAGCTGCAATAATGTCTACTACTACTACAAGACAGCTGTTCCAATGGAAGGCAGGGGCAACATTAGAGACTTTTGTTTAAGTCCAGTTCCCTTAGTCAACTCCATTTCAGTTACCTCATCTGTGGTTGATCGTAGTGTTAGGGACTCATCAGTGTATATCCGGTATAAACGCTATCATGGGTTACTGGGGTGTGCTTAGTGCAGTGTGATACACAGTGAGGGTCTACTCCCAACCTCTTAAATTTAAAGCCAGTTCTTCTACTTACCCCAGCCTCCACTCTTCAGACTAATGCTGTCTCCTAGGAGTTCTCTCACAGGGCTTCTCTTAGTTGCCCAGAGATATGAGAGATGTGATCCCAAACAGGACTCATTACCACCATGGGGTTTTTTTCACACAAGGAATTTGAGATCTTATCAAGCCCACACTGAAACGGGAAATATTCAACCATCCTCCCCACCCTTTCCTTGCACACATGCCCTGCAGTTCCTGGTGCAAAACAAACCGCTAGATAATCTCCTAGCCTTTCTGAGCGTCACCGAGAGAGAGAGTTAACGTCATGAGCGTATGCTGGATGCCTAAGGGTCCTGTTGTAGCTTTACCTCATCCTGCTTTGATCTCGTCCAAATACTAGGTGAATCTCCAGCTGCTGAGCAACAGGTGAGTCACTTTTCAGTAATCTGGTGTTCAGAACTGTGGAGAAGGTACATTTAGGATTGCGGTTTAGAAGCTATGGGGTCTGTAGAGGTGTTTGTTGGGAAGACCCAGCACTAAAACCACGAAGGCAGGATGAGCTTGGTTTTACTGCCTCATTTTTTTCACCCACTAAGAGTTTGCTGAGCAGTGGTATTCTTAGGACAAATGGATGTTACTTTGGACTTTTGAAACAGACTTACAAATAATGTCGGTTTTTGTGTTGCTATTAGTCATCTAAAGATATAAAACACACTACTTTCTCCGACACACTTTTGTGACTTTCTAAATGGGACACGGACTTTCAGGTCATTTCAATGTATCAACGTTCAGCAGTGTTTCCTTATGAGCCACTTTTTCCGTGTTTTTGTTCCCGCTACAGGTTAAGTTTTCATTTCGCCCAAACTTACTGAACACTTAAACAGGCTGCGTTGCTATTACAAAAGCATAGCAACAGCTTTGTGCAAGCGATAACAAACTTGCAGACAGATAGATACTCCCAGACAAACCACCAGGACAAGAAAACAAATCTTAGATGTTAATATATGAGTATTTCATGTTGAATATGGTTGTAACAAAGGGCTAGACACTAGGGTTCTGCTCTCTACAGACAAAAACACAGTATTCAAATAGAAGAGTGCTGAAAAAAGGGCTTTTGGAAAAAAATAGGATCTACAACAGCGCTTGCCTCAGACAGGATGGCACAAGAAAATTATAAATCCAGCTCAATGGAAAAAATAACGAAGAAAGAAACTCAAGCACGAGGTTTGAAACACAAAGCTCAACCATGAAACATGGACACAACCTTCAAAGCACAATATCTGAACCCATTCTCAACCTGGTACCAGCCAAAAGCAAGGCGAGACAGAGCAAATCCACTGCAGCTGTCAATACTCTGTCAAGACAGAATGTTTTAAGTTAATTTCAAAGGATATAAACCACGCAACCATACAGAACTGGTAATATTGTGTGAATACCTTCAGGATTAGTTCAGGGTTAAACCAATAGAGGTTAAACATTTCATCTCAATTTAATATGCAAATATTTAGATTTCTAAGAACAGACACAGTAAATAAAGGACAAAATGATTCCAAGGGCCTTGAATAGATACGGGACCCAGGGGAATGAAACGAGATTAGCCTTTTAAAGCAACACTGAGAGAGTGAGAGGTAATGCTAGCAGCATATGCTGGATGCCTAAAAGTCCTGATGCTGTTTTATCTCTTCCCGATTTGCTCTTGTCCAATTGCCAGTTGATTATCCAGCTACTGAGCAACAGGTGCATTACTTTCTGTAATTAGGTGTTAAGAAGCAGATACATTTATGGCTGCGGGTTAGAAGAAATTGGATCTACAGAAGTGTCTTTGACCCCCATTAAGATTTTGGAGAGCAGCCATGTTCTTAAGAAGAACAGATTCTCACCTTGAACTTTTGAAATAGGCCAAGTAAACACAATGCATGTATTTTATTATTAATAGTCACCACTACACTCAAAGCAGAATATTTGTAAACAAGATGAACCAAGTTTCACCCAAGGCAAGACACACTGAGAACACACTTATTCACGTTAAACCACACAATCTTAAAGGGCTGGATTGGTCATACCTACAGGATTAGTTAAACCAATGGAGGCTTGAAAATTTAATCTCTGTTTACTATCCACGTTGCTTGACTTCTGAATAAGCCCAGCCTAGGACCAAACCAGGTCCAAACCTCTCAGCTCTAAGCCACAGAAAAGATGGCATGGGGAGCTGAATGCCCAAGTAACGGTTAAACAATTGGAACATAGAGAATTTACCTGAAAAACTGTTTTTGTCCAATATGGGTCCATCAATTACCATACAATCATTTTTGGGTGCTGAAATTATTAAGCTTGGATCACAGAACATCTTTCTGACTATGTATCTGGGATGTAGTCTTCCTGATCTTCAGAATGTGCATCTTGTTCAAGAACCCAGCAGTGACAGTCAGTGACCATTTGAGGTCAAACTCTAGATTAGACTAAGACTGCACAATGGACTACATGGCCAGGTGTCTACAGGTCACTGAAACTTGAGTGCAACATACCGCGGTGGTGGGCTAGCGTAGGCTTAAAACCATTCGTTCAGTCAAAGTGGGCAAACTAATGAGTCAGTTCTGCTTGTGTTAGTCTGGCTACATACATTAGACTAATAGCTCATACAATTAACTGTTTCGTTGGAGGGAACGGGCAAAAACAGGCCGAATGTCAATAAGGATTTGTCTGTTTCTGTTTCCCAATGTACCAGGATAATACGATACAACAGTCTCTTTACAGAAGAGCCCCAACGCTCTACGTCTGTACTCTCAAGAGCTGCTTTGTTTCATTACTTCTTAAATATATCAAAGAATCCATCATTCTTCTCTAATATCATTTAAAATGTGTGCTGTTAGCCTCTTAGGCAGAGGCTAATCTGCTACCATTAGTCAGAGCTAATCTGATTTGTTCCTTAAATCCAATATGTAGACGGAGTAGACGCATTACAAAATGTTTTTTCTTTTCGGACTGAAGTTGCATTTGCTTGAACATTCACTTTGTCTGTTATAGTAACCCCAGAAGCGTGCTGAGAATGAGTAATGAGGGTGGGCTTACAGGCTAATGCAACGGCCTGGACACCCTGGTCATTAGTGTTTTTCCTGTGGGTTTCCTAATGAGAACAGCCTACAAACCGACATAACTTTGCCCAGAATTTGATGCTTAAATTTGAGAACATACTGGAAAAATATACAGTAGTGTGCAAAAGTCTTAGGACACCATTAGATTAGGTTAGATATACCACTGTTTAGCACTGGTATGATGACCATATGTCGATATTTCTCTGTCTCTATTAGAAGGCAACCTTTAAATACAGGTAATTTGTATGCAGTATTAGAAAACTGAAATAAACAGCTTTTATAGGCTACATTTAGTGTGACCTCCCTTTAGACTTGTGCAACAGCAGCATCTGGCAGCTTCATCGTGATGCCAAGTTGATCCTACTACATGCCGAAGAAGCTTGAATTGATTTCTGAGAGGTAGCATCCAAGCAACCACTTACTCAGATGGGGAACAGGGCGAAAAGGTTGAAAAGCCTGTTTTTTTCTGATTTTCTTCAGTTTTAAATTCTGCATCCGAATTTCCTGTATTTTCTGGTTGTATTCCAATAAAGACACAGAGAAATTATTATATATGGCTAAAACAATGGTATGTCTAAACTAATGGTGGCCTAAGACTTACTTTACCTTTACTGAATCCCTGATTAAAACAAAAATGTAGCTCCTTGCTGATAGGAAGAGTGTGGATGGTGCAGGAAAACTCACGATTTGTCACGTAATTGTGACATCACACTTGCGCGCATCGAGTCACTGTGGAATTTTATCTCTCAGGTTTCATTTTCGAAACGGCATTCATTATTGCGGGTAACAGGTTGGAACGGCTATCTGTGGGGTATTGGGAGATGTTTGAAGTGACAAAAACATGACCACGTATAAGTAAGATAAGCATGAGCTCTCTACCTCCATGGAGGAACGTACCGCTTCTGACGTTTCCATCTGCCATCTTGGCTAGTGCTTCAAATGGCCAATGAAGATGCACTATCAGCAGCAGGGATAGCTCTGTCCCTCTTTTTTTTTTTCCATTTGGTCTGGGGAGCTCCCTACCTGGGACTAGAACCCGGGTCTCCGCGGTGGCATGCTAGTGGGTTAGACACCCAAGTGCCTAGGCGTGAATTTGCAACGTAAAAAGTGAGTTGAGTTTGGTTTCTCATTGGTGACTGGGTTGGAAAGAACGTTTGAAGGCAATTTCTTTGTTCAAAGGTTGTAATAAGACTGTCGGGTCGCCCGCCAGCTCCATGACCCGGTTTGAGTCGCCAAGTGTAATCATCATAACTGTATCTTTCTTGACTTAACACGTTTAATTTGGAACTCATGCATGAAAGAGACGCTCTTCCACCTTCTCAGTTCAACAAACCCAGGATCGCTTCGTTATGTAGAATTCTTACATAACGACGATAAAAGATCAATGTTCCACAGAACAAAATATTGTCCCAACATGGCTATCGGAGGTGACCTTGGCCTGAGAAACACCCAATGCATGCAAATTCCAGTCAGCGCTGAAAAATGTCTGTGCTAGGCCATCTTAGGTGTTTGGTTACATCTGGGCTGGCCTCAGTTCTCAGGCTTATCTCTCAACATCGCTAACCCAGTTTTGGCTTTCAAAAGGAATGGAAATACAAAAGAGTCCAAAGGTCCATGACGAGGGTTTTTTTATGCTACTCATTATGTAATAAAGCTATTGTTATGAAGAACTGAGATTTGATCTGTTTCAGAAATACTGCGAATATCAATAGGTATTTTCATACTTAATTGGTTCTGTTGAATTCAATTTGTTTGGAAATAGGATTAATCCGTTCCCGATCTCTAAATGATTGTTTTTATGCCTATATTTGTTTGTAATTAATGATTAAAAGCATGAATAAAGCAAAGGAATGTAACAATAATAAATACCAATAAATACTTGACATAATTGGAATAAACAAGCTGAGTTTAGAAATGAAGCTGAACATGCAGTGTTGCTGGTCGGCATATTTCATGCTTCCTAGATTTTTAGATTTATAGAGATACTGATTGACTTTGCATGCCACTTGAGTGTGGAGGCACGCTTTGGGCCCAAGAGTGTGTGGAGGCACGTTTTGGGCCCAAGAGTGTGTGGAGGCACGTTTTGGGCCCAAGAGTGTGTGGAGGAAGGCCGTTTTGGGCCCCAAAGAGTGTGTGGAGGCAGCACGTTTTGGGCCCAAGAGTGTTGTGAGGCAACGTTTTGGGCCCAAGAGTGTGTGGAGGCAGTTTTGGGCCCAAGAGTGTGTGGAGGCACGTTTGGGCCCAAGAGGTGTGTGGAGGCACGTTAAGGGCCCAAGAGTGTGGTGTGGAGGCAGCGTTGTGGGCCCAAGATGTGTGGAGGGCAACGGTTGTGGGGCCCAAGAGTGTGTGGAGGACGTTGTGGGCCCAAGAGTGTTGTGGAGGCACGTTGTGGCCCAAAGTGTTTGGAGGCACGTTGTGGGCCCAAGAGGTGTGTGGAGGCACGTTGGGGCCCAAGAGTGTGGGAGGACGTTGTTGGGCCCAAGAGTGTGTGGAGGCACGTTGGGGCCCCAAGAGTGTGTGGAAGGCACGTTGTGGGCCCAAGAGTGTGTGGAGGCACGTTGTGGGCCCAAGAGTGTTGTGGAGGCACGTTGTGGGCCCAAGAGTGTGTGGAGGCACGTTGTGGGCCCAAGAGTGGGTGGAGGCACGTTGTGGGCCACAGAGTGTGTGGAGGCACGTTGTGGGCCCAAGAGTGTGTGGAGCGCACGTTCTGGCCTGTGAGTCAAGTCAGATTTATTTCTGCAGACCTTTAATTTAACATGAAGAATTGTCTCAAAATCAGCTTTATAAATATCTACACCCCACAGCTCCAGACTGAGCAAGCCTAGGGCGATAGTGGAAAGGAAAAACTCCCTTAACATGAGGAAAGAACCTCAAGACTCAAAAAGCAGGTAAACCTCCTGGGAAACAAAGATGTAAGAATTCAGTTTAATCACAGAAATATTGAATTAATAGTTTAAATACGCAGACGCTCAAAACAATTAAACAGAAATGATCATTAGACAGAAGATACTGTGTAATATCCCTGTCTAAATCAAAAGCCCATGTAAATAAGTGTGAATGAATTGAGGAACTTGCTGTTCTATGAGTGTATGGAGGCACTTGTTGACCCGTGAGCGATTTGAGGCACCTGCTGCCCCCCTCGATTGACACATGCATTAATGTTTGCTGGACAAAAATCGGACACCAGACAATTTATGAGACATAAGTAAAATTCTATCATAAACCTCGGTGCTGGATTCTTTGACTCACTGTTTTATTGTACCTACTACTACTTTTTTATAACTTATAAAATAAAGCAACATTTACAACCCTAATCTCAGCTAAAACGACCTACCTTAAACATACTGAACTTTGTGTAGAGACGTTATACGCAGCAACAGAGACAAGTGACAAAGAAACCGTGTCTGTAACCACTTTCTAACCACGTTGACGTGGTTTTCCTGGTGATGGGCTTTTTGAAACACTTGCAGTAATATTTCCATAAAGCATGCATGAGAATCCAGTTATTTGAATTTCCTGTTCACCTATACACACCACACTTCCTCCCAAATAGTGGTCTGACATTCAGACAGAAATGATCTCAGATTAATGAGTGATCTCAAATAAAAAATGTTTTCACGTTAAAAAAATTCACTTTAGAGAACTATTTCTCTTAACCACCGCATTATCATTATTAATATTATTATTAATATTATAAAATGCTCTTGCATTCACAGAAAACTCAGAACGACCTTAAAAGCTGCTGAATTCACACCACATGGTATCACATTCACTTCTTGTTTTCTTCACATGTCAGCGTGGGAGCATTTGGTGTGAATTTGAGGCCACTTTGTATAAATGTGAAAAACTTATTTTTTAACTGAATGTGAGAGCATTTAATCAGAATGTGACAGCCTTTTGTTTTAAAGTGGGATCATTTTAGTGGATAGTGAGATTACTTTATTGGAATGTCAGAGCATTTTATCGGGATTTGAGAGCATTTGATCATAATGTGGGAGTATCTTATGAGAATACTTATTTTGGAGTAGGAGAGCGTTCTATTGGAATGTGAGGCCATTTTATCGGATTGCAAGAGCAGTTTATCTGGAATGTGAGCGCTTTTGTTTTCATGTATTTGAAACTGGCTTTCCTTTGACCCTGACCAGGATTAAGCACATAAGAAAATGAATGAATAAGAGTATTTCAAATAAGAGTATTTTTGATCATTTTTTTTATGAATGTGAAAGCATTTTATCAGAATGTGAGAGATTTTTAAAATGAAAATATAGGACCATTTTATGGTCATGGGATAGAACTTTATCGGAAGGCGAAATCATTTTATTGGAATATGAGAACATTTTTGTTGGAATATGAGAACATTTTTGTTGGAATGTGAGAGCGTTTCATTGTAAAGAGGGATCATTTTAACAAAATTTTATGAAAATGTACGTCCATTTTACGGTCTTGTGAGGTCATTTCACTGGAAAATGAAAGCATTTTATCACAATCTCAAAGCTTTTTAGCGTCATGCATCAGCAGTTTATCTGAATATGAGACTGAATATTTTTTTTCTGAATGTGAGAGCATTTTATCTAAAACTGTGTTGTTTTTTTTTAAATATTTAAAGTTTTGCTCATTTGGTATGAATGTGAGAGCATTTCATGAGAATGCAAGAGTGTTTGTGAGGGAAGTGGGAGGATTTTTATTAGAAAAAAAAAAGACCTTCTTGCTGGGAGGCGACCTACACACCACTGCCAGAACCATTATGGTGCCTCAAACATTTTGGGTATGTAGTGGAACATTGTGTGTACATATTAGAAATATAGCATGATTGATAGCCTAAATGGCATCTTATCAATTTTTGCTTTAATAACATGCTTTATGCTGTATTGTATTCTGTGTCAAGTACACAATGCTGGCCACTGTGCCTTGCTTTTACAGTGTACAGTCAACTAGTGGAAGGACTGTTTTTAATAACTACAGATGCAGAGAAAGAAGTGATTGATCTGCGTACAGTATGTGGTCATGTTCAGTTATGAGATTTCAAATTTCATTTCACAATGCAATCAAAACCAAATGATAACAATACGATGATTATAAATAATACTCTCTTGAGAGCTAAGAAAAAAAACAAACCTGAAGTGACTGTTCTTGATAGGCTGTTGGTGTATTTTAGGTTTTTCTGGGGAAAGAAATACTCTCTGCAGAGCCAGCCTGAAATCCTGTGTCACTTTATAAACACTGCAGAACTTTCGGGTGATTTTTACCAGATGTGGAATGCGAGCCTTTCCGAGAAGTCGACTTTTAAAAGCAAATGAGCTTGTTTTTAGCCAAAATGCTTGGAGAGGCTGCCAAGCTCATCCAGTTGCGTAACATAGCAGGTTTTATTGAAACAAGCTGGATGTCGTGAAGAAATGAGGGAAAATCAGATCACTTTTTAGCAAGGGCTACGTTCCAGTACTGACAACTGATGCTTGTTGATTTCTTGTCACTGTTTCTCCAACGTTAAGAGTTTTGTTAAACAGTATTAGCCTTTAAATCTCTTAAAGGTATGGGTAAACTTGTTTTCATGTAGCTATCTGCCCCATCTATTCATCCACTTGGAAGTTAACTGGTGGATTAGCTCACCTCATCTGTGCTGAGGTTTGAGATCAAGGCCATTTCCGCCAGAGTCGCATCCAGTGCCTTACTTGGGCCCCCCATACAAGCTTGCCAGAGTGTAGCCTCCCCAGGGATGCCTAACTCCTGACAAATTTACCCACTGTTTTCAAGGTTGCCAGGTCTCTGGTTATCGAGTATTTCTGGAAAGGAGTGTTTCTAGGACCTGAAGATGTTTGCTCTTACTCCTGTTTCTACTATTGTTACTATTTCTGCTGAATTTCCAGATAGGTTTGGGGTTGAGTAAGTGTCGAGAACATTTTAATTAACCAAAACTAGTACTTAATACTTAGGCATTAATCCAGGACAGGTGCAGAGTTGATTCTGTGAGTGAAGCCACTCTGGGTGATGTTTTACACTGTCCAGTCCTGAGTACCTAACTGAGGATTGAAAAGTAAGCCTACTAGTTTATGCACACACAAAAAAGATAACCAAAGTCTATATGCTGTTTCTTCGAACAGCGAGTCTGTAAGTATACAGAAATGTGAAGAATCCATCTCGTCTTTAAACCGTCTTCGCTTAATCCTGTACAATTAAAGGTATCAATGAGACTTTTACATCAAGCTTGTTTTTGTCCCAAGCTTGTTCTTTTATGGCCAGACTATTGTCGTTTGTGGTGTGTACAAAGGAATGTGCCTGGTTTGAGACTCTGTCTGGGCCAGAACTTTAGCCTGAAGCAACCAGTGTGCATGGAGCTGATTGTAAAGCAACTCCGTGGTCTAAACCAGGAATCGACTCTTGCTGTTCAGTAGCCTACACATCCCATGTGAAATACGGACAATATGGGATGTGCTAAAATGTACCGTGCAGATTACAGAAATGCTAATTTCAGGAGAATGAAATGAAAGCTGTACTTCTCCACTGGATTGTGTCAGGCTTGAATGAGGCTTAAAAGGAAACTATGCTTCCCAGAAATAGTTCCTCTTACATAGAATCACTAGACGTAACCACAGTATTGCTGAACACTGACACCAACAACAAGGAAGAATGCCAATAAAACAAAAAAATGGCTAAAATGTGTAAACCATTTACACGAAGCTTTGCATGCCAGCGTGTCAACCCTTTATGATTCTCTACATTTCTGCGTAAACATGACGGAAAACATCAACTGATCCTCACACGAGTCGAACCCAGTTAAACAAATGAGACGAAATATTATACTCGGCCTTTCGTTTACCAAGGAAAATGATCCGATGTTGCGTACGTGTGAGTAGAAAAAGTATGCGAGCCCCTACAGTTAATGTGAAGCTGAAATTAGTCAGGCGTTTTCAGTCACAATCAGGTGTGTGTGAATGTCCCGTTGTGTTTAAAGAACAGGGATCTGTCAAAGTCTGACAAGAACCTCATACCGAAACTCACTGGGCTGGGAGAGGTTACAAAACCATCTCTAAAGAGCTTGGACTCCACCAGTCCAGAGTCATTGTGCAGAAATGGAGGAAATTTAAGACTGCTGTTGCAAGAGCAAGGCGTGTAAGGAACCCAGGGTAACCTCTACGCAACTAAAGGTCACCAGTAGGAGAACACTGATGGTGTTTACATGCACTTAATAATCCGATCGTAGTTGTACTTCTGCAGTTATCTGATTATTCAAGTAGCTGTTTATACAGCATACTCCAATCTAGAAATCAGATTGAGTAATTTGATAGACAGCAGGATTTTAGCCCAGTAATCGCTGAATCGTTTTTAGAAGCGACTGGATGAGGTGACTGAAAGCTTCAGAAAAGCTAATCCCATCCCTAATCAAAATATGCCAGACACTGCACTCTCCCAAAGTGAAAGGCTCGACATTCAACTTCATCCGTCACTACAAAACCCACAAAGGAATCAACATTGCTGTGTCTTTTAAGATAACATTTTGGCTAGTCAAACATTAGCAAGAAATATAATGTTAACTTTGGCTTTGAAATAAAATGCATTCTTTATGACCACTGTCTTTTGACTGATTTAAATGTGGAACTTATAGCAGGGACTTCACTTGAGTTACTTGAATATTAGCACAGTAACTCCAGGAACTTGCTTGAGACTTGCTTGTGACTTATGCTATGTATAGGAAACCTAATTAGCTAACGGAGATTTAACAGAAACAAACTGGAAAAGCTCAGTAATGTTCTCTCTCTTGCTAAGCGCATATAATCATTTCTCATTTGTAAAAAAAAAGGGCAGAATTTATCTGGAATGTACGCCAAACCCGTAAACGTACAGTTCCGTACGAATCGGTTCTCAACAATTGATTCACGTTAAGTGAACCGAATGGGAGACATTGTGCGTACTGCATAAAAACGACCACAACAACAGGAAACCACTTGGCTGTGTTTCAAATCGGTCGGGTGTTAGTGCCTTTAAACACTGCTTCATTCATATATGTATGAAAATGATATTTCAAACTGATTCAACTGATGCGAGAGCTGCGTAAACAAACACCGTGCAACAGGAGACTCACGTCAGGAGACGCTTTATTCATCCCACATTGAAGTCATTAGCTGAGCCTGAGCTGGGGTTGGTTCTGCCCCCTTTGATTGCCCCATTCTCCTCCTTCTTTCGGTTCTATGTCTATTTCCGATCCCGCATTCCTTTAAACGATCAGGGTATGTACAAACGCACAGCTTTTGGAAGACAGGATATCGTGCTGAGGGATGGTGGAAACTTATTATCGTTGCTGATTTTTGTTTGTGCTTATTGTCTACAGAAAAGAAACTTCACATCATGGATCAGTCTGGTAAGTACTACGATTTATCCCCTTTATAACCTTATCCTACAGTTTATCTTCCATCTTTACACGTTTCTAATATCTTAAAACTGTCTTAAAGTAAAACTGTGAATTTCTTGACACACTTGATGTGTATTTTCACAGTTTGACCATGAAGTTCACAGTTCTACTATGAATTTATGATGGTAATTTGGCCACTTCATGGTTCTACTTTGAAATTTCGCAGTACAGCTGTAAACTTGGTTGACTATGAACTGACCATGAATTATTTCACAAGTTGTCCTATGAATCTTGGTGGTAATTTGGCCACCTCAGGTTTCTACTGTCAGATTTCACAGTACAATTTTTCCTGGGTCTGAATTCACGACACCGAATCATAAACACAAAATGCAAGCCTCTAGCATATGCGAAAAACAAGAACAACAAAAACTATCCAGAAAATGCAGAAAATACTCTTGCAAATGCAAACACTGCGTTCAAAACTATTTTCTTTCCAAAATGTTATTTTCGCATCAAAACAACACACACCATCATATAAACAGCTTTTTTTTTTTTTACCAGTCAACGACAGTCTCATTGTGCTCAACACAAAACACTGCTATGAATATCTTATCAGCAGTTTCTGTCGTTTCCTTTTTCAGTGTAACTCGGTGGATGGTTGTGAAAGATTGCTGTGTGTATGTGTGTGTACATACATATGAAAGAAAATGGTTCAAACCCCAAACTGCAAAATCAGTGCAGTTCCACTCATGATAATGGCTTCAAACGTTTGACAAGCAGTTAAAAATGTTTCTGTTAGTTTGTCTTTAATATGAGACCAAATATTTTCTATAGGGTTCAAATCTGGACCAACCCAATATGAGTATGATGGACTGTGGCAGATTGCCCACTAACTACTTTTAAGAAGAAAAAAAAAACAAGACACAAGATATTCTGGAAGATTTTGAACACCATCCATGTGTTGGTTGGAGTTTCTTATATCAAACATTTAAACCTTTTCATGGGTTTCATCTTTGTGTACAAAGAACACTATGTTCGTGCATTTCCATGTTTTCCAGCTTTTCCCCCAACAGTTCACTGCAGTGATGAGCAAATGGTGGATCTCTGGAGTGCATTTTGTTCCTCCTTGCAATTTTTTGGACCAATTATTTGTTGCCCATTTAAAGCTTCATATTTTTTGCAGTTTTGGGTTTGGCCCATGTTTTTACCCATGTAATGTGTGTGTGTGTGTGTGTGTGTGTGTGTGTGTGTGTATGTACAGTGGTGCTCGAACGTCTGGGAACCCTTTAGAATTTTTTTTATTTCTGCATAAATATGACCTAAAACATCATCAGATTTTCACACAAGTCCTAAAAGTAGATAAAGAGAACCCAGTTAAACAAATGAGACAAAAATATTATACTTGGTCATTTATTTATTGAGGAAAATGATCCAATATTACATATTAGTGAGTGGCAAAAGTATGTGAACCTCTAGAATTAGCAGTTAATTTAAAGGTGAAATTAGAGTAATGTGTTTTCAGTCAATGGGATGCCAATCAGGTGCGAGTGGGCACCCTGTTTTATTTAAAGAAAGGGATCTCTCAAAGTCTGCTCTTCACAACACGTTTGTGGAAGTGTATCATGGTACGAACAAAGGAGATTTCTGAGGACCTCAGAAAGAGTTGTTGATGCTCATCAGGCTGGAAAAGGTTACAAAATCATCTCTAAAGAGTTTGGACTCCACCAATCCACAGTCAGACAGATTGTGTACAAATGGAGGAAATTCAAGACCATTGTTACCCTCCCCAGGAGTGGTCGACCAACAAAGAGTCACTCCAAGAGCACGGCGTGTAATAGTTGGTGAGGTCACAAAGGATCCCAGGGGTAACTTCTAAGCAACTGAAGGCCTCTCTCACATTGGCTTAATGTTAATGTTCATGAGTCCACCATCAGAAGAACACTGACAACACAATGGTGTGCATGGCAGGGTTGCAAGGAAAAGCCACTGCTCTCCAAAAAGAACATTGCTGCTCAATCAGCTGTTTGCTTGCCTAAAGATCACGTGGACGAGCCAGAAGGACTATTGGAAGGAATGTTTTGTGGACCAGGTGAGAGCAAAATGGAGCTTATTGGTTTGAAAAAAAAGGATTATGTTTGGAGAAAGGAAAACACTGCATTCCAGCATAAGAACCTTATCCCATCTGTGAAACATGGTGGTGGTAGTATCATGGTTGGGCCTGTTTTGCTGCATCTGGGCAGGACGGCTTGCCATCATTGATGGAGCAATGAATTCTGAATGATATCAGAGAATTCTAAAGGAAAATGTCAGGACATCTGTCCATGAACTGTGGGAGGTCACACCAGATACTGAAAGCAAAGGTTCACATACTTTTACCACTCATTAATATGTAATATTGGATCACTTTAATCAATAAATAAATGACCAAGTATAATATTTTTGTCTCATTTGTGTAACTGGGTCCTCTTTATCTACTTTTAGGACTTGTGTGAAAATCTGATGATGTTTTAGGTCATATTTATGCAGGAATATAGAAAATTCTAGAGGGTTCACAAACTTTTAAGCACCACTGTTTGTAGATATAATGTTGAGAACTGTGTGTAGTGTTTTGAAGATTGTGATTTAGAGTTTGTGCTATGTGAAGCAGACGTTAAGCTTTTAATTTTGCAGACTTGGTTTAGGAATCTGGTTCATGAGTTTCAGGTTTCGGTTTTACAGTGGAAACAACGGTGAAACTCTTGTAGTAACGTTGTATTAATAAAGCATGTTTGACTTGGCTCCAGTCCATGTGCAAAAAGTGAAGGTGTTTTTATAATAGTGTCTTACCTTGGCTTTTTATTATCAAACAGTTTTCTTCTAACCTGCACTTTCTCAATCTTCTGAGCTTATAATTATTCTCTTATTATTATTGCAAACTTTAAGATTTTGGCCAAGCAAACAAAAGCAGACATCCTTCTTCCTCTCTATGGAATGTGAGTACGTACTGAAGTGGTGTGCGCTAGTAAAAAACAAAACGTTATTTAGCTGTAGTTCTGTTGCTGTAGTAAAAACTGTAATAACAAAAATGAAGCACTTTTTATGAACATGTCTTATGTAAGTTCTGTAACTCCTTATCTCTAACCAAACAAGAGTTCTTGTCAATGACGATTTGATTCATCGTGTCCAAACCAATAAAAATGAACATATCATCAAACTTTCATGATAAGCCTATAGGTATGATAGATGATCAGGTGAATCTCCAATCTTCTAGATTACTATGGATTTTTTACTATGTCTAGCCATTGTTTTTGCCAATATGGTAACCCGTTCAATTTTGCAGCCAACTGTATTGACCTCCAACCGGGAAAAAATGTCGTCAATCCCAACTATGGACAAGTGCCAGTCCCGCCAGGTAAGAATCTAAACTTCTTCTTTTAACAAATAGCTTCTGTCCACCAATTAATACAATGAAAGGCATTTTGGAACCAGTTTGAGAGCATCATCATGTTTGAAGTAGCCTTTACAAGCTGGTATTTTGGAAACCTGTTGTAGCCCATCGTCCTCAAGGCTGGTCATGTTGGGACTGAAAAGTTCTTTTCTAAATAGCACTGTTTTCAGTGAGCTGTACTCCTCTGAACTCACCTCAGTCATCAACAAGCTGTTTCCAACCACATGGCTGCTGCTGGAAGGTTTTGTTTTTTTTTTGGCACCATGCTGTGAAACTCTAGATACAATGAGGACCAAAAGTCTGAGACTACTAATGAAACTGCTTCTATTTTGCACACAAATCATATAACTGGCTTAAGAGCTTGAGTGAAAAGTTGAAACTTTTATCAAACAAATACATACATTTCTGAATTTCTTGTCTTTAGTGCGTTCCTACATTAGCTGTAATGGACAGTATAGACTCTACTAGTTTGTTCGAAGTCTGATGATCCATGTTCTCCAGGATGATTTCACAATATTCCAAGAGATGCAGTAGCGTGCAAAAGTCTCAGGCCACCATTAGATCAGATATACCATACTATGACCATATATGAGCATTTCTCAGTCTCTTTATTAGAATACAACCAGAAAATACATGACAAATGAGGAAGAAAACAGCTTCTAGAGGCTACAGTGGCAAGTACTAAGTGTGACCACTCCTTACACTTCTGCCGTCTAAATTTGGCAGCCAAGAAACCACTTTTTCAGAAGGGGAATGGGATGAAAAGCCTAAGATACGCTAAAGCTCACCAAGATCAGTGGAGAAGAGGATTACAGAGTGACGAATCGTTGACAATATGGTCTTATTCCATGGCTAAAACAACAAATCTAATGGTGGCCTAAGACTATTGCACAGTACTGTAGATCACAGACATGCTGTGTAGGCCAGGTGACCCAAATAGATTTCTGAAATAAAAGCAAAACTAAATCAACAGAGACATAAATGTAGATAATGAAGTGAGATCTACCTAAATTGCAATCTATACCCCCCAGGGTACGTGCCCCCTCAGGCACCCGTAATGATGCCCGCCCCTCTGAGACCAGCTGGATGTCCACCAGGGCTGGAATATCTAACCCAGGTGAGCCGAGCGTTATTAACACAACAGAAGCCTGGATGGAAAATGCCAGTTGATTTTATCAGTGTTGACTAAGCAGAGAGTGTAAACCATTTGTACTGCTAGCTCTAACCTGTGTGTGCGCGCCCTTTTGTACTTTTGATGCCAACGCCGTGTCACCTGATGCCCTTGTGTGATCTGTGTTTTGTGTGACTTCTCTCGTTGTGTGGATCAGATTGACCAGCTTCTCGTGCACCAGAAAGTGGAGCTGGCTGAAGGTAAGCAACGTTAGCAGTTTCTTGGCGGGAAAGTCGATCAGCCACGATGTGTTTGTGCCTCTGGGTTTCTGTAGCTGAGGGGGTAACTCTGTACTACTTAGTTAGCGTGATCAAAGAGAGTGTGTGGCGCACCTCTACGCCTCTACACTGCCTCTAAAAGCCTCCTCGGTGTCCAGCTAGATGAGGTCGCTGAGAGTAGTTCAGATATGTAACAGAAACGAGGCAAAACTGTCAAACAGATCAACATTTCATACAGAAGAGACTCAGTATAGCTAAAAGTACAACTATTTCAGTTCTCATTGATTCATGACTACGAACTAAAGCTCGCTGTGCCATAGACGCATGGGCAGTATTTCACTGGGTTCTGTGAGGCAGTCATGAGGGGGCGTGGTTATTAGTTTTGGAGCCGAGTCTGAGTTAAGACCGAGAACAGATTACGATTCAGATTAGGTTTTATTTTGGCCTGCTGATATTCAGTCACAGTTTAAAATGAACGCTACTTGAGATAGACGCATTGGACTTGGCTGGGCTCGACAACAATTTCCAAGTCCACCTTACGCCGAGAACGAGACGAGGCTGAGTCCTCATTTATGGTCTTGAGACTGGACTTCATTACCACAACGCTAGTAGTTATAATAACTTTGAACGCGACAAAAAACGCTAATTGTTTCGAAGGCAAGCAGCAGCAATGCAAGCTTGCTGTAGCACATTTCTTATCCCTTTAAGGGATAGCCGAGCTGCTCGCTGTCGGACGAAAGGAGTTTTTTTTGCCGCAGATATGTTACAACCACACCC
This sequence comes from Ancistrus triradiatus, assembly GCA_025084515.1. Lineage (NCBI taxonomy): Eukaryota > Metazoa > Chordata > Actinopteri > Siluriformes > Loricariidae > Ancistrus > Ancistrus triradiatus. The sequence goes on along the minus strand of JAJAGP010000034.1, from coordinate 362,273 downwards.
CCCCATGTTCTGATTGGTTGCTTCACAGAACCAGTCGTGTATAATAGATGGTATTTCAATGCATAAAACTCCAACGAGCCAAAAATCAGTGCTCTAACTTCAGTCTGAGCGTGCTGAGCGTGGGTACAATGTGGGTACGATGGTTTTCTGTAGACACTGTATAACCTTCCCTTGACGGTAGAAACCTTGAGCTTAAGCACAACTACAGTAAAGATGGATACACAGGATGCCAGGTCGCTCTGGATATGGCCGATCTGGATATGGCTGGCTATCTTTTAGGTCAAGAAATAGTCGAGATAGAAAAGTTGACATTAAAAAAAGAAAAATTCTAGGCCATAATTATTCCGAGCTACTAAATCCGGCGTAACTGACGACGGCACGCTGCTTTTCTTCTGGAATACAGTCATTTTAGGATGGGAGACCAACAATAAGTATGTGGTGAAGAATACAGTCGGGCAGCAGGTGTTTTACGTGGCTGAGGAGAACGACTGCTGTAACCGTATCTGCTGTGGACCGATGCGCTCTTTCGTCATCCACGTGCAAGACAACATGGGCCAGGAGGTGCTGACTCTCACCCGGCCTCTACGCTGTGCGAGCTGCTGCTTCCCCTGCTGTCTTCAAGAGGTACTGCATGTGGAACTGTGTTCCGAAAGCAGATTTAGTCTCCCCTAAGGCATGCTGTTGCTTATTTGGTAGGTTATCCGTGCAAAGCTGGTCCTTTTATTTTATGCCCATTTTCAAATTTTTTGCCCCCAACACTGGTTATCTGAAGTTTACATAGAGCATATGCATAAGTATATACAAAATATTCATTCACACCGAGGCTTTTTCTCGGCATTTAGATGAGAGCGTTTTGTTTGAGAACAAATACAGAAGAAAATAACCAAGAAACGTTTATACTGTGTGGGGATGCTGGGGATGAAAATCAGCCATGCTCTACATTTCCTGATTCAACATGGTCTCCAAAGCATTCAAGCATCTCCAAAAAAAGTCACTGTAATCAAGATTGTGCAGGTTTTTATGTCTTCGGTAATAGCACAAACAAATCTAAGTCACATTTCAGAGTTATAGCACTATTTCTTCCAAGGAACAGGCCTTATCTGATCTCTGCTTCTCTCACAGTGCTTTAGTTCTGACCTCTCTCCACAAGCACCGATCCGGCCATATGAGGCGTCCACACTTCCCTCTGAGTGAGCACTATTGGTTGAAAGAGGTGCCAGTCACTCGCAAGCTTTTCGGCAACCACTAGGCAGTGATTTTCAGGGAGTACGCTGATTCATATTATACGGGCAGAAAGACTGTCGTTCAAGGAGACTAGCTTGGTCCTAAGCTAATAAAATCCACGACGGCACACCCTTAGGTTTGAATTCACGAACCTTTCGGCGTGAAAAACGTACACTGCTAAATAATGAGGTGACCAGAGCAAGCGGGAAGAAAAGGACTTTGCTGACATTTTATGTGCTGTTCGATAGTGTCAGGAGTTGTTTTGATGGTAAATGAATTTTCTATTTTTCTATGTCTTCTAGCATATTTTAAAAGTCTAAATAGTTTCGGAGGCGTGGTCGTGTTCTCAAACAAGGTTCAGGATGAGATATCTGGCGAATGCTTGCATGTAGACGGCGGTAAATCGTCATACTAGTTTGAAGAAATTTGAGTCAGTGTGTTGGACGGTGTGTTAAGAGTATTTGACACTCTTAAGGCCCGCTAGAAGCCGTTTCCGCACCAATAGGCTAGCCTCGGTCTTCCTTGTGTGTGGGCTTATGATTATTAAACTGCGAAATGGCAGGAAAGACTCCTCCCACAGTGTGTATTGTGGTGCTTTATTCTGGGAAATCAATAAAAATACTATCTTGATTGTAATGTTCCATTTTACAATGCAGTAGCTTGACACAATGTACGACACACCGGGAAAACAAATAAGCTGGAAAGTCATGACTCCTATGTGCATGGGTTTTTATTGGAGTTGCATCACGGAGACAGAGTGTATATCAGTTTCTTCCTGGAGCTGTTATGACATGAGTGAAGCACGGAGGAACAATGTCCCGTGTAAACCATCTGATTATTGTCGTTGGACCAGTCAGGAGCTCTTTGACAGTTTGGTCCTGGTTTACCTATGCCAGCTTGGCCATAGTCATGAATCTCAGAATGTGCTGAACTTTTTTAGGTAAAGGTTCGGTGATGGAGCACAATTTGCTGTTTGAATAAAGCTTACTGTTGGATATCACTGGACTTTCTGGTTAAACAGAGTTGGCAGAAGTATGCAAGTTGCTTTCTTAAGTACTAACAATCTGATGAAACTAATCAGGTAAGAGTTGAAGTATGGCTTATACAGTTTACTCAAGCGGAAGTATGAAAGTATGTGCTACTAAATGTACTGGGAGTAAAAAAGTAAAAGTATTTCTTTAAAAAGCTGCGACTGGAATTGATATATCTATCGTTGTTTGTTTTTTGCACAGCATTTACACTTTTTTTTTTCCAGAAACAAGGAGTTGCTGTTATCTGGTTTTGGTTAAGTCCAATAAAACCTTTTTATAAATAAAAAAACGTTGAGTGCAAACAGAGACTGCATTCATAGCTTAAATAAATGTAATGAATTTGGTCTCTCATTTATTATTATTACTTTTATAAGTTGCTAAAAAGTAATCGGCCCTGGGTCACCCTGCTCTCTAAATATTGGTATCGGCCATTATAAAACCCATATCGGTCGACCACTGGTGTGGCACCACACAGCTCCAGAGATCCCCGGTTCAATCCTGACCCCAGACTGTGTCTGTGACTGTCCCCCAATGTCTGTGTTGGTTTATTCTGGGTATTCCGATTTCCTCCCACATTCCAAAGACATGCGTTAGGTTAATTGGCTGCTCTAAATTGTCCCAGTATGAATGTGTCTAACTGGAATCGACATGACTTTGCTCCTGTAGTGAAAAGCCACTGATGCTGATGCGACGTTTAAAAAAAACAAACTGTTTTTCGGTGTCTCTTGAACTTGCTGTTTGGATGTGTTTCAGACTTGCTAGCTGGGAATTCTAAACTTTAAGATTTTAAGATTTCCTTTGTTTGTGTGTAACCCTTCTTGCAGTTTCAGAATCCTATCAGCAGGAAATAACCCATTCAAATTGACAAAACGGAATGACTTTAAGGTTGTTCTACACGCACTAGTTTCTGTTTTTGTTTCCCTGTTTAGCTTGAGGTCCAGTCTCCACCAGGCACCCCGATTGGGTATGTGGTCCAGAAATGGCATCCTTTCCTGCCCAAGTTTACCATCCAAAATGAACGGAGGGAGGACGTGTTGAAGATCGTTGGGCCCTTCTGTTCATGTAAATGCTGTGCCGATGTGAATTTTGAGGTGATTGTTCATTTGCTTGTTGCTAACTGAGCCAACTAACGTTACGTCAGACAGACGCTGGCCTTGACGACTGTTTCCGAGCCCACCTCACCCTGAGATCGAGACTCAGACCTCTTTATAGTCTCGAGGCTAGACTTAGTACTACACCAGTGATTGCAGAATTACAAATGATCTGAATATGTTTTTTCTTTTTGCTCTTACCACAGGTTTTGTCCATGGATGAAAAGTCGAACGTTGGCAGGATCAGTAAGCAGTGGTCAGGCTTCATTCAGGAGGCCTTCACTGACGCCGACAACTTCGGCATCAAGTTCCCCATGGACCTGGACGTCAAGATCAAGGCTACGCTTTTTGGGGCCTGTTTCTTGATCGTAAGCAAATCCATTTCCTTTTACTTTATTTATTTTTTGCTAGTTACCTGTTGGTGAGACCAAAGAGGTCTAATTAGTCTTGAAGAGAAGCCGTGTGACATGAGGAGGCACCTGAGGAAATGCCGATGCATAGTTAATTCAGTAGCTGTAGCTCTTAGGCCTGTAGTGACAAGCGGAAGATGTATGTGTGCAGTAAGCATTGCTACAGGGTGGTATTTAGTGAGTCACATGACCTACAGGAACAAACTCCAAGCTCTCAGAGTCCAGATGATTGAACAGCAATGACATTCCCATCGAGGTCTCTGAAGTGATCATGACCACACCATGCTCTCACAAGGCTACACCTTCTAGTGAATGACTGGAACTCTACAAGTGAAGATACCGGACTTGCATACAAACATGCACCACATAGCTCTGCGTTTATCAAATCAGCTCCTCCAAGATCGTTCCTCAGTCCTTAAATCCCTGCCGATTTGGGATTTCCCGTCTCAACATGTCAGGCACCATGGCTACACGTACATCTACAGCCTGTACGCCCACGCAACCATTTTGAACTTTGCTGACAAGCAATAGCACCGTTCAAACAGTGGGGAGGTGAAATTCCTTACCTTGTGCTGCCCACACGACAAACTCCCACAATCTCAGTAGCCATATATATACACACACACGCTTCTTTACAGTATGTGAACAACACCTTGGAGTTTGCGATCTCTGACATTTCAGCTGACGTTCATAGCATGAAGCAAACAGCCACATAAACTCCAAAGGCAAACAGTGAAGGTGGAATGGGCTGTACCGAATGCTTGCTGATTTTCGGTTTGACAGTTTTGTAGTTTTGCTCTTTGACTGTGAACAAATGTTTTGCCACTAAATCCGAAGAAATTCTTCCTTTTGTCACTTGTTTTGGTGTCATTCCTGATCGTGGCAGCCCACGTCATCTAAAGTTTCTCATAACTGTACGACTGCATAACTGCAGTGGAAGGAACCACGGCTTAATTCGCTTTTTTTCTGCCAAAACCTTTGGATGAAAACCTGGCTTCACTGTTCCCATGCGTGCAGAGTGGCTGGAGGAAGAAACCCGGTTGCCAGGCCCACTTATTCTCAGCGCTTTGCTTCATTATTGCTTAGACCAGGTGAGGGAATCCGTCGCAGGATCTGGCAACCCTGGCGAAAACTGATATATGCTCGAAGAATAAATGAAAATGAAGAATATTCAATCCTCCTTCTGTAATCCAGCCAAAACAACCTTGGGAAAGTGTTCGTCTTACTGTAATGAAACAAGTTCACTTTGCTTCAATAGCTTAAGACATTGATAAATCAAGTCCATGAATCCATGGTTGGTGGTACCATGTAGAAGAAGCCCATTCTTCCTAAAACAAGTTTATGGGTAGTATGGGTATCAAACCCTTTCTCAACTCTCTCGCTGTTTCTTTTCCAGGACTTCATGTTCTTTGAAAACAACGAGAATAAGAGATGAGCGGAGCGTCCCCTCTCTGCGTGAGTACTCGTAGCTGTAATAAACACCAAATATCGTGCGTTTGGATGTCCTCGCCTGATTCATTGTGATTTCTTTTTTCAGTCTGCGTGAGGCGGCCGTGCTTTACGCTCATCTATGCCATCTTGGAATATCTCAGAAACCTTTTAGATATTTTAATACAAATATCCAGTCTATCTTTTCTATGCCTTGACGTCGTGTATGGGACTCTTCTGTGTATTTAAAGTGTAGTTTTCCTAGGACAACCCCCAGGTGGCGCCAGAACGTAAGCTTCTGAGTGGCGCCGCAAACGTGAAGGTCCGTCACAAATAGCCGCAATCACGTGGACCTAGGAGTCGCCAGAACTGGGTCAGACAGGGACGAGGCCCTGATTTGTGCCTCAGGATCCAGTCCACGAACCAGTACGATTCTTCTGTGGAGCTTCTGAGTGGAAGACGAGCCAAAACAAGCCACCTGACTGTCTGATGCGTTTGCTTTGATCAATGATGGAGCACTCTTCTGCCTGTGACGTTGCAGGACTCTGACCTAGAGCTAACCTGGGGCTCAGAAGGAACCAGTGCGGGTTGGAGCTCTGTTAAATTAGCCATGCGTTTGATGTTGAGGAAAAGGCTTGGTAGGGATTAGGACCTGTTCTGCTCTGAGTAACTCTCATGACTCTCATTTTCAATTTCACAATTTCCAACGTGTGAAATCTTACAGAAACTACTAGAGATGGCTGAAAAACCGGCAGAGCTCTAAAACAGTTGTACACATAAGCCCATAAGCATATATACATAATACAGTAGTATCTACTCACTGGACAAACAATGAATCATCTGTGACTGAGACGTACCCAATGGCGTCTAATACCTCAACGACTTCTGACGAGATTTCCCTCTAGACTGGGTTTTTGGCACTGCTGGTAGACCCGTACGACCATACGCTTCAATACACCTGTAAATTCCGCTACTTCCTTCACACTATGGCCTTTGGCACCGCCCCCATTTTTCCAGTCGTTAACGTATGCTTTGCGACCCATTTTCCACACATCGAACGAGACATTCACACACTGTACCACCTCTTCACAATCTATGAATCCCGTCGCACACAACGCACATATTTATAGCCTGATGCAGCGCCATCTGCAGGAGCCTGAAGTTACTTCCTCCTTAAACCTGCTGCACACTGCTAAATGTTTTGGCCACTAAATAGCTAAACTGTAAAAAAAAAAAAATTCATAATAAATTCTTTAATGTTAATTTGTTCTTCATTGCTCATCCATGGCAGAGTAACGCCCACTGTAGTGTTCAACCACTTCTGTTATTGTGTAACAAGTTTTTTTATGCCCATTTGTGCCCCTACGACTGTACGATGCCAAAGCCTGCCTTAAAGAGAAATAAAAAAATGACAAATAAAAATGAACAAGCAAACAAAAAACAGAAATAAAAGAAAAATAAATGACAAGATAACCTAATAAAATTTTGCCAACTACATTTATAAGCAAGCTAAGCGAAAGAGAACTAAACTGTAGAAAAATTAAGGTATAACCAAAATAAAAAATTAAAAATAGGTAGGACAAATAATTTTGGCTAAATTGATAACAGATAGAAAATACAAAATAATTAGCAAGCTGTTCTACCAGAATACAGCAGAAAAACAAATACAAGAAAAAAGATATGCCTATATAAGAAAAGAAACAAAAAAAATAGTGAAATTAAGAATTAGTAGGGAGAGATGTTGTGGCTAAATTTACTTTTATTTGCATGACACCATGACTTGTCCTTTAAAAGGGGCTGTAAAAAACAACAACAACAAAAAACATATATAGCGATAGATACCCCCGCCACCCAAACAGATTCCTTGCCACTTCATTTTGCCACTTTCTGTTGTGTCTTTGTTTCATAATTCTTTGAGGCCATCCAGCAATATTTGAAAGTGAATTTGTTTGAAAAAAATTAATAAAAAAGTAGTGGCCTAGGTGCTAGGAGTGTGTTCTTGGTGTGTAAGGGCTTATTTTTATCGGCCAAACAAAAAAACTGTTTTATGTATAATACAGGAACACATCACACAAATATATAATAAATAAAAATATTTAGTTCTTTTTTAAGTACTGCATGCATGTATGTACATTATCCTGATGTATGTAACAAAAAATAAAAGCAATAATCTGCTTCATCCTGTCTCCTTATGCATGTTTATTTAGATTTGCTTTAGTTAATATATGTAAGTAGTCATTAAATATTTGCAGATATATACTATGCAGGCAAGTTTATTTGCTGCACGTACGCCGTCTACTGGCAGGTGTGTTCCCTACATGCGCATCAAACATTGACAGGTATAACAGTAATTACCACATGCGCGCCCTCTAGTGGCAGTTTTAGTTTCTACGCGACTCCCTTTAAGGGTTTATTCCTTATATTCACGTCCCCTACTGGCGAGTTTGTTCTGCACATAGGCGCCCTCTGCTGGTGGTTTGACAGCCATTCTTCTGTCTTAGTACCTCCTTATTGTAAGGTTTGTTTCCAGTACGTGTGTCTAATCCTGTGAAAGACATTTTTAGAGCCGACCGTGGGTGTCATAACACATCCTGCTGTCTCACAAGCGTTTGTGCTCAAGCAATTGTCATCCTCTGCGCAGACACACACACATAAATGACGTCAATGATAGTAGTTTTAAAATGCACGTATTATTTCTCAGTCACGGTTTTGGTTTCTTTAGGTATTTGAAATCCTCTCGCTGGGAGTTTTGTGAATGATCATACTGGTTCTCCTCGTTTGAACCACTGATGTAGCTAAAACACACAGAAGCAGTCTAATCCATCCTGAAGGCAGGTGGAATCCAAAACAAGCTAACAAACTTGCATGATTCATTTTTGAGCTAGCTAAAGAGTACTCGGGTCAGACGGCTCTCGAGCTCATTAAGCCGTTGTTACCTGGGCTCGTGATCAACCGTGCTAACGTTTTAGCTCTTGCTCCTCTTTAAGGCCACGACATTAAACAATGAACTCCAACTGTTCTCAGTGCAGCTTCTTACCGCCAGAAACGTTTAGTCAGATAATGTTACCTCTAAAACACACCTATATCCATTGCTTCCACCTTTCGTTTCGTCTTTCTTACATCCAATGGAGTGCACATGGGAACAAACCTGCCAATAGATGGCGCACATATGTTATTCCTCTTAAGCATGGTCACCAGGTGCCAAGTTGTCGCTGTGTCTGTAACTCCCCAGTGTTGCCATACCTGTGGATGACCTGCTTTTTATACCAGTGCAGTTCCCTGTCTCCTGCTAGGCGTGTTGACTCGGATATAACAGCAAAGGCATGACAAGTAGCTTCTGCTCCGTGTCATGGTTTGCTTTAGGCAAGTAGTGACTCAGTGGTTAAGGTTCTGGACTACATATTAATAGTTATAAGTTCAAATCCCATCTCCATCAAGCTGCCACTACTGGGCATGAGAGCGGATTCACAGGTTTATTGGGAGACGCCATCAAACCAATGAAGTACGAGGCTAAGTAAGCGGGGTAAATACAAAATGCATCGATAGACGATATTACAAACAACAAGTTTCATCTGTTTTAACCAGATGAAACAGAGACTTAACGAGAGAATGTGAACCAGTTTATATAGTTATACAGTGGGGCAAAAAAGTATTTAGTCAGCCACTGATTGTGCAAGCTCGCCTACTTAGAAAGATGAGAGAGGTCTGTAATTTTCATCATAGGTACACTTCAAATATGAGAGACAAAATGAGAAAAAAAAACAGGAAATCACGTTGTAGGAGTTTTAAAGAATTTAATTGTAAATCATGGTGGAAAATAAGTATTTGGTCACCCACAAACAAACAAGATTTCTGGCTCTCACAGACCTGTAACAACTTCTTTAAGAAGCTCTTCTGTCCTCCACTCGTTACCTGTATTAATGGCACCTGTTTGACCTCGTTATCTGTATAAAAGACACCTGTCCACAGCCTCACACAGTCAGACTCCAAACTCAACCATGGCCAAGACCGAAGAGCTGTCGAAGGACACCAGAAGAAAAAATTGTAGACCTGCAGAAGGCTGGGAAGAGTGAACTACAATAGGCAAGCAGGTTGTGTGAATAAATTCAACTGTTGGGAAGCAACTGTAAGGAACAACAGACCATGATACTCTCCCTCGATCTGGGGCTCACACAAGATCTAATCCTGTGGAGCAAAAGGTCATGAAACGGTGAGCAAAAATCCCAGAAACTACACGGAGGGACCTGATAGGGACCTGATGAATGACCTGCAGGAGAGCAGGGACCAAATTAACAAAGGGCTACCATCAGTAACACACTCCGACGAGAGAGACTAAGATCCTGCAGTGCCAGGCGTGTTCCCCCGGCTTAAGCCAGTACAGCTCCGGACGTTGAAGTTTGCCAGAGAGCATATGGAGATCCGAAGAGGATTGAGAAATCATGGGTCGATAAAAACTCACTGTCGTTGTTAGAGAAGGGAGAATGCTGAGTGCCATCAAGAACACCATACATACTGTGAAGCATGAGGGTGGAAACATCATGCTTTGGGGCTGTTTTTCTGCAAAGGGGAGAGGATGACTGATCCGTGGTAAGGGAAGAATGAACGGGGCCATGTATCGTGAGATTTTAAGCCAAAACCTCCTTCCATCAGCGAGAGCATTGAAGATGGAACGTGGCTGGGGCTTCCAGCATGACAATGATCCCAAACACACCGCTCGGGCAACGAAGGAGTGGCTCTGTAAAAAGCATTTCAAGGTCCTGGAGTGGCCTAGCCAGTCTCCAGACCTCAACCCCACAGAAAATTTGTGGAGGGAGTTGAAAGTTCGTGTTGCCAGAAAACATCAGTGCTCTAGAGGAGATCTGCATGGAGGAAGGGGCCAAAATACCAGCTACAGTGTGTGCCAACCTGGTGAAGACTTACAGGAAACGTTTGACCTCTGTCATTGCCGACAAAGGTTATGTTACAAAGTACTGAGTTGAACTTTTGTTGTTGACCAAATACTTATTTTCCACCATAATTACAATTAAATTCTTTAAAAATCCTACAATGTGATTTCCTGGATTGTTTTTTCTCATTTTGTCTCTCATAGCTGAAGTGTACCTATGATGAAAATTACAGACCTCTCTCATATTTCTAAGTAGGAGATCTTGCACAAGCAGTGGCTGACTAAATACTTTTTTGCCCCACTGTATTTTAGAGAGAATATACTGGAAGTGGGTGCCATCAAAGGAGCACTACTTACACTAGGACAGGTACGTATACTTACGAACACCATACTTATATAGTCCAAACCTAGTTAACTCCCGCCTCTGCTCGTGGCTCCGCAGCATTGATTGGTTGTTGAGGTGAACAGCTGATTACGGAGTTAAAAGAAAGTTTTTTTTCCTATTATAAGTATATTATTTAGTATAACTGTTAAGACCTCGATCGGTTAAAGCGGATACACCTTGGTAATTGTACTGCCAGACAAGTGCTGTAACTTCCCTGCTGCTGCAGACCCGATCTATAAACAATGCTAGGCCAGGCGCATTAATACATATCTCAAATTAACCTTGCAGTTTCTAATTCAAACTCCAGAACTCGTTCGCTCAGCTTTATTCCCCTGTTCCAAGCTCCCATGCTGTCCACGTAGCCTACAGTGAAGCCTCCAAGAGTGAGGAAAGAAGTTGCCTGGCCTTTATTTATTAATCGCATTACACTAATGTAGAGGGTTCAGCCTCACGTAGTTATGCCTACGGCGTGGGTCCGAGCGCTATCAAATATGCATAGGCATTCAAAGCCGAACCTGCTCTGGCGAAACCCATGGACGGACTACAGGGCCTAATTTTACCCCGCACACACCTGTCAATCACAGAAACCCGGCTCGTCAGAGGCAACAAAATCGATGAGAAGCAGGAACGAGAACACGAATAACGAGAGCCGGCGTGCTCCTTTTTTTCCCTTTTCCTTGACAGCGGCGTACAATAGAGGACGATCTATGATAAATAAAATGCATAGGCCGCGCTCAGGAACGCATACTGAACGAGGCAGCGCTGTTTTAAATGGATCGTCCATATAGATGCTTCCAATTAAAGCTGCATTTTAACGTCAGGTTTATTTACAGTTGCACAGGTGTACGATCAAGCCGACAAAGTTCAAGGTTCTGCTCAACTCTTCGGCGGAGCGGACTTTGAGTCGCTATATCTTATTGAAAAGGTGTTGAACGTAACTCGAACTGATTGTGCCAGCTCTAACAATCGGTAGCGGTATGGTAGCTAAAAACACCCACTAGAGGTAACTTTAGTAGAATGCATTTTGAAAGAAAAATTTTCTTCATGGTGGGACCTTTAAAGGGTTCTTGCTCCAGGGCCCCAAAGTTGGACAGGGTAAAGTAGAGAATGGCGAATTTGAAAGCGCAGACACGATCATGAAAAAGGAGGCGAAAGAGGGCAAAATACTACTATAGATCGTCAACAACAGCCCATAACGCAAAAATAGCTAGTAGTGTTAAGGTTCAAGCGAACCCACCTGTTTTGAGGCTGGAAACCCAACACTGGCTCACACAATCACACAGGACAAAAGTCAAAACAAAGGTTTATTTAGCTAACTCAGATAAGAGAAGAAGAGAGAGAACCCAGACGGAGGCAGTGGCAACCAGGCGACTTAAACCAGGGCAGATTCTGGGGCAGGAACAGACGTTGCCCACATGATCAACAGCCCGATAGATGCAGGTCTCGAGCTCACGGGTCACCCGTATGGGAAACAGGCACAGGTCCAGGTCAGAGCTAGCCGAGGAACAGTCCGGGCTTCGGGTCAGGTCCGTGGCAAAACACGGAGAGAACAGGCAGTGGAATTTCCAGTGAGGTAAAAGAATCCGAGCTGCACAAACTGAGACCAAGCTAAGGCTGATATTTCTCAACGCCAGTCCTCTATAGCAGGGCTCATCAGGGCTGAACTTGCTGCAGGGGTTACAACAATCAGTGAAAGCCGGTGCCCAATTGGGGAAAAGCACACTTAACCTGCAAAAGAGGCAGGAGGACAGAAAGAGAAAGAAACACGGCGGCTTAGAACGGAAAACTGGTAGCTAGGGATCAGACTGCACTGACTGGCAGCTAGTTTACACCGATCGCAGGTGCGTTTGTGGGTTCGATCAAGCATATAAAACCAGAAAATAGGTAGCACCAGACCCCCCTTGTTCAAAGACCCTTCAAGGCCCTCAAAGCTCTAGGACTGAGAAACGCTGGTACTGCAGCAATTGCAGATTTAGGGCACGAGGACACTTGTGATCTTTTAATCTAGATTTAATGCAATCTGCCACAGCCAGTGGTGTGTAATTAGTCATATCAAATAGCAAGCCTGTCCCCGAATGCTTCTTCAGATTCCTGCAGATCAAAAAAAACGAGACAAGCTGCAATTTCTGTCCGACTGCATAGAAAATGCTGAGACGAATTCCTGCTGCCTGGTCCTCCCTCCCGCTGAGGCGAGAAGATGTGCCAGCGCGCCCGATTGAGACGTCTGTAAAGAGTTTCTGTTAATTACCTTGTTGGCTGAGTCTCTAAAAATAACCGGATAAATAAATGATACAGCCTGGGTAACATTAAAGCCAGTGGAAACAGGCTCCGATTTTAATTAATGTCCCAGTTATCCAAACGACAGTCATATCTGGGTAGAAACATTTGGTTACACAAAGCGTATGCAAAGTTATGCTCTCTTTTCAAACGCTTTATCGTTCTCTGGTTACTAGTTTTTATAAGGCGTGTCCTAAACATGAGGGCTACTCGTTCACTGTACCTGTTAGCTACTGCGCCACCTATTTTAAGGCATGTATAAATGTTTATACTGTACAAACAAGAGCGCTACTTACGTGCTACTTTTTGCTAGTGACTAAATAATCCATAGCAGCTCAAAGCCTGGATTCGAAAAGTGTTTATGGAGGCCTAAGATGGATTGGCGCCCCATATGGAGTGTTAACGTGTAGTTACCACATTATAAAAGCTATATAAGCTACGTACAGTAGCTCTCTTTTTAGGCAAATGACCTTTTATTTAGAGTGATATGCTGCTTCGCTTCAGGTTAGCAAACTCTCCAGTTGCTAGAAAGGACTATCAAATATGCTGTCTAACGACTCGACTTTCTGAAGTTTAAACAGGTCAAATAATTTTGCTTCAGGATGATGCTAAAGGTCTTGTTTGCTGCTTCCCTTCGTTGGCAGTCAGACCGTGTAAAACATCAACAATGGTAAAACAGCTAAAAACAAACCACGTTCGATTTCCACGCCAGCAGAATCGCATCCAGCTCTCAGCGAGGCCATTTATTGCTATTTTAAACTGAATGACAGCTAAAAGCAGTACTTTTCCGTAACACAGATGGTTGTGTTCAAAATCAAGGTGTGAGCTTTCATGGAAATCAGACACAGTTTGCTGTGCTTGTCAATTCCGGAAGGGAACGGCTGCCAAAAGGTTTGTTCTGCTCGCAGCATCTGCGATGGGCTGTGAAAAGTAGATCCTTTCTTTGAGTTCGTCTCACTTAAAACATTGATCTTGGGCCCAAGGGGAAGTGCTCAGGAAAATGAAAATGACGTTCGTTCTGAACAACAGTACATTGCTCTTTCTGCCAGGGATATAATTAGCGCTTTTTTAAACATCCTTCCCAGAGTTGCAGAACATGCACTGAGTAGCGGATGAAGCGTTGTTAAGCTTTATTGATAAGTGTAGATGACTATTTATCTATTTTATATTGTCTGGAGAGAGAATTAAATACATAATACTAAACTATCTGACCTGTTTAAGTGCATAGCATGCTACACAAGCCGTGTTTCCATCTGGCTGGTGTTCACTGGATAGCAAGTTTTTAGTTGGCCTTCAAAAACATATTGCTTTGTGTTATCTTTGTGTATTTATTCTTTTGAAAAATGCATCTATTGGCTTGGTTAAGGGTGTCTGTGTGTTAGCAAGCGCACAAGCCAGTGCTAATGCTATCTTATAGCAAGATGTTTGTCAGCCCAGTCAGATTATATTGTTTAATATTATAATATTATATCGTATCAAAAAATAGGTGTATATGATTTTGGTACATTGCAAGCCGTGTTCAACCCTGGCTAATTTTATCTGGATATCAACATGTATTTGCAATCAGCTCCATAATTATTGGCACCCTTCGAGCTGAAATCTGAATATTAAATGAAACGGTTTTGGAACAGAAGAAGAATGATCTGTTAGCACAATTTTTAAGCAACATGTTACAATTCTGAAGCCTCAGATGGTGAGAATTACCGCATGCTTTCTGTTTTCTTAGCAAATCTGGAGAAGATTGGTTGAGAAATCTTGGACCATGATTCCATGGAGAACATTTACAGCATTTAGCAGACACTCTCTCACACCCAGAGCGATTGATAAATTATACAATCTTACAATCCAAGCAATTGTGGGTTAAGTCTTGCTCAAGGACCCAACAGTGGCAGCTTGGCAGAATCAGGATTTGAACCCTGGACCTTCTGGTCCATGGCCCAGTACCTTAACCTAACCACAGTCCCACGAAATAGTGTGCTGTAGCATCTGAAGCATCTTCTCCTTTAGGGCTAACAGTGCTCATGTTGTGAATGAGCCCACACTGGACCTCCTTCAGAGTTCATTTGCATTTTGACATTAATGTCATTTAGCAGATACCCTTCTCTAGAGCGACTTGCAACTGATACGATCCTACAATGGAGAACATTTCCAATTCCATGATATTCCGAGGTCTGCTCTTATAGACTGCCCTCTTTAAATCCACATGACAGGCTTTCAATTGGGTTCGAATCTGAAGACGGAGAGAGCCATCGCATCACTTTTTTGTTAGAAAAACCATTTATGTGTCCATTTTGATGTGCTGAAAGTCCACTCGCAGCTAAAATCTCCTAGTACTTAGTGGAATGAAGTTCAGTCTGCATTTTAGTGCTTGCTCTTAGGCTTCTTTTGTGGAATTCTTCCAAAAATGCTTCTGCTCAAGGAGGTGGCGCCCGACAGAGGGTTTTATCATTTAATATTCATAACTGTGCAGTTATAAATCTGTGCTCTTTGGCGTTTCTCTTTACCTTTCTTAGTGTCCTCCTTACTGTATGTGAAGCAAACTTTTAATTGTTTCATGCTTTTCCAGCAGTGATCACATTGAGTGTGTTTAGTGGTAGTTTTATTAGAACCATTTTCTACTATTGTGTCTCAATCAAGATTCTCTGGTGTTACTTTGCTTTTATGTTCATGGAGGACAAAAGGGTTTTAAAAGTGTTACCCCGTATTTATTCCCAAGGTATCAGGGAGTGGTCATAGACAGTAATTGAGTTCCTGGAGACTGGGACCGGTTATGCATTTTTCTCAGAATTTATTCATAGTTTTATGAAATAATAAAGTAATCTTAATATAAAACTCTTTCCAAATGGTTTCCAATCTCAAATCTGCTTTATAGAGACAGTGCTAAATGTTGGTCCATTATGACTGAATGAATAGCAGCCCCTCTTATACCATGGAAAAAAAAAAGTCTCCCTGTTGACTTTAGTAACTGGAACAGGCTTTTAGAGTGGATGGTTGCGGGAGCTAATGTTTACATCCTGTGGTTTGTGTGCTTTCAAAGACAAATTACCTGATGCACTGATCAATTGTGATTCACACACAGGGCTGGTTAGATATTTCATTTCTTTTGTCCCTATAGGAAATGGATTAAATAGAAATGCAATTTTGCTGAAATCGGATGCCAGTTGCACCCAACGGCATGACTGCATGCACATCAGGAGCCATTAGGGTGCTGTTTTTTATATGCACGTGGACAATAAAGTCTAGTACTGACTCATCCCTTTGGCAAAAACACATGCCAGCTCTGAAAAAGGGTTCATCCGAGCTAGGAGCAGTTGGACTTCCATTATCATTTCCACCAACAGTCAGGTGTTTCTCTTGTCTTTTTTTGACTAGCTACTATTCCATTCCCTTCACCTAAGCCACATAAACCTGGAGGATGTGCAGCGATTATGGAAAACGACACAATTTTCATCCAATTTTCATATTTTTGAACTGCATAATCACAAAATGGTCTATAGAGACTGTATATGTGTGTACGTTTTTAACGGATTAAAAAATGAAAATGGTTTTGCATGCCCAGTCATTATTTCTGAAATCAACAGGACTCCCAAATATGGCAAATATCTGCAAATATTAGAAATAAATTCACCTGCTTTAGAAAACCGACAAGCGTGGGGTCTGAACTGTGGTACCAGTAGCAGAATTGTTTGACCAACATGAAGAAGAGTTCCCAAATTCCCTTACATCTTGGAACAACCAGTCCGATCAAGTGGCTCTTGATCAACTTTAGAGGTCTTATCATTTTCTAAAATTATAATCATCTTATTATTATAAAATGATTGGCTGACACCAATAATAATTGCATTGGGCAGCAGAAATTTAAGGGTTCAAGTCCCGGCTCTGCCAAAACTGCCACTCCACGGCTCCACGATCCCCGTAAGCCTCAGACGCTTGGATCTTGGATTGTACCTTGCAAGATTTTAAGAAGTCGTTCCGTATGAGGGCGTCAGCCAAATCCTAAGAATGGAAATGCAATATCCAGAAAAAGTGACATTTTATCTGCAAAACCAGCCTGACATTGTCGAGGTTTAGTCCCGTTTCATGCTGTTCCCCATTGCTTTATTGTTCAACCCTCTCGTTTTGTAACAGCTTAAAGCCTCTGACATGATGTTCAGCTCAAATTAGATCCCGTTGTGCGAACGATTGAGTGGATAGGCTTCAGATCCATTCATCTAGTTAATTTAGCTCTGTCGGGTTTTAGCGGATCGGCGTTCCGAAGTTGGAATGAAGTGTCATTTGGAGCGAGCGCTAATCCTGTTCTGTAATATTCACACACTGCTGTGCAAATCAGCCGAAAGGTAAATTTCTATTTGGACGGCTTAATTGATTCCTTCCTCGTGACTGCGGACTCCACAGTGTGATAACGGCTTATCGGTTACACTGTCACTGTGCAGTTCAGATTTTTTTGAGGGGTGGGGGCTTGTAATTCAGAGGGCAGCTCTTCGTCTGTATTGGCACCATAAAGTAAGGCCTATAGAGTTAATAATTTGCATTTTTCGAATAACACTGGGAAGCACATTTTTTAGCTTGCTTTGTCACCCAATCTCAAGTATGTGGGCCTTATAGTTCTTCTCTCCAAACCACAGTAATGGTAAAAGCCATGTGAAAAGAGAATGGGTTTCATGGGCTGTCCCTCCTAATGATTTGACCCCTGCCCAGGTATTTATGTCCTCCCATTTCCCATTCATCCAACACCTCCACTACGAGAACCGACAGTTCTCGTACTGTCTAATATATCTCCAGTCTCTATAGGCGCCGCTGTAGCATGACAAGCAGTGCGCTTTGTTATTCAACCCATGACGCTTTGGCTCATCGGTGTATATGATTTAAATCAGAGCCACCATGATATCTGGATTCCCTCAGACGCGCATTCATATTGTTTATACTGCTCATCAAGCGGATCAGTACTGCTATAGATCTAAAGAGATGGCCCGAGGCGATGGGACACGATATCGCTCCAGGCTCTGGAATAATAAAACAGAAGTGACTAATTGTGATGCGACGCTGCGTTTTCTGCCATCTAACGTGTCGAGGCATGAAATCGAGTTCGCTCGGCGAAGGGTTTAGTGGCCATTTATTGAGAATGCAATTGGACTTTGGGGTGCGGTGTACAATCCGTCTCTGTTTTACTGCCGTAACTGGAAAACAAATGCAAGCTCGGGTGAAATCGACGTGGAAATCTGCTATGCCGAGCCGGTTCTCACAGTCCTGTCTCGCTACCAGCAGTGCTGTATTTTTCCGCCCTGCGTTTTGACAGGATTACATTCAGGCACGGAAATGTATGATTTTCAGAGGCAGCACTGAGTGGAGGTGTGAGCGGCAGCTTGTTAGACTGGTGCAGCTGTCTCTACCTGAAGTGATGATATTTCTGTGTTAGGAAATTGGATTAACCCTAACATGTCAGCGTGTAATGTGCGTTTGAAAGCCTCTGCTTTTTTTTACTCCTTTCATAGTTGCCAGAGTGTAGTGCTGCGTTATGGTGCCACTATACTTGGCCTGTACCTTGAGGCAGAATCACACTGGCACAAGATGGGTTGCCAGGGTGATGCATGCTACCCCCGAGAACTAAGTCAGTCCCCTGTGTCACATTCAGGAGGATTTTCGGTCTATGTCTTTGCCATTTTGTGTTTCTAGTAGCTGTATGGCACTGCGTTCTTGTCGCCCATTTCCTTGGCTCATAAGTAATAACTGTCCACATAATTAATTTGATGGGTTAACTGCGGCATTACCTTTACTCTCCAACACAATGTGGAGAGGCATCATTAGGGAAATTAAATGATGTATTTTATCGCAGAACATTTATTCCCTACCATAATCAGCATGGTGTGGCATATAAAGATGGAAAGACAGTTTGTTTTTCATGCTTCTTTTCACCTCTGACATTTTTTGGACCGTTTTAGGAAGCGTTCGTCACTTGAACCCAGTTTCACTCAAAACGGTCATGCATCTCAGGGGTTTCCCCTTGTTCTCACCTCTTGTTGTTCAGCTGAGGGTCTTGCACTGTCTTTTTCTACAGTCTTTTCACACAAACTGTGCAATTCTGGGGCTGAAGGATCCCAAGGGTATTAGAAGGCGACCTGAAATTTCAAGGGCTGCCTCCATTCTCTTTGTGCACAGTATCGGGGAAAAACAACCACAATTGGACGAAATCCGTGGTGTGTATTCTTGGTTCTACCTCAGGCGAAACCCACCATAGATAGACTCTAGGTAGAGGAGCAACACGAGAACGACGTTGCATTAACTGACTCACTCAGACTTGATCTACTCCACTCCTGCTGCTGAGAATAGGGAAGAAAAGATCCTCCCGCTCCTCAACTAATGAGTCCTTCGGGAGTCCTGACTCATGTGTCAGCGGAAAGAGGAATGTCGCAATGTGAATAAGCTTAATAGTGCAGGTGTGTGTCTCCCACGCACATTTAAATTAAACCCAATGCTGTGCGGGGGCCATTATTTTCTTCCGTGCCTCACATCAAGCCGACGCGCGTCCCTGTGCTGCCTGTCAGTCTGAAGCCGGGTAGAAACTCGGCTGGATGTTTGACGTCAATGTCCTGAAGTCTGACAAGAGCAGATCTTTGCATGTCAGATGCAGAGCTAACCTCGTTTACCATACAAACCAAAGTCATACCGTGGAAAATGCTATTATGAATTATTAATATTACTTTCTTATTTTGCTGATATGAATGCACTACATCTGTGTGCTAGTGATATAGTGCAGTGATCTGTTTATGCTAATTCTAATAAAGTAGCAAATGAATCCCAATCAGTGGCTGTAAGCTTCTGTTGGGCCCAGTCATCACGACTGATCTGGGACATCTGGGGTTAACATGTGGTTGAACTCCTTTAATAAGCACGCACCATTTAAATAACGCAGCGTGTATGTTAGCCCTGTCTGAGCCGTAGCATTAGCTGAGCTTAATGCAAAATGTCAGAACTTATGGCGTAGCTTTGCTGAAGGACCTGCTTTCCATCCATAAGCTTTAATTAATCTGGAAATCCTTTCCTGGTTTGATAGGGGCACTCGCTCTTCGTCCAGGAGCTACTTCAGTGAGAGGATGCTCTGCTCTTTGGAGCTGATGCCAGGAAATGGCGGAGCCCATCTGCTCTGTTCTGGTAGGTGCATATGTTCTCCTCTCGTCTTGTCATTACTGAGCATTTGTTTCTGAAGTCTTTCAGGGACGCACTCAAAGATGGGTTGGCAGTCAGAGCTGGGGGTACTTCGAGAAAGGTTCTGAGGTCACTTCAAACACAGTCAAACCTTTCTGTTTGATCGCCTCCTGCTATACAAATTCTCACTATCCAAGCTCCCATTACTTGAATTTCCGCTATCCAAACACCGTCCACCTCACCTTTCTCATCGCTACCGGAACTCCCACTATCCAAACGTAGCCTATCCAAAAATTCCGTTACCCAAATCTGAACTCTATCTGCTCTCTGAACTCTCACTACCCAAACTCCCATTAGCCAAACTTAGCCTATCCAAACTTCCTCTCCCACTACTACAACTTCCATTTCCCGACCTCCAGTTATCCAGTCTCCCATATCCTGAATTCTTACTATCCAAAGTCTCATTAACCAAACTTATGCTGAGTGCACTTACGCTATCCATTCTGAATTCCCACCATCTGAACCCCCGCTATCCAAACTTCTGTGATTTGAACTCTTGTTACCTGAACTCCTGCCACTAGAACTTACATTATGCGATCTTCCTTATGTTATCTGAACTCCTGCTATCTGAATTTCTGCTGTAGTGTCCAGAAAAACAATGATAAAATTGACCATGACATGGTAGGTTAACTCCACATACTCCATTCCAAAGACGTGTGTTAGGTTAATTGGTGTTTCCAATGTGCCCTAGTGTGAGAGTGTGTCTTGTTGTGTGAGTGCCTTGTGCCCTGTGCTTCCGGCTAGGCACCAGCTGATCAGGATGAAGCGGATAAGAAAGTGAAAGAAATGAATGATTTATAATCTAATGGCAACTGGTTGCACAGCTGGATGGATGCTGTGTTGTTTAAAATAGATCAGTCGTTGGCCAGAGGTGTGCTTGTGTGGATGTGTTGTATTTTCCAGATGGAAGCAGATGGTTTGCAGGGGGATATTCCCTCATGCAGCTTACAGACGTGCTTCTCTTCTCCTTGGCAGGCTCATCTTACAGGATACAAGGGTTAGCAGTCTTGCTCAAGAGCCTCGCTCAAGAGTGGCAGCCCTGGCAGTGCAGGGACTTGAACCCTCAACTTTCTGATCAATATTCCGCTGTCTTAAGGGCTGAGCCACCACTGCTCATGTGGACTCCTCAAACAGCTACGTAACTCCTGACCGAGAGCACAAAGTGTTCGACGGCGGCGTGCACTTAATCGCTACATCCGCCCTGCGGATAATCAAACCTCAGACCTCCCCTGCAGCTCTCGTGTACAAATTAGACTTCTGTCTGACCTGCTGGTGGCGGTTTCTCTTGCTCTGGTGTAATTACCCGGGTGGTACCCGAGGCCCTGGCAGAGTGGCGTGTAATTGGCACTCCTGCCTCCCCCTCAGGTGAAGCCATGCATTATAAATGCCGTGATATGTGGGAGACATGGCAGCCGGTGATTAGTCGGCGCTGCACTTGTCATTTATTCCTGCCGGAGGTAGGCGCAGCCAGCGCAGGACTATCATGTAATATTTCACATCACCATCTTATTACAGCTGACGGAACGTTCTAATACACTTCAGAACCGAAGCGCCTGTGTTCTCGACCGTCCGTCCGTACATGGCTGAACGTGAGCCTAATGTGATTCAGCGGCCACGATTTCCTCTGGGACGCAGGGCAGATCCGCCTCGTCTCTTGGGAGCTCGTGGACGCTCGATCATCTCCACGCGGTCCTTCATAAGTCCCGCTTCAAACGAGGCGTCCGGGGCTGTGGTATCTGCAGAAACAAACCGGCACATTAGCAAGATGACGCATCGCTGATTGGGATGAACGTGCTGTGCTGCTGATGCTAATAAGATGCGGCATTAGACATGTAGCCATGTTCACGCCAACAGAGCGCGGCATTAAATATGCAGCGACGCTAACTGACTGCTGGTGGATTTTGGCTGGAATTTTATTCAAATTATTACTACATTTTAGAGATGCTCCGACCCAGAGTCTGCCTGTTGAGGCGGTTTCTCATTGAGTGTGTTTACATGCACTTACTCATCCGATAACTGCAGAAAATCAGATTTTGTCATTAATCCAAGAGGATCAATGAGCATATATGCACTTAAGATAACCAGATAATCAGATAACCAGAAACCTCGGGGTTTACATGACTTGGGCAGAACTTTTATTATATAAATTAAGCAAATTGTTCATTTCCTCATGTATATACTGAGTTTCAGAGTTTCCTCAAAAGTGTTCGATAGCCGTTTTGCTGATTCTAATTCTGGGGTTGCCAGGTCCAGAGAAAAAAAAACCCCTGCTACAGTCAGTGGAAAATGAGGCCAAATAAAGCCAGAAGTAAAGCCAGAAAGTCTTTAGAAATACACGGACCTGGCAACCATGGGGGAAGGCTCACGCACATGCACAGACTGAAAACGCAGAGAAATCCAATAATCGGGGTAAAATCCAGCTATTACACTAAACTATTACAAGTGAACCCTTGTGACACCTGCTGACAGAAAGTGGAATCGCACTCTTGAAGGCAGAAACAAATGTGATGAGAACGGCTGTACAGCACTAACTGTTTTCCTATTGTGTTTTAATTACTATCATTGTTTAAACACTATGTACAAAGTATCTAAACTACTATGTGACTAGCGTCCTATTTCACAGAACGCGACGTTAAAGAACCCACACCGGCATGTTTACATAAGTCGTGTAAATTTGCGATTATGGCCCAAGTGTCGTTTGTACATTTAAACTGAACGAGTCGATGAGGAATAATTCAGTGCGGCGTGACAGAAAGTTCTGAATAGGAAAAAGTCAAGGACACTTTAAGAAATACCCTGCCTCAATGAGTAGAAGCAAGCGAACGATGACTGCCTGAACCGTGAATTTTTTCAATTCTGATACTCAGATCCCAAGGTCCCAATTACAAATCCATTATCAGGTACCCTTGAGTTTTCTCCTCTAACGCGTGTTGAGATTGGAGATACAGAGCAGGGGATCTCCTCAATCGAGAAAGTCCCTACATCTTCCCCGGTCCTAAATGATCTCATGAACTCTTCCCTTCAGCTCCCCCCTTAGGTTCCCAGTGGGGTTTGTCAGGGCACTGAGGGTGATTGTCATTTGTAGAACTGTGACCCACTGGTAGCTTCTTGGCACAAGCAGACTGATTTGATTTAAACTCTCCTGGTAGTTCTTGGAGTCCATGAGTCCATGTATACGAAGAAATTCCCAGAGGCTTTGCAGCAAGAACTGATAAGACAAAGTAGATGCTCCACCGTACCAGTCACTTTTTGAGAGGATTCTTTTCTTTGATTCTTGTTTGTTGTCAAACACTTATATTCCTCTCATTTGGCCGTGTAACACAAACACAGCTTGTTCCAGCTGTCCAGAGGAAGACATTTTGACGTTGCTGTATGTTTTTAATAACATTTTGATTTCCTTTTGCAAGTAGCGAACAACCACGACTAATTAGCATCACCGGCATATGGTGTGTCACACATTTCAGTACTTCTGAGAAGGATACTTACCGAAATGTCTGACGTACCATATGCTGGCCGTGGGAATGACAAGATAAAATCACTGAGGTTGTAAAAACAGCCAAAGTTTAAATATCTCCAGAAACCTTTTGAATAGTAAAGGTCTGGCAGTTCTGAACCGATCAAGAACCCTGGTGTCGCTTTGGTGCTTTTTTTGGGAATTCATCGATGGTTGCTAAAAGAGCAGATCTGTTGGTCCTGCTACTTAAGTGAAGTGCTGACTTATCACTGGCAACTATCAGATTTAAATTACAGATAAGATGGATCTAGATACTAGGCACTAATCCCACACTGTTTTAGTTTTGGCAGCAATATCGCTTGACTGTTAGTGTCCCTCGTATCACTACTAGACTGTCATTTGGGAGCTGCTCGAGCTTGTCGGTGGATCAAACTATCCTCTCTACTGGTCTGCCTGGGCCGACTGGAGGCTGTTCGCCGTGTGTGTGTGTGCCCCCATAAAACCACTGCTCCCCACACCTCCTAACAGCTAGGTCAGAATGGCCCAGATGGTGGGCAATTCATAGAAACAGTGCAATTATGTGCCCCCTCTCACAGTTTGTCAACTGGCTAAAATGTCTTTGAGAGCGTCATACAGGTATGTCTAGCAACGATCTCTCACCAAGAGGTACACTACCCAAAGGTAGCCTCTGAAAGCCTTTTTATAGGACAGCGAGGGAAGCACTTTTACGCCCTGTGTCTAAGCAGACCACACCTGTAACCTTTTCCAAGAGTTTCTACTTGGGTGAGTTGTTTTTTTGTCAGTGAGTATAAATAAGAATTATCATTATTATTCTAATTATTATTTCTGAATGAGGGTTCTCCAAAGAATAAAAAATCCTTATTATGTTGCTTTAAGGTTAAGGCAACCAGTTCCATTCCGATGACGGTTGAATTATTTGAATGAATTGGATTTTTGTGAAATAAATGAAGGCATTCAGACTAAGCAGGTGTCAGGAATTTATCTTTCTCTTAAGGCTTCTGATGCTGAAATGGAAAATATTCAAATGAATTGAAATGACAGCCAGACTAAGTGTGTGAAGGCACGACTTTCTGACAAAGCCATCGCTGTCTCTTTGCCATAACCAGCTTGGGAATGTAAGATGTTTTAATTGCTTGATTAAAGAGCTTAGATTGGAGGTGTGGCTTGTAGATATAGAGGCTCTCAGAAGAATTCACATACTTACACGGAGGTGGAAATCCAAAGTGTTTCCAAATACATGGGTGGTCATGAAGCTACAGTCACATTGTCATTGCTCTCCTGCAACCATCACCCCAAGGATTGCTGATGCAGGAATCTCAAGGGTCCCATTATGGTTAGGAGGAATACGCTGAATGAAACGGATGTGTTAGAAGGACTCTTCAAATCTGGAAAACACCACCTGTTCCCCAACGCACCTGAAACAATGTTCTGTGAACAGAATTGCAGCAATTGCAAAAACCAGATCATCGAGAAGCTCCAAATTCCCAAGGGTTCAGACTTTTCTGGCCGCTGTAGAAGAACTGAATGGTATGAATAATACAAAAGCGTGACGTTTTAGGGTGCTACGAGTTATAATTTCAGTCCAATTATGCGCACTTCACTTCACTGAAGTGGGGCGTGAGGATTCGGCGCTCATCAGAACCGCCAAGGAAGTGTGCTTTAACTGTTGCCCTGTGATTGTCCGGCAGGAGGATTATTCAGAATGGAGTGGCTGTCCTTGTGCTCTGTGTGTGCTGAAGCCTTTGGTGGTACAGCAAGGCCAAGGACTTTTGAAAAGATTAACAGCCATGATTTGAAAAAGTTTGGCTTTTGCTCGATTGATGCCAATTTAATTATTCTCACATTTTTAAGGCTGTTCTGAAGGACGTTTGGAGTCCATCAGAAAATCGTGCGTCCAGCCATTGAATGTGGTGTGAACGAGCCAGGCTTTGTCTCAGGATGTTGGGCTACTTGATGAAGAGAATCTTTTAGTAATTTAAGGAATGAGCGAGTCTGCTCTTTAGGACGTTCCATAAAGACTCCGTGACGTTCTGGTGATGTGAAAACATTTTAGCACTACTTAGGGTGCATTCTCATCCTGTTTTATGGGAACGTCTTAAGGAAAAAAGCTTTTTCACCATAAAACTGCTTCATATTTAACGAGTAAAATCGTTAGACCTCTTGATTTCCACAGGATGCTCCTCGAACCATTAGGAATCCACGGCCGTGCTTAATAATTAACATATTATGGCTGGACTGTACAGCCTGTTCTACCCATTCGAGTCAAGTTGTGACTTTGTGCTGCCATTTAAGGGCTCGTCCACATACTTTTGGCCCCGACTCCTGGTGCAAACTCCTAGTCTCTTAAAGATTTTTGCTATTTCCTTGGGTTCCATCTCTTAAGCTTCTTACCAGCGTACGATTCACTAAGCTCGAGTAATGTTCTTGAATTTCTAATCAAGCGCTGTATGCATCTGAGATAATCCTTTGTACAAGCTCTTGTTTGCTGGTTTTTGTCCCAGCCCATCTTAAAGTCAAATGTTCCCAACCTCAGATAAGCTTTGTGTTGAGAGGACTAATTCATGCGTGAATGCTTTGGCGGTAATAAGGAGCACAAAAACACGCCAATGCGGCCTGCATATCAAAACGAGCGTGTCTGGTGTGTATTTGTTTAGTGAGTTGAATAAATTAGAGGCTTTAAATCCATTCTACTCGCCTGTTTACGATCAGCTCGCCCTCGTAGGTACATCTGGTGTTTTTACTCATTTTGTTATGGGGTACTGTGGCCAAACTGTTCCATGAACGAATAAGGATGCAAGACATGAGCTGGACTGGTGTGCAGATAAGAGACACCCCACTTGTTTTATCCTCAAGTGGCTGCTTTTATAATGGATTATTTCCTTGCTTCTGCCTCTGTGAGTCGCAGGATGGAAAATAATCTTGGCACAATACCATATTGACATTTAGTTCAATAGTCACCCAGCTGGAACACAGCAGAGATGAGCCAAGCAATCATTTCTGCCCATTAGAAGGCATATACAAGGGGATGCAAGTTACTTTATTCATTATTTTGAGAGGTTCTGACTGGCTTTTCTGTTCTACGTTGAAAGGATGGAGATGGACCCAATAAAGCTTATTTATAACGCACATTCGAAATGCTGGGTTGCTATAAATGGGATGAAAAAAAGAGTAAATCAATTGAGAAAGAAATGAGAGGACATACGAACACTAACATGAGAAAAACAGGTTTTACCCTGGCAGTTCAGTGTCTTTTTGCGGTATTTGCACTTTCAGTTTCCTGATTATTGCATGTATTACTGTAGTCAAGTCTTGCATGTTATTATTGCACAGTTTTCTTCTTAGAAGAACGTGAATCTGATACTAAACAGAAATACACATTCAGCAGAAACCACATCTGAAATTTTGAGAATTTCTCATTTCCCCGGGCGAGCAGTACGCAGCATATGCAGTACTTACCTTCACACGGATGAGGAAGTCGGCAGTGCATGACGTAGGGGGTCATGTGGCGGGAGTGATGAGCTCTGGGAAATGTAGTGAGGAAAAGTCATGGTCGTGACAATAACTGTTTTCGTTTTTCTATAAATTACATGAGATATTCAATACTTTATTATAAAATAAGCTGTATGTTAATGATTTTGCCCAAATGTATGTTTACATTTACAGCATTTAGCAGACGCTCTTATCCAGAGCGACTTCCAATTGATTCAGTCTTACAATCCAAGCAATTGTGGGTTTGCTCAAGGACCCAACAGTGGCAGCTTAGCAGAGGTGGGATTTGAACCCTGGACCTTCTGCTTCATAGTCCAGTACCTTAACCACTAGGCTACCACCATGTTAAGCATGTGTAAGGTATTCAATGCTACGATATGAACAGTATATATTAAACTCCTCGGTTTACAATAAATCCAACTTCGGATGGATTTGTCGGAACACTGCCCCATTGTAAATCGAGGACTACCTGTGCACCGCTTCCAAACTGAATTCGATTTGCAGTCTGATCTCGAGCCAGTCAGCAGCAGAGTGCCAAACAACCCTGTTTCATCCAGGCCTTGAGCACTTTTTTTCCACACTCTCTCCATTTTCTCAGCAACTTTCTCATTTAGGAGGATGTTTCAGCCCTCGCGCTTGATTGATTAGGCGAGTACAGAGTCGTCTCGCGATGCCAGCCTCCGTGTTTCTGCGCTGCAGAGCTGTAACACTGATTACAGGCCTTTTAAAGGTTAGAATAAGGCTTCGTTCGTGAGGAGTTTCGGACCTCCCTTCTGCTTTCCACCTCAGTGTTCGCCTAATCTAATTTTAGCCTTGTAATCCTCCGTGCCAGGCTTCTGCTGCTGGTGCCATTTGCATCGTCACCCTCCTGTATTTTGCGAGCTTAAGGAGACAAAATACATATTCATTAAGGCAAACACAAACGTGCCAGACAGACGACGCACCACCAAATCAGCATTTTGTGCTGGCGCTATCAAGTTTTATTCATAAATCACAAAGAAGGGTAGTTAAAATGCGAGGAGAGGCATTATTATGGAGGCTGACTCAGCATCGGGTCTATAATAATATCAACTTAATGGTCGCTTAATTCTTTAAAAAGTCAGTAGTTCTGTAGTCTGCCTTTATTTATTTTCCCGTGAGATTAGACGTTTTGCTGACTGCGTCTCATGATAACAGCAGTATAATCCGGGTATTATCACATTTGCATACTATCGTGTTTTTCACACAATGCTCTTGATTAAGCACCGAATTGGCACTGGGTTTGGTCTGTTATGAAATCAAGCATTGTAAGGAATTACCAGGACGATTTTTTCCGATACCAATGTCCTAATCCCATCCACTGCTGCGTTTAAGGCGCACCTTCTTTGCATGTGGTACCATTTACTCAGTTATCCCTGGATAAATCACCTGGAACGCTTAAAGTATGTAGACCGCCCAAGCAATTTAGTCAATTTCATATGCAATATGGCCTGAATATCATGCTCAAGTTCCTGCTCATCAGATTCTGGCCGGCCGGCTGAAATTTGCATTCAGTACATCTGGTTCGCTCGACGCTCCAGCTCCAGTTTGGCATGTTTCTCTGGCGCCCGCGATACGGATTACTTTCTCAAACATGAAGCTGTAGCTTTAATCGCTTCCATCCATCTCGATTAAGAGCAGAGGACACCTGCCAAAGGCTTAGCGCTGCGAGAAAATGAAATGTCACCCAAGTCTGTGTGCAGTTCCAGCATTTCGGGCAGTTCTCCTAAATAACTTCGAAAAAGCCCGTCTTCGGCGTGTGCATCGCTCAGCTTCGCTCTCTCTCTCTCTCTTTTTTTCCAAGACATGAATCCTGAGCTTGGACAATGATCTTTAATCTCACGCTCGCGTTCTCGGCCCTGAAGGGATCCGAATCACTGATGCAAAGCCATTACAAAAGGTCTGGGGTTTTGTCAGAGGAGGGCTCCAGATTAATTAGCTAAAGATATCATCAGTTGTTTCGGTCCTCCTTTCATTCGGGCCACATTATGCTTTCGCACCGGCGCGTCGCACCGCCGATAGCATTCCTTTGAACGCAGGGCTTTCATTACGGCGCCGGCGCTCCCTGTGCAGCCTGTCTTCAATTGCCCCGGTATTGACCATGCTTCCTCATGTTTATTCAGTTGGAGATGCGTTGCATTGTCCTGAACACTGATGGAGATAGAAAGCTGATGACACGCTCCGTCTCGGCTTGTATTTCAGCTGCTTGAACAGAACAGCCTAGCGCTCAGTGAATTATAGGTGAAACTGCTTGTGTCTCCAGCGATACCGTTTACGTTGGGCAAGACTGTAGGTGAAGAAGTCGTAGCAGTGTCACTGCAGATAGTATTGTTCCTCACAGCTTTGGTTGCTCTGGTTACTGTCTGTTTGGTCTTTGGCATGTTTTCCCTGTGTCTGGGTTTCCTCTGTGTACTCCGATCTGCCAAAACATGCCAACAGATGAGCTGACTGTTCCAAAGCGAGAGGGATCGTGTGAATGGGTGAGCATGAGCCTGTACAAACTGAACAGGATCAGGATAAATCAGTAACTGATGATGAACAACCTGTTCAGGCACCTTTGCTTCTCCAAGCATTGTGGGACCCCTCAAGTCTGACACTTGGCTGTTAAACTCTTCTATATCCTACAAGGCCTCCATAATGGCTGGATTGTCTGTGGCCGGGAACAAAGTACTTTAAATAACTAAACACACAGCACTAATTTTCCATCCGCTTCACCTGGTGATGGTTGCGATGGCAACCGGTGGAGAAGGTCAGTCCGTATCCCCAAGCACAGATTCCAGCTGCTCTTGTGAGGGGTTCTCAGACATTGCCAAGCCACCTTAGAGATATAGTCTCTCCAGGAGGACCTGGGTCTGCCCCCGGGTGTCCATCCAGACTGGAAGAGTACAGTGCACAGTTAAATCGATATCTAAACATTTCCTGATTGCAGCTTCCACCGTCTGATATGTCATGGAAGTTATGGGGTACTGTTCAACCAAGAACCGACCAAGAACACAAACTACTCCTAGGAACGTTTATGAACTAGTTACAATATGCAAAGAAGAGTCAGTCATAAAACCTTCTTTATATTCATGTATGATGCAAAAAATTAATCTGGTCTCATCACGGTCTCATCTAGATCTCCGTCTTGACTCGGACTTGATTACTAAAAGTCTTGGTCTCGACTCGGGCTGGGTTCTAGCAGTCTTGACTACAACCCTAGGAAACACAACAGCACCGGAGGCGTTTACTAAAACAAGAAATCCAGCTTTTGTCAACCGATCCCGACAACAAGATTTATGACTTAATATAGTCTTTATCTTATCAAAGCAGAAGAACACCAATAAATCACATTGACACCGACAGCCGCTGTAATCATATTTCTGCCAGCTAAATGACCCTCGGATGTGGACTTGACCAGAAGGAATCAGACAGAGAGTCGTACATCATTAGTGCTAAATTCCTTGCTGAAAGCTGGACTGTGTCATCTCAGAAATCTGAAACAAAAGCGCCTGCGGTGATTAGCAAGCATTAGCTCTCAATTACATTTTCATCGACAGGCTGTGAGCGACTCGATGGGAGCGCCGCAAAGCCGTTGGCCAGCGCTTTTATAATAATGGACTCTTTTCAGAGACTGAAGCTCATTGATCAGCCTCCGCATATGCGCTTCATCAAGCAATTAATACAGGCTACTGAACGATGACTTCTCCCCGTCTCTCTTAATGATATTATAGCAGAACTGGGCTAACAGGAAGGTGCTGATTCAAGTGCAAATTGAAACAACTCCAGAAGTAAGAGCGGAACATAGCCTTGTAATGCGGGGCCACCCCGGTTAGGTTCATGAGATGCAGTGGACCCACTGAGGCCATTCCCCTGGCAAATGACGTACACACAGAGACTAGAAACCGTCTGGACCTTAATGTAACCGAAACCACACAAACATGTACCTGACTCAAGACTTACTTATTTAGTCAAGCGTTTTCCTCTTTTAGATAAAGCTCCAGATCTAGGTGCCCATAATTATTAACTGCTTCAAATGACTGTGTTTATACTTACTGTTTATTGTAATAAATGCAATAAATCGTGTCTAGTCTCACCCAGAGCAGGATGAGTTGCCCTGTGAGCCAGGTTCCTCTCAAAGTTTCTTTCTTATTGGTCTCTGGGAGATTTTCCTCAGGTTTGCTCATATTCGGTCTCGGCTCGGCTCTCGTAAAGCTGTTATAAAAATGATAGATCATGTATACTGTAGAAATGCTATAGAAACAAACTGAACTGGAAACAAGATGTGACCCCAACAGACCAGGTAGAAGAGTCACAATATCGTCCTCACAATGAGGACTGGGGTTCAACTTTGCTTTCCAAAGAACGCAAAACTAGTTTTAGGAATGATACATAAAACGTAGTAGCATTATGAAGAATCACTGATACTGCTGGTTTGTATTCATTTGATGAGACCACTGACAGGCAGGTGATGAATTACAGCCATTTGCTGTCACAAAACTTCCCCCAGAGATGTGTTTCCTGAAGATAAACTATCACTATATGACCTGTAGTAAGGGTGGTCTGAATGCTCTCACTGGATCTATGAGATGTCATCTTCTGAAGTGGCCCATGAGAATCTGGACTGTCGCTTTGCCCTAGGAGAGTTGAGAGATCATTGCCGGATGCATGAAATGTAGGAGCTATTCTGGAACTAGGGTACTGGATTTTTCATCAATTAGACCCAAAGTCTTGGCTCAGTATAGCATGGAGCTTCCAGATGGTAACTAAAGATCAGATCTCTGGTCTGGAACATAGCTGCGGATGGTGCTTGATCCACCAATATGCTACGTTTTAACCTGCCACATGCTGCTTCCTAATTTCCCTCGCCTTAGTTTATTGGTTGCTTAGCCTGCATGTGGATTTCGGGGATGAAACAGGTGGGTCATTAACAGACGGTACTGTGCAAAAGTCTTAGGCCGCCGTTCAGTTTGTTGTTTTGGCAATGGCAAGACCACATATAGCAGAGCCTCATTCTGGAGGGTCTTCATGATCTTCGTTCTGAAGGGACCCACAAGATTTCCTTAGGACTCTAAGCTTCCCAGTCGACCAGGCAGAAGAGCTTCAACAGTTGGGTTAGATCACACACACACAGACACGCTCCAGACATTAAAGATAAATGCAGCCTATTCAGAACACTACTGACTCCATGCCAGCTGCCGTACTGCTCGATTACACCGCGCTGCCTCATTGCACAGTGCCACTACATTTACACAAAACACTTCCACTGCTATGCAAGGCCAGATATGCATTTTACTCTTACTGAATGTGTATGTTCCTTTTTTTATTTCTTAATTGTTAATGTACCTTGATAACAGCTTGTCGCACAATGACGCTAACGGTATTCGGGTTAATAATCTTTCTCTTCGTATGCGGCGAGCTGTGACGGACCGAGAAAACATAATGACGCTGGAAAACCAAGTGGCGAATTTGTAAAACGTAAGTCATAAGTATGTGTGATTGCATTTTATTTAACAACGCTGCATAGAAATCAAGAACGCGTCGCCGATCCCGGGTCTGCCTTCATTTTGCTCGGAGCGCTGCGTCCTTGAAACGACTGCGAATCAATGCTCTTTAAACGTCTGCAGAGCATGTCCCCTATTTTGTACGGAATAATAATAGGCATAGCTGTGCTTTGCTAGTTAAACCGTTCCAAAGTTTGTAGCTGCACAACTGTAGCTTTCATATAACGCTAGCTAGAGTTAGCAAACAGAGGTGATCGTGTGTTTTTTACCACAAAGCAGGAAATTTCGTAAAGGGTACAAAAACCTTTGTAAAGGCTAACCTTAGTCTTTTTCACCCCAAATTCGGGATTTAAAGCCTCTGCAAAGTCGAGTGTTCACTGCCTTGCCTGTCCAGTAGCTACACTGGTGCTCGTTTAGCTAGCCGTGCTAAAACGTATATGAGGAAAATGAATCCATCCGAAACGTGGGCTGTAGCTAACGTGAGTTGTGCCGTGCTCTGCTAAAGTAAACTCTTTGTTTAAGGAAGCACTGTCCGTCGCTTTGAATTGGCGTCACGTACAGGATGCGGATTGACATTTTTCTCGCTAATAAAAGATGAAACTTTTATTATCTCATATTCCCTGCGTAACATCCTTGTTCAACACGAATTTGTCTGTTTTCGGTACTTGGGAGTCTCAAACGTCTCTCTGAGCCACAGATCTCATTACCGCTTGTTAGTTTTCTCATTTCGCAGCCATCCCGCTCTCCCTCGCTCTCATCTAAATACAGTGAAGCAAAAAGCCCATTTACATGCGGCCGACTCATTTTGAGTGGTCTTGTCAAACTGTCTGGAGCCGAAGCCAGCTGCTCTAATTAGTTATGGATTCACCTGTCAGTCACCTCTTCTCGTGTTGTTCAACACAGTGTCATTTTGCTCAGCACCTACTGCGTGTTTGAACAGCTGGAGGCTCGTGATTAGCTCCGAGTGAGGAGTTTTGCCTGGGACTAAAAGTTGCCTATTCAGTCACGGTAGCATTTAGTGAAGCACCGACAACGTGAAAATCCTCAGAAGGCTGTAATGGAAGATATAAAGTGGAGCTGACAAAAAATAACAGAAGTTAAGGAGCAAGTCAAATCACTAATGGAAATGCATGGCGGCTTGGTATGTAGGATATATGTGGGAGACTAGCTTCGATATAACCTTACAGTGGTGCTTGAAAGTTTGTGAACCCTTTAGAATGTTCTATATTTCTGCATAAATATGACCTAAAACATCATCAGATTTTCACACAAGTCCTAAAAGTAGATAAAGAGAACCCAGTTAAACAAATGAGACAAAAATATTATACTTGGTCATTTAGTTATTGAGGAAAATGATCCATTATTACATATTAGTGAGTGGCAAAAGTATGTGAACTTTTGCTTTCAGTACTTGGCGTGACCATCTGGGATGTTGGTGGGTTTTCTCACATTAGCTGCTCGCTTCAGGTCCTTCCACAACATTTCCATTGGATTAAGGTCAGGACTTTGACTTGGCCATTCCAAAACATGAACTTTATTCTTCTGTAACCATTCTTTGGTAGAACGACTTGTGTGCTTAGGGGTCGTTGTCTTGCTGCATGACCCACCTTCTCTTGAGATTCAGTTCATGGACAGATGTCCTGACATTTTCCTTTAGAATTCTCTGATATCATTCAGAATTCATTGTTCCATCAATGATGGCAAGCCGTCCTGCCCAGATGCAGCAAAAACAGGCCCAAACCATGATACTACCACCACCATGTTTCACAGATGGGATAAGGATCTTATGCTGGAATGCAGTGTTTTCCTGTCTCCAAAAATAACACATATTTTAAATCAAAAAAGTTTTTTTATTTTGGTCTCATCCGTCCCACGAACATTCTTCCAATAGCCATCTTTAGCAAACTGCAGACGAGCAGCAATGTTCTTTTTTGGAGAGCAGTGGCTTTCTCCTTGCAACCCTGCCATGCACACCGTTGTTGTTCAGTGTTCTTCTGATGGTGAAACTCATGAACATTAACATTAGCCAATGTGACAGAGGCCTTCAGTTGCTTAGAAGTTTACCCTGGGGTCCTTTGTGACCTCACCAACTATAAAAACGCCTTGCTCTTTGGAGTGATCTTTGTGGTCGGCCACTCCTGGGGAGGGTAACAATGGTCTTGAATTTCCTCCATTTGTACACAATCTGCCTGGACTGTGGATTGGTGGAGTCCTAACTCTTTAGATGGTTTTTGTAACCTTTTCCAGCCTGGTGAGCATCAACAACTCTTTTTCTGAGCTCCTCAGAAATCTCCTTTGTTTGTGCCATGATACACTTCCACAAACATGTGTTGTGAAGAGCAGACTTTGATAGATCCCTGATCTTTAAATAAAACAGGGTGCCCACTCACACCTGATTGGCATCCCATTGATTGAAAACACCTGACTCTAATTTCACCTTCAAATCCTAGAGGTCCACATACTTTTGCCACTCACTAATATGTAATATTGGATAATTTTCCTCAATAAATAAATGACCAAGTATAATATGTTTAAAAAAAGGAAAGAAAGAAACAAACTAAGAAGAGTACAAAGCACTTCCGTGAGTCGCCCTGTAAACGTTAAACGTAACGCCTGTTAAAACGTAAACGCTCGTCTCCGACCGCGTCAGAATTCCAACATACGCAGTCTTGCTAAATAGCACAACAACGGCGACGTCATAACCCCCTCGTCTCCAAATGGCCCCGTTTCACACATTCCCACATCCACTGGCTGGAGCCTCCGCGGCTCTGACTGCGATAGCTCGCACGTCTCGTCTGATTTTCATACAGCAGATGGGCAGCGCTGACGTGTACAGAGCTGAAAACGAAGTAACCTCGTATGATTTCTAATAAAAGTTGTGTCGTGTTGTGAGATCTTGCAGTCTTGCCAATTATAACCTGATTATCTCAGTCCAGTAAACTGTTGCATTCAAAACTCTGGGGAATGAAACCAGCCGTGACCTGCTGCTCAAACACCACGATGATATCATGGCTTGTCATGCGTGGTACGTCGTTAGACGTGTTTCATCGGCTAATACGAATCCTGCCTCCCGAACAGCCGAGATGATGTAGCGTGTTTTATGTGCGGCGGCTGAGTGCTGTTTATGGATATGATCTGCATACATTGACTTTACCACAGCTCCGGGTGAGAACACTCATAAATCAGCGTGCAAACGGCACCGAGACCTGGTCGCCCCTCATATTTTATGGATAAGCTCTCAACACGCATTAGCGTCTGCGGAGGAACGAGTCGAGCATAAGAAACTGTTTGTGTCTCCAGTTGAACAATGCAGTGCTAAAAAAGAATCAAATTCATGCGCGTGTTGTGTTTCTCCAGTCTCTGATCTTGCGGTTGTTCTTATTCAGGAAACCTCAATATGACTAGGTCTTGCTGATCTCTTAAAGCAGTATAGCCCATCCAGAGCGCTTCAGTCAGCCGCTCTGTGCTCAGGATCAATCCAGCCCTCCACCGCAGAGGCCATATGGCTGAACATATTCATGGATTGTCATAGTGATCACATTATTACCTTCTTAACTTCTACTACCTCTTTGACACAAGGTTAAAGTTAACTGTACGCTACTCGGAACTCTATTCTGTCAAAAACTAGCGCTGAAATCCCAAGGAGCGGGACCATTAACCTTAATTGTGTAGGTCATCAATTTTTGCCTCCACCTCTCCATGAGCAAGCAAAGACAGTTTGGCCCAGAGGGACCCACTTACTGAGATTGCCAGCAGGTTCAGGAATGCTGCAGAGTGAGATTAAGCGATCTGTAAATCCGAGCAGGTGAAAACCAAAAGCCTGTTTGATTGACCGTTTCATCACGCTGTCTTAATGTAGCCCGGCAAGCTCTTGTACATCAAGCGAGGCGCAGCGTCTAATTCATCACGGCGAATGGGCTTTCCCCCGAGAGTCCCGTGCCGGCTCCTAGACTGTTTATTACATTTGAAACTCACTTTGTGCCCAGAACACTTTGGGATCGGTCTACGTGACGCCTACAAATGTGAAACCTGAAGCATTTCTGTGATTTCACATTTCTCTTCTGGTGGGCCGCTGATAACCAGCCATAAGTGATGCCAAATGGAGTACATACGGCGAACTGTCGGGATTTGGATAGAGCAGGGCTTTATTTCAACCAGACTAGGTTGGCAGCACATTGTTTAGGGCCATTATAAATGAAGGAACATCAGTGATGCTGACATCTTGTACTAAGATTGAATCATCCGGTCGGACGGTAAATAGGTAATTTAGTTTAACTCTTACGTATGTCTTCTAGGTTTTAAGGTTTATTCCTTATAAGGTCTAGAGAGTTTTCTTTCTGCTGTTGCCCTTGGCTTGCTCAATTAGAGTCTAGATATTTGTAAAACTGCTTTGAGACAATGCTCTGTTGTTAAAAGCGCTATAGAAATCAATCTTGACTTGACTTGATGGTATTGCAGTTCTTTAACAGATCTTGGCCCCATTCTTTTTAAGGACAGAACTTGGCCCCATTCCGTGTGATGAAAGATCATGGCAGTTTTTTATTCAAAGCAATATCTTGGCACCACTGGATTTGAGGAAATATCTTGTGTCCCATTTAGTTTGAGAAAAGATCTTGGCTTTTTATTTTTTGGAAATATCTGAGCCATGTTTACGTAAGGAAATACATTGGCACCATTGGATTTACTGGATTTTACCCCAGGAAAGGTTTTGGACATGTTCTGCTTGAGGAATGGTCTTTAAGATCACTTGATTTAAGGAAGGATCCGGACCCAATTCTGTTTGAGGAAAGGTCTTGTCTGTATTATATGTAAGAAAGATATTTTACCCCTTTCTGTCTTGATGAAATATCTTTCTGGCTCCACTGGATTTGAGGAAGATCTTGATCCTATTCTGTTTTTGACGAAATATTGTTATTAAATTTGAGAATAGGTACTGAACACATTTTATTTGAAGAAAGATCTCTGCACCATTGGATCTCTGCACCATGGATTTGAGGAAATATTTACCCCTTTTTATCTGACGAAAGATCCTTACCCAATTCTATATAAAGAAAGATCTTGGCACCATTGGATTTGAGGAAAGATCTTGAGCCCATTTTAATTTTTGGAAAGATCTTAGCCATATTTACTTAAGGGAAAAAACGTTGGCGTCATTGGACTCATTGGATCTGAAGAAAGATCTTGACCCCATTCTGTTTTAGGAAAGATTTTTGCCACATTATTATTTTATGCCATAGCTTAAAGACCAAGACCAAACAGTCTATGAGCTGTGAATATTTGGAAAGACTTTAATTTTAACCAAACTATCTTGGTATCATTCCGTTTGATATTCTATTTCATATCTTGACCACATTCTGTTTTAGGAAAGAGCCTCTTAGCCTCACTGGATTTGAGGAAAGATTCGGGCCTCACTTTAAGTGAGAAAAGATTTCCATTTGAGGACAAATCCTGCACCCAGTGATTTAAGTACAAATCTTTGCCATGTTTTATTTAAAGAAAGATCCTGCTCCCATTATACTTGAGAAAAGATATCAGCC
This sequence comes from Ancistrus triradiatus, assembly GCA_025084515.1. Lineage (NCBI taxonomy): Eukaryota > Metazoa > Chordata > Actinopteri > Siluriformes > Loricariidae > Ancistrus > Ancistrus triradiatus. Next base: position 324,337 of record JAJAGP010000034.1, on the reverse strand, counting down.
CCTTTCTCAAATATAGTGTTAGACATGACTTTGTCGACTTTTTTTTCTTATGGCACTTTACTGTAAGTGAAAAACAGAACCCTGTGAAAAATCCCATTTCACACTGGGCATCAGCGTCAGGAAAGTGGATGTAGGTCAGGCCAAAAGAGACTGCTGCGTTCAACACAGTTGGCATGATATTGCTCAACGATAGTTAAAGAATTTACAATCCTCTGCTCCTTTTATGGCTAAAAATAACATAAAGGACTGGAATATATGTGGAATAGCATGTGGGCTCTCCCTGATAACACGCTCTCATGTGGTATGTCAAATCCTCCAGCATAGACTTGGCACACAGTGTTACTGTAGACAGCATGTTTTCAAGGACCATACACATTTTTAATTGGAGCAGACTGTATCTTTAGCAAGCGTGGCTTTTCAAGGCATACACTGCTGAATCAGTGCCATGTGCGACGTATAAAATGAAAGGAAACACGCAGCACTGCTATTCAAGAGCTTAGTTCATCCTGTGTACCTAGTTTTTACCTGGAGTTGATCAGTTTCACAATTATTGGAATTCTATGTGCAGCCTATATGAATTATCTAAAGCAGTGGTACTAAACATATTGGACCTTCTCCATCCACAGGATACAATTTTTATTACCAACACATTCCTGATATGCGTCGCAGTCCACCACTGCTGGGCTGGAGTGCAGGGAGGGGAGGCTGACTGAGGGATTATCCCCTGGTGCTCCAACAGTGAGCGCTTTACCCAACCCTGTGAAGAAGTGGCATCCAATCCAGGGGCTCGTTTGGGTTTGTAAGTCAGTTTTATTTCTGCATTCTCAAAGCAGCTTTGCATTTTAGATTATCTTTAAGGCCAATCCCAAACTGAGCAAGCCTGGGGCGACAGTGGCAAGGAAAAACTCCCTAAACGTTAGAAGGAAGGAACCTTGGGAGGACCAAGACTCAAAAAGGAGCCTGACCTCCTTGGGTGGCTTAGATGTTATACGTTAAACGAAGTTATCTAATTAATACGTTTATAGTAATAGTTTAGATAAACATAAGCTGAATAAATACTAACAGAGAAGGAATTTTGAAGTAATGATTTTGTTATTGACCAAATACTTATTTTCCAGCATAATTTACAATTAAATTCTTTAAAAATCCTACAATGTGATTTCCTGGATTTCTTTTTCTCATTTTGTCTCTCATAGTTGTTGTACCTATGATAAATTACAGACCTCTCTCATCTTTCTAAGTAGGAGAACTTGCACAATCATTGGCTGACTAAATACTTTTTTGCCCCACTGTAGTAATAGTTTAGATAGTCAGGAGCTAAATAAATAGTACCAGAGAGAACATATTTAATAATAACAGTAATGAAAATAGATAGATACCCCCCTCCCTGTTCTGATTGGTCGCCTCACATAAGCAATCAACAATAGCAATATATAAAACATAACAATAAATAAAACTCCAACCTTCCGTCCAGGGCATCCTCCTATACCCTGTGTTCTCCAGGTCTAGGCACCTGGGACTCTGGTGGCTTAGCGGTTAAGGTGCTGGACTTTGGACCAGAAGGTTGAGGGTTCAAATCCCACCTCTGTTGGGTTCAGCAAGACTCTTAACCCACAATGGCTTGGATTATAAGATTAGAAAAGCGTGTCTGCTGACTACAATGACTAAATTTAAAGCTCGTGTGAACAGGGGGTTAAACAACGTTCCAGAAGGTCCAAAAACAAGGTTCTAGAAGGAAAAACACCAAAGCTAAGAGGAAGTGTGATAGACAGTTGCTGATTCAATGTTAAAGCCCGAGCAGCAAAATGAACGTGGCTAGTGTAATTTATGTAACACCCAGCTCAGTTTAAGTAACACCTGTGCTAATTCCTCTATCTTTGGTAAACACCTGCTTATTTCCATGACTGCGCAGGTCTGCGGGGCGAGCCTCGTGGACGACGCTGGCGAAGATTCATTAGCGTTCCATGGCGTGTCCGGATAATTCAGACGCATCGGCGCTGGTCGCACATCTAGACACGAAAAAGGAGGCAATCCAATTCGTTTTTCTGATTTTCCGCTGAGTCATGAAAGAAATTTGGGTGATGGCATCTAAATTTCCCCGCCTCTGCCATGTCATCAATCACAGCTTCACATCCACTTTACTGATTAAGCCTGCCTTGTTTACATCAGACCCGTGTAAGGTGTCAGGCTGTGATTAGCTCCGAGATGCTCACATATGGGCTCTTGTTTCATTACACTAAATTACAGTCGCAGTTCCCCCCTCCACGGGCGCCTCTCTCTTCTTAGATTTGAATACGTAATCGGCTGGAGGTCCTGGAGGAAGGCAAGTGGAGAAAGGCATGCTAATGGATGTGGTATTAGATGACTGCTGCTGGCCAAAAGCTCACACATGTTAAAGCTCACCATCACAGCTAGGTTAGCCAGCTTGCTAATGAGCTTAGTTACAGTACTGGTAATAATACAGAGCTAATATTTTTAAATGAGTCATATTAGTTAATATTCCAGGACAAAATGTTTAGCAAGCGTGAGCTGAGGGTGTCTTTTTATCTCTTACAACACAGGACGATGCTGTTACATGCAGCGAAAAGATGATGGAGACTACAGAGAGTTATAAGATTGTGATGTTGGTGGATGATCGGGATGTGGAGCGATGATGACGCTGGGGGTGATTACTCATCCCGTTGGAGGACGGCCAGAGAGGAGAAGATAAGAGAGATGTGATTAATTTGAGAGAGCAACGATGGTGAAGATGAACCTTCATCAAAGCTGGTGTGTGGATTCCAGTCAGCAGCATCAACTTGAGTTTGTGCTGCAGCTTGAATGATGATTTAGTATCTGGTTCAACGCAAACATAAACTGAAATCTGATTCATTTTCTCTGTTAGGTACGAATGTGTCAACAAACGCCACCTCATTTTGGCACGAACTTAAACTCCAGATATTCTGGACCGAAAAACACAGTGTTCTCACACAGGGGCTCCCCTGGTCAGGCACGAGCTGCTGACTCAGCTACTGCGACTCGAGGAACTTCGGAGAGAAAGGGGAATCCCCTGGTGACGGTTGTGATTTCCAAAAATATTTAATCATTTTTAAATGATTCATTTAAATTCATTTCAACTTTTATGTGATACTGATATTGATTTTAATTTCCTTTAATATTTAATTTACATATTTATTTAACTTAAGGATTTTTCAGCGAATGACCAATTCACTTTTTTGTTGCTACACATTGACAGATTTTTAGTGAACACATTTTAATCAATTCCAAAGTTATAAAATGTATTACTTTATTTCAATTATCTTATTAATTTACTCTTTTTAACTGTTGGATTTTTCCAGCTTTCTTTCTGTAGATACACTAATTAATGCATTTGGATTATATTAATGTTTAAATTGGTTTTAAATACATTTTACTTCAGTTTATTGTTTTAATTTAAAATATTAAAATTATTTTGGAGAAAAGATTTAATTGAAAATATTTTGGAATAAATGCACAACTTTTTTGAAATTATATAAATAAATTACTTTTAATGAATTAATTGAAAACTCTTTCAGTTGTAGTTTTAATGACTGAAATTGGTTTTATGATAATAAATTAACTAATTTTATTATCAAATATAAAAAAAGTACTTATTCACATATTCTTATACTTCCATTAATTTGTCACTAATTATTTTTAATAAATAAACACAAATTAATTAATGCTAACTCATTTCAAATTAATTATCTCTGAAAACATTATTTGAACTAAATAAATTCCTAGTATTAATTAACTTCTAGTATTACTTTAAAAGGATTCATTTTAAAAAACTAACAAAATAAAACAAATTTAATTGTACATTTACCCCACAATAATTTAGAATTTAGAAATTATTCACTTAAATACATTTTCTACTGTTTTTAATTATTGTAATTAATTTAAAATCAGACTGTATTCATTGCTTTATTTGTAATTAAGTGATTTCAGATTTGTAAATTAATTAGTTACTCTGAATTATTACTGAATTGAAAAATGGCACTCTCTGTTTGTAGTTACATTCAAATGTATTTGTTTTTTCTTTTAAATAAAGAGTTGATTAAGGGTTCATTAGGGTTCATTGGCCTTAACCCTATTATAAAAAAGAAACTAATAAGCTAACGAGTGCTGCAGATTAAGTATTTGTGCAGCCAGATGGCTAAAGCTTGAGAAACATTAGGTTGTGCTAATAGCTCTGCTTCAATTAGCGGTTTTAGCTTCCTGGCAGCAGTTCTCTGGTCGGTGGCTTGTTGTTTTGTAAATTTATGACGCGCCAGCTCGAGTGAAGTACATTATTTGTCGTGATGGCTCCGCAACAGGTCCATCAAACTGCCAGGAATAACTGACCTCACCCTGTCTGCCAAATCTGGACGGAGTTGATGCGATTTTGTAATTTGCAAATGCCCTTCTCTGACAGTTCCAGCGACCATAAAACAGACGAGCTGATTCAAAAATAGGATTACTCATCCAATTATATGTTTTAAAAAGTCTTAATCGTACTGATCCGACTGCAGAAAGTTTGAAAGTCAACTTAAAACCTCTCTAAACTCTCAAAGCTGGGGCTAGTTTAATGCTAGCTTTCTCAGCTTTAGCTGAGCCACGTGTTAGCTTTGTGTTACTCTTTAACAATGTAGCTCCCTGTTAGCCATTAGCCTGTTAATAGCCCTTAACCTTTCTTAGCCATTAATAGCTTCTTTTTAGCTTGTCATCAGACCAATGAATTTGCATTTAGATCCCATGGCCTCTTTTTAGTCCTTAGCACTGTTAGCACTTAGCTCCCTGTTAGCCCATAGCTTCCTATTAGCCTAGTGTTACCTCTGAGCCACTTGTTAGCCTTATGTTCACCTTTAAGAATGTAGCTCCCTGTTACCATTAGCCTTTGGTTAGGCTTTATCCCTTTGTTAGTCTCTTACACATGTATTAGCATTTAGCTCCCTATTATCCCTTAGCCTCTTTTTAGTCTTTAGCCACCTGTGCACCTTTAGCACTTTGTTAGCACTTAGCTCCCTGTTATCCTTTAATATCCCTTAACCATTTCTTAGCCATCACCAGCCTTTGTTATCCCCTAACCTCTTATTAGCTTGTCATCAGACCTTAGCCAACTAATTTGTGTTTCAGTCCTTGTTAGCACTTAGCTCCCAGTTAGTCCACAGCCTCCTATTATCCTATTGTTATCCCTGTGCCACTTGTTAGCCTTGCATTAACATTTAGAAATGTAGCTCCCTGTTAGACACTACCCTCTGGTTAGCCTTTATCCCTATGTTAGTCCCTGATTAGATCTTAGCCACATATTAGCGCTTACCTCCCTGTTAGCCATTAGCCTTTGGTTAACCTATATCCTTTGTTAGAATTCATTATCTTAGTCTCTTTTTACTCCTTAGCCACCTGTTTGACTTTAGCACTTCGTTAGCACTTAGCTCCCTGTACTCCTTAGTGTCTTGTTAGCCTCTTATTAGCTCGGAGTCCCTTGTTAGCCTTTTGCTAGCCTACTTAAACAGCATTGATGTTTTATCTCAGTGACCCATTTCACCAGTAAGACACTCACATACCTGCTCACTCCTGTTTGGGATTGCATGGGTGCCTAATTGGCAGCACAAGGTGCTAATTGGAGTACCCAGAGAAAACCAGACAGGCACGGAGAGAATATAAATATGTCAGTGCAGTCTGAATTCTGTCTCCCTTCCCATCACCCTGAATTGTGTTCAATATAGGACAGTCTAATTAGTGAATACAGAATGAGTGAGGACGGAAATAAATTTAGAATAGTGTTAATTGCATTTCTCTCTGCCAGCTGCAAGCTAGCATTTTTCCTGAGAAATATCTTTGAAATCACTCTCTAATCCAGTATTAAACTGCTTTTTGCTCTTGGATGAAGTATTAACTGCTTTATTCAGCTTTGTGAACATTTAAGAAATCCATCCAAAGCTAAATCTTACCCATTTAATGAAGCATTAATTAAAATCGCGCCTTTGTTCTGAAGATGTATCCGAACCTCACGATGCTCAAATCTTTGATGCAATATGGGTACTGCTGCTGAAAGGATCTCAGGCTGGCACCAAGTGGCGTCTTTTATCCGATGCGCTGAAGCCACTGTCATTGGTCCCAAGTTGGTACACTATTGAAGTCGAGCGATCGATAGTCGACGTCGAACGCTGTCAAGCCAGTGGATTAACATTGTGTTCTCATTAAGCCGTGAAATGAACTGACAGAACCGAGTCGACTGAAGGAGCAGATTGTGCTGATGCCGAAAACTTTACCTTGAGGGGATGTCAGAGCTCATTTAGGAACCGCAGTCGCCGGTCAATATCTGTACCGCGTGGCATCCTGATCCAATCGGAACGAAACGAATCATCCGGATGCAACGCGGCATACAGTAGAGCTGAGCAGTTATGGGTTAAGGATCCGTGGGACTGTGCCGGTTTTTGTCCTGAACGTTCCTGGTTCATATAAGAACCCCAAAGCTGCCACTTTTGGGCAAAGCAAATGGCCCACGTTGCTTAGAGTGTACGTTGCAATTGTACGTTGTATTAGTTGTAAATCGCTCAAGGGCTAAACCATCTCAGAGCTTATTAGCCTAAAGCCTTGCCCACTGAACCACCTCCAGTCTTTCTTCGTCTTCAAGTGCCCCCATAACGCAGGCTAGGGTTTAGGTCAGGTGACTATGGGGGAACGTCCATTACAGTCTTGTTTGTTCTTCAAGCTTATTTTGTTTTGGGTCGATATCCTGACCCAACGAGTCAGCTGATGAAGACGACAGTTCCCGAAAACCTGGGTTAGAATCCAGGGTGGATTTTGGAATGTGAAGGTCGTACCAGGGGATGACCAGGCTCCCCTCCCCTCAATCGTGCCTACATGTTATGCCCGACCAGACCGAAAGTCTGCCCCTCTCGGGGGGTGCCAAGCATCACGGATTATGCAAGAGACTTTGTCTGCTCTGAGGTGCTCTGACTTTGTCAAAATACAATATGCACATGTTAAAAATATATATGCATATTGAGTCAAAAGGGAAAAGAAATGAAAAGAAAAGACAAAAAGAAATCAAGGGGAAATATGCTATTAAAGGAACTCAAGAGAAAAGGAAAGTGTATGCAGGCTAGGGGCGCAGCTTATCTTAGATACTCATGGGGGGGCTCCAAGGAAAAAATGTTGAGAACCACTGGTCTAAGGGAAACAGAAAGGCAAGACTCCATGGGACAAAAAGAGGACAAAAACTGGAGCACTGAGCAGTGGAAAAACACCTCAGATGAATCCAGATTTCTTTTGGACCGGACGGATGGCTGTAATAAAGTGGCTATTCACTATATATAGGAGCAACAACTCAAGCTGTACACGAATAAAATGACCTCCAGTTCCTAACGTTCACTGTTAAATCTTATTTTCAGATACCCAAGACATCAAACCAATGTTCATGCAACACCACTAAGAGGATTGCTCTCATCTCGTCTCTCCGTACATCCCGACAATACAGAAATACAAGTAGGTCAGTCTTGTAGCATATTTTATAGCTCCGGGGGATGTGAATCCATGATTGCTTTCTAATCAGGCTAATGCTGGTTTTGGGGACGCACACACAATGTGGAGGATGCAACATGCAAGGAAGAAAGAAAGAAAGAAAGCAGGGAAGAGCAAGTCAGATCGTAAGAGCTCAAAAGATTATGGAGGAACAGTTGCGAGCGAAAGAAAAACGTCGGAAAAAACAAGACAACTAAACTAAGAAATGAAGACTGAATGAAAGCGGAGCATGTAAAAAAATAAAAAAGGATGAAAAAACAAATAGATATTTTTTTTTTATGAGCTTGATTTCTCCTTGTTGTTTTTCTTTCCTCTTACTGACCACAATCAGCTGGCGAGAGTCGCAGGAGACGTTCTGTTCCCACAGCAACGGCGAAGATAATCAAATCACCGTCCGGCTTCAGTGCTTCCACTTTCCCAAACATATTAGCAGACTAAACACTAAGAGCAGGGTGGCCATCTCGCTGGAGATCTGCTGTTTGCTCAGCCACAGCAGAAGGAGATGGGAACTGCCCAGCTTTGTTTGCTGTGTCCATCAGCGCCGGACGAGGAAGAAATCTCGAGGGCTTCTGGAGGGTTTCTCAAAGGTTACCAAGGGCTCCTGCTAAAACCCTCCGGCATCTCAGAGCCTATTTGTGGTTTAAGCTTCATGACTGAGACCTGGAAGTTTTCTTTGGACTCTTTTTCACAGTACAGCTTCTACAAAAGTAAAGGATTGGACAAAATTGGATAGACAATTGATTTATCAATACATATGGACACAACTTTATGGACACGTAAATTGTCTTTAAATGATCCTTCTGATTCAGGAAATCATCAGAACATGTAAATGAACACAGGCTCCAATGTTTTCTTAATCACCATGGAAAAATGATCAAAAATCTGTTCTAGACATCTTAAATGTTGGACTGCATACGTAAACTACTTAAGATCCGAATGGGTGCCTATTTAAAAACATATTTGGCAAATAATTACTATTTTTCTTTTTATTATCGTTTTCAAAAGATAAAGGAAGGAATTAATAAAGAAAGAAATATTTTTTTAAAAAAGGAAATGAAAGAAAATAAGAATAATGGAAGGGAAAAATGAAAAAGGATTTTTGTAAAAAAAAGAAAAAGTAAGAAAAACAAGGCTTAACAAAAGGATCAGAAACAATGAGAAACACAGAGCTAAAGAAAACCTTAACTAAAAACTAAATTGAGAAGATAAAGAGGAGAGAAGACAAAACATTAGGGAAAAATAATTCTACAAATAAAAGAAGAAAAACAGAAAACAAAAAAAACGACAGCCTTCAAAAAGTTGGGGAGGAATGTTATAGAGCTAAATGGAGTGAAGAACAAGGACAAAATAAAAATTTAAGATGAAAGGATGGAAAAGCAACATAAATAAAATGGAAGAAAAACAAATAAAAAAGTAAAATGTTACCTTTAATATAAACAATTAATAAAATAAAAATTAAACAGGGAAATGTAAGAAAAACAGAAGGTACATTAAAAAGAGAATTCAGGGAGGAAGAAGGAACGAAATGAATGAATAAGTGAAAAAGTAAAGAAAAGGAAAGACTAAAAGGAACGAGAAGAAAGGAAGTAAGAAAAGAAAAAACTAAGAAAGCAATTGTAAACAAAGTACTGTAGAGGCAAGAAGAAGAAAAAATATGAAAAGACTAAAGAAAAGAAGAAAAAAAATGAAAGAAAGAAGAATATAGAAAGCAAGCAAGCAAGAAATAAAAACACAGGAATCTACAAAGAAAGAAAGAAATAAAGAAAGAAAGAAAGAAAGAAAGAAAGGAAAATAAATAAAGAAAGAAAGAGTGAAATCTTATGGAGAAAAGTTATTGAGTGAAATGAAAGAAAAGAAAGAACAAAGAAAAAAAATAACATTTTAACTATGGAATAAAGAATGCATGAAGCGTGAACGATGGCATGAATGGGGAAGGTAAAATATAAATACAAATGCAGAGGAAACAATAAGAAAGAGAAAAACACTGAAGGCATCAGTCAGATGCTAAGGGTTTGGTCTTTTTTGACAAAGCCACGTCCTTCTGAGATATGGCTTTTAAAAATGACAGGCAGTGAAATCCTTGGCACCCTGAACTAACGGGGATTTTTATTGAATCTACCAGTGAGGTTGAGGTAAAAATAAGAAATGGACGTCTTATTTGGCCCCATCAGGTTTGAGCTGCTGTGCTGTTACATTTACATTGTGTTGTGCTGTGTCGTGTTGTGTTGTGTCATGTCGTGTCGTGTTGTGTCGTGGTGTGTTGTGTTGTGTTGTGTTGTGTTGTGTTGTGTCGTGTCGTGTCGTGTCGTGTTGTGTCGTGGTGTGTTGTGTTGTGTTGTGTTGTGTCGTGTTGTGTCGTGTTGTGGTGTGTTGTGTCGTGTCGTGTTGTGTCGTGGTGTGTCGTGTCGTGTTGTGTTGTGTCGTGCTGTGTCGTGTTGTGGTGTGTCGTGTCGTGTCGTGTTGTGTCGTGGTGTGTTGTGTTTTGTTGGGGTTGTGTTGTCGTGGTGTTTCGTGTCGTGCTGTGTCGTGTTGTGGTGTGTCGTGTCGTGTCGTGTCGTGTTGTGTCGTGGTGTGTCGTGTTGTGTTGTGTTGTGCTGTGTCGTGTTGTGTTGTGTCGTGTCGTGTCGTGTTGTGTCGTGGTGTGTTGTGTTGTGTTGTGTTGTGTTGTGTTGTGTCGTGTCGTGTCGTGTCGTGTTGTGTTGTGTTGTGTCGTGGTGTGTCGTGGTGTGTCGGGTCGTGTTTGTGTTGTGTCCGTGCTGTGTCGTGTTGGTGGTGTGGTCGTGTCGTGTCGTGTTTGTGTCCGTGGTGTGTTGTGTTTGTTTGTGTTGTTGTGTCGTGCTGTGTCGTGTTGTGGTGTGTTGTGTTGTGTCGTGTTGTGGTGTGTTGTGTTGTGTCGTGTTGTGTCGTGGTGTGTCGTGTCGTGTTGTGTTGTGTCGTGCTGTGTCGTGTTGTGGTGTGTCGTGTCGTGTCGTGTTGTGTCGTGGTGTGTTGTGTTTTGTTGGGGTTGTGTTGTCGTGGTGTTTCGTGTCGTGCTGTGTCGTGTTGTGGTGTGTCGTGTCGTGTCGTGTCGTGTCGTGTTGTGTCGTGTTGTGTCGTGGTGTGTTGTGTTGTGTTGTGTCGTGGTGTGTCGTGTCGTGTTGTGTCGTGGTGTGTTGTGTTGTGTTGTGTCGTGGTGTGTTGTGTCGTGTTGTGCTGTGGTGTGTTGTCGTGGTGTGTTGTGTTGTGTTGTGTTGTGTCGTGTTGTGTTGTGTCGTGTTGTGCTGTGGTGTGTTGTCGTGGTGTGTTGTGTCGTGTCGTGCTGTGTTGTGTTGTGCAGGATGACGCTGTGTCCTTGCTGTTGAAAGATCTCTCACTTGTCCTTGTCAGCTCTAACAAAGACAGGACTAGGTTGTTATTTTCTTTTCCATTCACAGCTGCGCCCGTCCTGTAATGAGCGTTTGATGGCGGGCGCGTCCCCTGCACCTCTGCCAGCCCGGAGAGGGTCTGCTACGCCACACGCTAATGAAGACTGAAACACTATTTGTAAGCAGGAAGCAAAGAATGAGTGCAAATCAAGGTCTGATCTGTGCACCGAGAACAAGAACAATAATTACAGCAATCACACAAATAGCTGCTGCCGGATTAAAGCGAGGTCGTGATTGGAGCTCCTATGGTTTTGATCTCTTTTTGATTTTTTTAATTGAATCAGAGTAATTTTCTTAATACAAAATGTGAAATAAAATAAAAAAAACTAATATTAGCTAGGAGTAGGAGAAAATTTTCAATAAAGAAAAACAGACAGAAACTGCAAAGCTATATTGAAACAAAGGAATAAGGAGAGGGAAAAAAGAGAAATCAAAATGAAGGAAGAAGTGACTAAACTAAAGAAGAGAAATAATCAGAGAAAACATGGAAATTACACAAAGGAGTACAAAAAGATGACAAAAAAGGAAAAACAATAAATGAGATGACTAAACTAAAGAAAAGAAATGAAAAAGGAAGAAGTAAATAAACTAAGCAACAAAAAAAGAGAACTAAAAAGAGAACTAAACACAGTGACAAAACTAAAGAAGTGCATTAAAAATGAGGAAGAAAAGAAAAAACAAGGAAAGAAAATGGAAACAACGTAGAGAAGTAAGAATGAAGAAGAAAATAGGAAAAGACTAAAAAAGAGAAAGAAGAATAAAGAAAGCAAGCAAGTGAGAAGAGAATAAAAAAGATAAATAAAAAAAATAAGTGACAAAAATTAAGAAGTGAACGAAAAAGAAAAGAAGAAGTGTTGAGAAATAAAGGGTATTGGAAAAGAAGGAAGAAAGGAAGGAGGAAAGGAGAGAAAGAAGGAAACAAGAAAAGAAGGAAGTAAGGAAACTAAAGAACACAAAGAAAAAAACAGGGACAAAACAAGAGGAAAGAAACAAGAAAGAAAGCAAGCAAGTAAGAAAAAAGACAGACACAAGTTGTTGAATAAAATGAAAGAAAAGAAAAGAACAAAAGTAAAAGAATCTTTAAATTATGGAGTAAAGAACTAATTAAGAAAAAGAAAAGCTGTGGAAGAAGGAAGAAGTGAAAGTAATACAAAAAAGATTGATGGAATGAAAGGAAGGAGGGAGGGAGAAAAATGAAGAGGTAAGGAAACTAAAGAAAAGAGATAATAAAAAGAACACAAAAAATACAGAAGAAAAAAATGACTAAATAAATGAAGAAAAAAACAGGAAATGAAAGAAAAGAGAAATAGGAGAAAGAAGCAAGAAGTGTGGAAATCGGAAACGCTGCCTTATATGAGGGCTGTTTTTCATTAATGAACAAGAGGATAAAAGACGACATAACCAAAAGTATGTGTCATCGCCTTCTCATTATTTTTAGTCGGCTCTGCCGTGCGGCCATAAACTTGAACTTTATGCTTTGTGTCAAATTCCTTTTAAAATAAATGTACTGTATTGGTGAAAGCTCTGTGACAAAAAGCGAGTCTGACTGCCGCTGTGGAAATGCTTTCAGTGCAAAAAGCCCTTTACAGCTATTCAATGTCATGGTTACATGCTATGATTGATGACAGCAGAGGTGTTTAGAATCACCCCAAGCTCATGCCGAGAACCTCAATTGCTATCGATTAAGGTGTGCCTGACTGCAAAAGAGGACAAAAAGGCCTTGTCAACTGACACGGAATGCAGGGAATGAAAGAATGAGAGGAGGAGGAGGAGGAGGAGGAGAGGGAGAGTTAGCAAAAGCTTTAAGAAAATCAATACGTTTCCATTCCAAACTGTGTCTCTTGACATTTCTTAAAATTGTTTTCCATCCAATTAGACTTCCACAAGAGACGAGACGAGAGTGCTGAAGACAGAGCGGTGGCGGCGAAACCGGCGAGCGCTAGCGCATACACATTAAGAGAGAGGGACAGGGAGTGTGTTAGCATTAAGCCAAAGTCAATTGTGCTAGCAGTTTGTTAGTTCAGGTGTTGGATGCTGCTGAGGCCGGTTCCTCTTCAAATTGGCAAACCACTTCTGTATGGTCCTTCGACTCCTTCCTCAAGTGATTAAGTCTATAGTATGATATCATTAAGTAGTAAGCACACATTTCTCTAAGTAAATGCTTTAGCGGTAGTTAAGCTAACTAATAAGAAAGGGTGTATGTATACTTTTGGTCAGAGAACCGACAAGCACAAGGTCCAAGCTGGTTCATGTTGGTTTGTGGATGGATTACTTGTTGAACTCACATGGTTTTTCTGGGAAACTAGCATAGTCCTTTTTGGCAGAAACACTAGCCATTTAGGACAGCCAAAAGTTTGTGGACACTCACAAAACTTGATCCAAAACAAAGGCATTGTGTGTCTCATTGCCCCATATATATACTTATATATGGTATATATAATATATAAATATATATACACATACACTTTTTGTTCTTCTAAAAGGGCTTTCCACTCGATTTTGGAACATAACTGTGAGGTTGTGGTTCTGATGTTAGACAATAAGCCCTGACTCACTTTTGGCATCCGAGTTCATTTTCATGCTGTCTGATTTGGAGAGTTGAGGTCAAGGTTCTGTGCAAATCAGCCAAGTTCTCGACGTTCTCCAAGTTCTCAAAGTCCGCAAGCCGATTCTCTATGGACTTTGTTCAAGGACAGCAGGCCAGAAAGTAGATGAACTGACTCCTTTGAAGTGTAAACCTGTAAATGTGTCATACTGAGAGCCACTGCAGTATCAGTACAACCCATTCCACTAACACTGTTCGTCTGTGGAGAATCCAAAAATGTACACTTTATGTTATAAACCTGTTACAAGCGAGTTGCTGAAATAGCAGAGCTCACTAATTACAAGAGGTGTCCACAAACTTTTGCCTATTACCACCAGCGTTCGCGACAACTTGCGCTCACAAATGAGCCACTCATTTACTTTCCTTTTCAAAATTTGCCCTGTGTTTACTTCCTTCTCATCATTATTGCTGAGTCCAAATTAGCTCGATTTTATGCGTTAGCTCATAAATGATATGTAATTCACAGATAATGCTACGAGCTAGCTGGAGGGCAGCCAGGGATCAAGCCGATTACAGAGCGAACACTAAAAGCCTTCATTATTTTTTTGCCCTTATTCCCAGGGCAAAGATAATGACAGACTAACAGACAGCCAACGGAGAGTAAACATGGCTGAATGGAAATTAGTCTCAAGCATATCGCGCTCAATCATACTTAGGGATCACGTGCACAGGTTTATGATCATTGACATATTTTATTCCTATCTAGCTGTTCAGGGGTGTCACTTATTGTTTCTGAGGCCCACATGTGTGTTCAGATGTTTGCTTGAACTGACATCCTTAAAGAACTGCTGACATAACTCAACTAGCAGAATTAAGCTACTGTTTTCATTCATTTGAATACTTTATCAGCACTGATTTATTGTTTTCACAGTCTTCACTTGTGTCTCTCACTTAAAACAAGTACAGTGGTGCATTAAAGTTTGGGAACCCTTTAGAATTTTCTATATTTCTGCATAAATATGACCTGAAACATCAGCAGATTTTCACACAAGTCCCAAAAGTAGATAAAGAGAACCCAGTTAAACAAATGAGACAAAATATTATACTTGGTCATTTATTTATTGAGGAAAATGATCCAATATTACATATTAGTGAGTGTCAAAAGTATGTGAACCTCTAGGATTAGCAGTTTAATTTAAGGTGAAATTAGAGTCAGGTGTTTTAAATAAATGGGATGACAATCAGGTGTGAGTGGGTGCCCTGTTTTATTTAAAGAACAGGGATCTATCAAAGTCTACTCTTCACAAGACATGTTTGTGGAAGTGTACCATCGCATGAACAAAGGAGAATTTTGAGGACCTCTGGAAGGGAGTTGTTGATGCTCATCTGGCTGGAAAGGGTACAAAACCATCTCTAAAGAGTTTGGACTCCACCAATCCGCAGTCAGACAGATCGTGTACAAATGGAGGATATTCAAGACCATTGTTACTCTCCCCAGGAGTGGTCGACCAACAAAGATCACTCCAAGAGCAAAGCATGTAATAGTTGGCGAGGTCACAAAGGACCCTAGGATAACTTCTAAGCAACTGAAGGCCTCTCTCACATTTGCTAATATTAATGTTCATGAGTCCACCATCAGAAGAACACTGAACAACAATGGTGTGCATGGCAGGGTTGCAAGGAGAAAGCCATAGGTCTCCAAAAAAAACTTTGCTGCTCGTCTGCAGTTTTCTAAAGATCACGTGGACGAGCCAAAAGGCCATTGGAAGAACGTTTTGTGGACGGATGAGACCAAAATAGAATTTTTTGGTTTAAAAGAAAAAACGTGTTTTGTTTGGAGAAAGGAAAACACTGCATTCCAGCATAAGAATCTTATCCCATCTGTGAAACATGGCGGTGGTAGTATCATGGTTTGGGCTTGTTTTGCTCCATCTGAGGACAGCTTGCCATCATTGATGGAACAATGAATTCTGAATGATATCAGAGAATTCTAAAGGAAAATGTCAGGACATCTGTCCAATGAACTGAATCTAAAGACAAGGTGGGTCATGCAGCAAGACAACGACCCTAAGCACACAAGCCGTTCTACCAAAGAATGGTTAAAGAAGAATCAAGTTAATGCTTTGGAATGATTAATGACCAAGTCAAAGTCCTGACCTTAATCCAATGGAAATGTTGTGGAATGACCTGAAGTGAGCAGCTAATGTGAGGAAATCCACCAACATCCCAGAGCTGAAGCTGTTCTGTACGGAGGAATGGGCTAAAATTCCTCCAAGCTGGTGTGCAGGACTGATCAACAGTTACAGGAAACGTTTAGCTGCAGTTATTGCTGCACAGGGGGGGGTCACACCTGATACTGAAAGCAAAGGGTCACATACTTTTGCCACTCACTACTATGTAAATATTGGATAATTTTTCCACAATAAAGAATAAATGACCAAGTATAATATTTTTGTCTCATTTGTTTAACTGGGTTCTCTTTTATCTAGTTTTAGGACTTGTGTGAAAATCTGATGATGTTTTAGGTCATATTTATGCAGGAATATAGAAAATTCTAAAGGGTTCACAAACTTTCAAGCACCACTGTAGTTTGTTTAAGCTAGAGCTAAAATATGTAGCTTAACCATTAGCTAGTCATAGTCTCTGTTATGCATCATCCTTTTAGCACAAATGCAATTAGTTGTGATGTTTTCTACCTGATTGTTGTTTTCAAATTACATTCTCAAATATTAGACAAACTTTGCTAAGATTGTCAGTGAACTATATTTACTTTGTGTTAGCATTCGGATAGCCTCTCATTAACTGTCCATTGATGGAAATGTTAGCTTATTTTTATTTAAATAACAGCTTTTACGTTTGGAAGAAACAATATGTTTCTAAAAAACAAAGAGAACACTTTATTCAGGGGTGGAGTTCATGCTGCTACACCTACTAAAGCAATTCCTGATTATATATTACAGCTACATAAGCCCAAATATATAAAGCCTAAACCCAAAAGCTGCCATAAAGTCTCCTTTTGACTATTTTGGTATGTCAGTTTAACCTGAATCTCATTCAAATGACATATTATTGCTGAATGAGTGTTGTTTTATGACACTCTACATAAGAACGTCTTGATGGACTTGTAGTTTAGGGTCAGGAAAAAATGATAGGATCTTGACTGTGGCTCCATGAATCCATGGTTTGAATCCCACAGTCTGTCTGTGTGGAGTTTACATTAGTCCTCCATGTTTGTGTGGGCTTCCTCACACATTTCAAAGACATGTTTGTGTTTTGTTGTGTTGTGTGTGTGTGTGTGTGTGTATATGTGCCATGGGATGGTTTGGCACCCTGTCAAGGGTTGAGCGGGTATGAAAATGAAATGATGGCTAAAATAATATGCAGACACATGCCAAGTAGCAAAGTACATTACACTGGGCCAGTGTTGGATTCCAAAGCCAACATCATATTGTCCAGTAGATCGACGTTGGGCCAATCTTTCAATTACATGATCATCAGACCTCCGGCCACCATTATATCCAGAGCCAAGTCTGACCAACGTTTGGCAGGGTTGTTATAAAAAAAGTAACGTGGGAGGGGTCTGATGGCCATGTAATCAGTTGGCTCAATGTTAGTCCACTGCACAAAATGGCTTGGCCCAATTTTGGCAGGTGTCCAGTCAAAAGCGTTCCAACGCTGGGCCACTACTGGGCCAAGTTTGAAAAGATTATGCATACAAAATCAACCTGGCTATGGCTTATGTAGGTATTATACAGAAGACTCTGAAGCGTATTAGAAATACATTTATGTTGATGCATTGGTCAAATTCTGAAGCTCTCCACAGTGGAGGGCCACTTGATATCCGGCCTGGCCAGGTCCAGTACAGGCACAACTGCCACTGCAACAGCAGATATCAGATGTCAGCCTGTCGAGACAGGAGAGTGTCACATTTATTTCTGTCCAGAGTCGCATTCATGTTTCCCCAAGATCTTGTACTGATGATGGCAGATTTGGACCACTGCACATCCCAAAGATTTTCAATGGGGTTCAGGTCTGGACTCTGTGGTGGCCAATCCATGGGTGGAAATGATGTCTCATGACCCTTCTGAAGCAGATCTTTTCCACAGGATCTGTCTTTCGACATGGTTGTTTAACAAATGAGAAGCTACTCACTGCATCAGTTAGGGTTCAATAACTTGTTGCCAGCTGAAACACAATCACCAATGCAGTAATTTTCAGATGGGAGGCTCTGGTTTAAACATTTTAACTATTTGCTTAGTTAAATCCAGATGGTGGCCTTTTTTTGGCCGGGCAGTGTAGATGCTATATATGGCAGACCCCTGCTGCAGGACCAGTTCTGTGAATGAAGGTGGTCATCACCCAATAAATATTTGCTTAGCCATGGTTCTAACGATACATTCGTAGGTGGGGGGTGATGGACCGTCACACTGTTGACGCAGCGTATAAAGACTTATTAGAATAACGTCAAACTTTGACACAGACCTTGAACCAGACAGTACAGAATCTTTAAGTAGGTTAAAAAGGCCCCGGTCTCCTTGTAGGTCATAATGTGGGGAAATGGAGCTGTACTGACCTGATATATTTTTCTGATTAATGACTCAGTACTGAGAGCACACATCTGTGTGCGTTTTTCGGAGAGCGCTTGCTAACTATACAGTTTTTCCAATATTCTGTAAAAGGGTCAGAGTTCTCATTTTAAACAAGTGCAATTTACAGGCAGGCAGCACTCTCCGCAAACCATGCCTTCCTTAGAGCTGTTACTGTGAGCTTTAAGCATCCTCTCTCACAGGGCGAGGCTGCTCTCGCGGCTGCCTGTCAGAATTCCCACGGTCCCCTGCCATAAGGCTCCAATTGCCTCTGATTGGCCGTGGTCTTCTCACTGAGCTCCAAGTTCACGATCCCATCTCTGAGGAATAGACAGTTCACTATCAGACTGACCATCAATCAATAACTTTGAAGTCTGTGAGACGGCCAGGCAGTAGTAGTATAAGCCTAATATTGAACCGATATTACTAAGAAAAATAGCGTTTTATGTTAGCGCGAAGGCAATGCGTTGACGTGGATGGACTACCGATGTGCAGCAGAATTCTTGAGGCATTTCGAAATTAATCAAAATTAACTTCAAATTAAGCTTAGCATTTTAGTTAAGTTCCTTGCTCAATGGCCCAACTGTGGCAGATTGGTGGAGCCACAATGTAATCTCACAACCTCTGGGTAGTCTAGAGCCTTAACTACAGATCCTACCTACCCTCATCCCTGTTCCTCATTCATCGACTAGATGTCTAACTAAAGGTGTCCTGCAAGAATATGATTTAGATCCTATTTTGTTTTCTGGTTATATCTAATACCATGAAAATTATTCATTCAGACTGGCTGGCAACTGCCAGAGTAGAAGGCACCAGCTCTAAAGCCAAGGCTTCTATCTAAATATTCCTTTTTTACTTCATTAAAAAGATGTTGTTATTTAGTAGTGTTTGGCTCTAGTCTGTATTTTTTAGAGTTACTGATTGGCTCAGAACATCAATAAATATCTAAAGGAACACACTGTAATTCCTGGCCTCATGATTGATTTCCTAATTTCAAGCCAGACTGTGTGAGACAAAATACATCAAACATTTTTTTTTTGCAGATTGTGAACACAGTGCTGTAGGGCATACTAGTCAACAACACAAAGCTCCTGTCAATACTAGGCAAAACATGGCCGAGACAAAACCGGACAATGGTTTGCGAAAATTGTCTTTTCAAAAAGTGCCAGGGACAAAAATCTGGCATTTAGAAAATAGGTTGAAAACCCTTGGCATTTCAAAGAGTGATGAGATCTAAACTTGAGATATCAAAAAGTGGTGGGCACACAATAGGACATTTCAAAATGTAGAAGGGAAAATAATCAGGAATTTTCAGTAAGTGGACAAAATCTGATCTTTGTCAGATACAAAACTGGACATTTCAAATGTCTGATTTAGTGTGGACAAATGGAAGACATCAAATCAAGCATTTCAAAAAGTGGTAGTCACATAAACAAATACAAAATTGGTGGGGAAAAATTCAGGCATCTTAAAAAGTGTCGGGGGACAAATCCCCAGCATTTCAAAAACAGACATGGACAAGCTCTAGCTCTTTCAGAAAGCGGTGTGCACAAACTTGGGTATTTCAGAAAGAGGTAGGGACAAAATCGGACATTGACAAAATGGTCTGGACAAATTTGAGGATTTAACAAAAAGATCTGAACAAAATCTGATGCTTAAAAATGCCTGAGACAGAACTGGACGTGTTAGAAGTGATAGGGACAAAGAAGACACTCCAAACAGTATTGGGGACAAAACTGTGTATTTTAAAACCTGGTAGGGAAAAACGCAGATATTTCAAAATGTCACGTGGAAAAACTTGGGCATTTCAAAACAGGGACCAAATCAGGCGTTTCAATACGTGGTCCTCTCAAAATCTGAGGGAAAGTTTGAGAGACAGAAGTTGACCAAGTTCTGGAACCCTCCTAGATGATCCACTGATGTCTTTTAGGTCCTTTATGCCCAGAATCAAACACCGCATAGCATGTAACGACATTTTATTAGAACTCTTGCCATGCCTGATCCTGATTCATATTGCTTAGGGCATTGCAGAGATCCAACGTGCAGCCAACATGAACTAAACTCTCGCTCCTAACAAGCCGTCAAATTGCTCGGATCAAAAGAAGTTCAGAAAAATGGTGGAGGGCAAAGAACTTCGGCACGGCGTGATTAAACTCGCCTGTACTGCATATGGACCTACAGCTTCTCCACTCCTGTCCACCCACTACGAGCCCTGTCGCGTCTCACCATTCACTAAGAAGGTGACATCGCCTCCGCTCGCCCGTCGTCTCCCTCAGTTAATGAGTTTCTGTCTATACCAGGAGGAGAGAGGATTCTCCTGAAACCCACTGATGCCAGTCTGTGATACCTATTTCGTGTGTTTGGCAAATGTTGATACCAGAATAACAAACCGGTGTGGCACCGTCACCCACCTAAGTTATGGTGAGTCGTCTCAATACATCAAAACACTGTACTGTGACATCTACATGAAACCGCACCCATAGACTCATATACTGTACATAATACATAAAATACATATACAACAAACCCTAATGTAATAATAAAATTATATAATATAATATAACATGCCTATGCACTGTGTTTGGGTTTTAGGGCGATTGGCATACCGAACTGGTGCATTAACGCCACCGACTGGACTGGATGAAGTGCATCATCTGTGGAAGATCGCACCATTGAGCGTTTTATTTAGGATGTTCGAAGTCTATATAAACATATCTTTATCTTTCTGTCCATCACCAGATCTAACGCCAAGGCTTGTATATAAATATTCCTTGCTGTTATTTTGTACTCTTTGGCTCTAGTCTGTATTTATTTCGAGTTACTGATTGGCAAAGAACACCAAGAAATATCACACTGTAATTCCTGGCCTCATGATTGATTTTCTGATTTCAAGCCAGAACGAGTGAGACAAAATACATCTTTTTTTTGCCAGATTCTGGACACAGTGCTGCACAAAGCTCCTGTCAAGCGATTCGTCGAGGTGCATTTCTGTTGCAATCCAGCAAATCTATACATTTCCACATGTGGTACGAACGTCTACAGTTTCATGGATAGAAATGGTGTAAAATGCATACAGTCTGGACTCTCGACACACTGCATCATACTAAACTGGCTTCTTTTGTCAAACTACATGACAATCAGGGGCCACATGGTGCGGTTCCCACCACTACGGGTAGCAGGCACACATATTGCTGTCGAAGAGGCTAGATCTGCACTGCTGCCTATGACCAGAGAAAGTCCCCAACCTCTTCCACCCCGTATATGGTGTATAAAATGCTTTTGTTCACTGCTGCCCGTTTTGTAGAAGGGTAGCACCGGGACTCTACAGTGGTGCTTGAAAGTTTGTGAACCCTTGAGAATTTTCTATATTCCTTCATAAATATGACCTGGTCATTTATTTATTGAGGAAAATGTTCCAATATTACATATTAGTGAGTGACAAAAGTATGTGACCCTTTGCTTTCAGTACGGCTTGTGTGCTTAGGGTCGTTGTCTTGCTGCATGACCCACCTTCTCTTGAGATTCAGTTCATGGACAGATGTCCTGACATTTTCCTTTAGAATTCTCTGATACTCATTCAGAATGGGGACATTGTTCCATTCAATGTGATGGCAAGCCGTCCTGCCCAGATTGCAGCAAAACAGGCCCCAAACCATGATACTACCACCACCATGTTCACAGATGGGATAGGGTTCTATGCTGGAATGCAGTGTTTTCCTTTCTCCAAAACATAACTCTTTCTTTTAAACCAAAAAGTTCTATTTTGGTCTCATCTGTCCACAAAACATTCTTCCAATAGCCTTCTGGCTCGTCCACGTGATCTTTAGCAAACTGCAGACGAGCAGCAATGTTTCTATTTGGAGAGCAGTGGCTTTCTCCTTGCAGCCCTGCCATGCACCACATTGTTGTTCAGTGTTCTTCTGATGGTGGACTCATGAACATTAACATTAGCCAATGTGAGAGAGGCCTTCAGTTGCTTAGAAGTTTTACCACCGGGGGTCCTTTGTGACCTCAGCAACTATTACACGCCTTGCTCTTGGAGTGATCTTTGTTGGGCGACTCCACTCCTGGGGGATCAGTGGAGGGGTAACAATGGCCTTGAATTTCCTCCATTTGTAAGGGACCAATCTGTCTGACTGTGGATTGGTGGAGTCCAAACTCTTTAGAGATGGTTTTTGTAACCTTTTTCCAGCTTGATGAGCATCAACAACTCTTTTTCTGAGGTCCTCAGAAATCTCCTTTGTTCGTGCCATGATACACTTCCACAAAACATGTGTTGTGAAAGAGCAAGACTTTGATAGATCCCTGTTCTTTAAATAAAACAGGGTGCCCACTCACACCTGATTGGCATCCCATTGATTGAAAACACCTCTAATTTCACCTTCAAATTAACTGCTAATCCTAGAGGTTCACATACTTTTGCCACTCACTAATATGTAATATTGGATCATTTTCTTCAATAAATAAATGACCAAGTATAATATTTTTGTCTCATTTGTTTAACTGGGTTCTCTTTATTCACTTTCAGGACTTGTGTGAAAATCTGATGATGCTTTAGGTCATATTTATGCAGAAATCTAGAACATTTTAAAGGGTTCACAAACTTTAAAGCACCACTGTATGTGTTTGAGAGAGACCCATAATTCCTTGGATTGCACACTGTATCAGCTGTAGAAGTGGATGTTTGGCTCAGCCACCAAACAAGTCAAAAACAGGCTATGAAATATTGTAATGGCTCCCTCCATGAGTGGTACGCTGCGTGTGCCAGTAGTGGCACTGGCAGCAAAAATCATTGCAGACCCCTCACATCCGGGACACACTTTGTTTGAGCTGTTGGGTGCTGGGCGGCCCTTCAGATCACTGACTGACAAAATAAACATCAAATTTGTGAACAAGTCCCGATCATGGGCTTTCATACAAATTGATTCTGATTGATTTGCTGGCTTTCAGTGATGCTAGTTTATCCCTGTGGTAATTGCTTTCTTATGGCTTCAGATTGACTTTTAGTGCAAATATCTGACTCTGTTCCTTCCATAATAAGTTTATACTCTCACTTTACTCTTGGTAGTACTAACGTCTTGGTAGAAGGTTGCTGTGAGGCTCCCCAACACCACACTAGACGTTCTAGCACTCTCTCGTAAGACGATCGCTTACGTCCCGCTTTATCCTCGAGCAGTGAGACAAAACGCTACATTTTTGTACCAGAAATATATACTTCTGTTACTCCTTCATCAAACATCTTGACTTTACCTGAAGGACTTCCTGCTCTTCTCCATAAGCCGCATCCCGAAGTCGGCGCTAATCAATCCTTAAAGCTCACAGTGAGCTCCTTTTGAATGGGATACTTTATTTCTAATGAGCTGTCAGGATGTGTTGAAGAGCAAAGTCTGATCTCTGGCTTCTTTGAGAAACTCTCCTCATTTCCAAGTGCTTGTTGGAACTTGACAGAAACTTTAATTGCTCTCTTGTCTGGTGACTTTTTAGAAAGCCTTCTCATGCTATGCTAGTCGGTAACGAATGTCAATACATAACCTGTAAGCTGTGGATAAAGGTGCTAAATATCACCCTTGTGCTACTTTTATAAGCAAGAATACAAATGATTCACAGTGCCTCAAGAATATGAAAGAAGACACTATTTGAAACTAACTAGCTTAAGAAAGCTGGGTATAAGTTAGCTTTGTTGTGTTCTTCTGCTGATAGTCCACAGCTCTAGCTAGTAAGTAAGTTAACGTAAGTTTAAAACGCAGGTGTGTTGATCCATTTTGATGGAATATTCTTACTTCTATGGTGTAAAAGTAGCTAATTAATCCCTCCTGTGTCTGAATAAGCCTTTCCCGTTGTGTCTACCTCAATATTAGCATTTCAAATACACAGACAAGCCCTGCTAACACACAAATGTGCTATTTGAAATACAATAGGGTCAAACTGGAGGCTTCAATGGCTAATTTAAGCACTTTTTTGTAAGATGTTCTACACAACAGTGTCTACCAAGTGGGAACTTATGCGGAAAAAAATGAAATTAATTAAAAAAGCATAAAACAGAGAAATCGTACTTTCATCTACCACTGATAGAGTCTAGATAATTTACTAGGCTAAAGTTAGCCATTTAGCTATGGTTTATAAATGGATTTTTCTCATTTATGGAAAATCAGACTACAAAAAATCCCATCCTGCTAAAGAACACCAAGAACTAACACAATTCCATGCCGGTTAGCTGGTGAACTTACATGGTCCTTCTGGTTTATTAGGAAATGCTTGCTGGTTATACTGGTAGAGTAACATGGAGTTGCTGGAGTTCACTACAGGCACTACATTTCCTATTTTATATTCTCTACTCTATGTTAGTATACTCTTAATAATATTTAGTTTAGTTTTCTAAGGAGGATGGATCCATTGTATAGTCTTGGTCCTCAAAGGGTTTATTCTTTATAACGTATTGGGAGTTTTTCTTTGCCACTGTTGCCCTAGGCTTACTCAGTTTGAGATTGGCCTTAGCTATTAGATGATCTGAAACTGCAGAGCTGCCTCAAGGCAATGCTCCATTGTAAAAAGCGCTATAGAAATAAATCTGACTTGAGTCCGTTTCTTTTGGTTTTTCCTCATTAGATTAACGTTAATACCCACCCTACCAGCATGCCATGTTGGTGACCATTATAAAAACCCAGCTTTCCATACTAGTGACCATCATACTAGATAAAAATAAATGTATTTAAGCCGTCAATTTTTATCTCTGTCTCAGTCAGAAGATACCCTCAAACCTCAATGGTGCTTAATTGAGGTTTGAGGACATCAGTAAAGCCGATGATGAAAGGATATGAAACGAAGTCGCAGTATAAATTCCCCAAATGGTCCTGCTCTGCTTTCAAAGCCCTGCTTACTGCTTATCACTTCAAGGCATCAGCTGCGTGTTAAATACTGAAGTAGGTGCTTGCTTTGAGCATTGGGCCCAGCTGTAGCACCAGCAGGACGCAAACACACCGGCTTTCTAGCTGTTCTACTGGTGTAGAACGGGTGTATATGGAAATCGGGACGAGTCACAGCAGGCCGTTTGGCCTCACGTCATTCAGGTCGGTGCCGCCGGTTCCTGCCTGGCCCACTTTTATCCCGCCAGGAGTTTCCCCGAGTCCAGTCGAGCTCAGTCATGCAGAATGGATGAGGCCATCTGACGCTATGGCTTTTAACTATGGATGGCTCTTCAGCTAGAGTCCTGTGGATCTAAGAGAAAGCGCAAGCTCATTTTTGCCATTTCATTTCTGCAGTGCTATGCAAAGATCTAGGCCTAATGAAACATTTAATGAATGTTTTGCCATTTCATTTTCCATACGCGGTTCGAACAGTGATTACTCAAGACAGTAGGAGCCTATTTCCATTATTCCCCACCTTGTTCCTGTGCTATATATCCAAACCCCGACCTACGCGCAATGATGTTGACATAAATTAGTTGCACTGGGAACGTTTGTTGGCCCTCCTGCCTGCCTGTTGACTGTTAACTGAACGGACTTGACTGTAGATCCTGGATCATCTAGACGTTTTCTATTTTACTTTTGCTTAGGTCTCTCTGTCTCTTTGAAATAATGACCGGTTTGTCTTACAGCCTGAAATCAAAAGTCATTAAATACACCCACAATTCCAATGAAGTTGGGACGTTGTATAAAACATAAATAAAACAGAATACGATGATTTGCAAATCCTGTTCAACCTATATTCAATTGAATACACTACAAAGACAAGATATTTAGTGTTCAATCGGATACATTTGATTGATTTTTGCTAATATTCACTCATTTTGAATGTGTTCCAAAACAGTTGGGACAGGAGCATGTTTACCACTGTGTTACATCACCTTTCCATTTAACAACACTCAGTAAGAGTTTGGGAACTGAGGACACTCATTGTTGAGGCTTTGTAGGTGGAAATTCTTTCCCATTCTTGCTTGATGTACAACTTCAGTTGCTCAACAGTCCAGGGTCTCCGTTGTCGTATTTTGCGCTTCATACGAGCGCTGAGCACTGAGCTTTTCGGGGGATGCTCCCTTTATACCCAATCATGACACTTGCCTGTTTCAATGAACCTGTTCACCTGTGGAATGTTCCAAACAGGTGTTTTTTGGGCATTCCTCAACTTTCCCAGTCTTTTGTTGCCCCTGTCCCAACTGTTTTGGAAGGTCTTGCAGGCATCAAATTAAAAAAGAGTGAATATTTGCAAAAAAACAATAAAGTTTATCCATTTGAACATTAAATATCTGGTCTTTGTAGTGTATTCGATTGAATATGGGAACTTCATTGGAATTGGGGCTGGATATATTTTTTCAGCTTTATGTAACAAACTGCTAACGAGTAAAAAAAACAGCGTTAAAAGTGAATAAAAAATAAACACTGAATTCATAAGGTTGGTACAGTGGCTGGGGTGCCAATTCAAGTACAGTCAAATTTCAAGTGCATTTAGGTCAGATCTCTAACTTGGCCACTCAAGGACATTCATGTTCCTACCCTTAAGCCACTGTGTTGGGTTCTTTTTGTTTTTCTTTTCTAAAGGGGCCAGTGTGACCCCTTTTTAGGGTCGTCATCATGTTAGAAGATGGACCTCATGAATTTGGGTGTCCTCGGTCATGCTTCACAGTAGGTATGGTTATAAACTGCGCTCTTGGTGGCTTGGTGCCCTGTTCCATATCCTCCTAGCGCTGTCATCCAGTTAGACCGCCCGATTTAGGCAAGGTGCCTAAAACTCTATGTATCCTTCTCCAAAAATGTCCAGACACTTTATCATAGAGCTGTTTTCACAGCACCTATGCATCCATAGGGAATTCTTTGCATTACTGTGAAATGCTAGCAGTGGAATTGTCAAGGAATGGTAATTAAAATTGAATAATATCTGATGACAAAAGTTGTAATGTGTAAAGACACCTGGGGAAATGTATTCTCAAGAGACAAGGTATGATGATTGTCATCAGTCAACAGGGTTGAATGAAGATTGAAACTTTAACATGAGGCCACTATATTTCTTGTAATTAAAAAGGCTTACTTAAGGCAATAATAAAGCTATCATTAAGACAGAAACTGCAGTGTGATTACTGTAATGCAAAGTGTCTTAATTACCATACTAATGGGCTACTTTGGCTATTCGCATTAACGTTTGACATTAACGCCATTTTAGCCTTTTATTTATTACCTCTGACATTCCTGTTTGCTCCCCGGACAGACCTCTGTTATAACAGTTAAACAACACAACGTACAGTATTGTAAATGGGACCTGTATCAGACAGCTCTGCGTTTTTCGATGCTGTTCGATAGCGGAGCAATCAGGGAGGCACTTAAATCTCCAACCTCATTAAAAGCAATGATTAAGGGCTAGATTTAGCTTTCCCGGGGTGGGCGAGGACTGATTACGAGGCCTCATGTTGGCAGCGTCGCTAATGAGTTACTCCGAGGCATCAGGCGGCCGCACAATGATACGAGATTAGCGGGGACGTCTTCGGCGCGCTCTTATATATTCAAATGAGCAGACGCTAATTAGTCGTCCGCCCTACATTTTCAAACCACCGCGAGGGCAGAGGCGCACGTTCGGTTTCATGCCGAAATGCATGGCAACGTTCAGCCTGTTTAATCTGGCGGATTTTCTTCCATCTGCTTCTCTTAAATAGTTAGCACTACAAAACGGAGCTCCTTCCAAAATGCCTCAGACAAACGCACGCGGCCTTGGCGCAGGACCGAATCGGTTCCTTCTTTTCGTACAAACCGTCTTCAAAGTCTCTGTTTGTATTAGCACGGACTTACCCAAATCCACACGTGGACGTCGGCGCTAATTAGGGCGCATTAACATTTCAGAAAGACTAGCGCGCTCGTTTTATCTTCTCTTCGCGGAGGCACGTTGGCTGCAAAGGGAGCGAGGACCATCCCAGCCGTGCCGATTCCAATAAATACTTACAGTGCTCATTGGCTTTCCAAGGATTCGAACGCACACTTTCTTGCTGAGGTACAGTCTTATACAAAAGTGGGGGCACCCCTGGTCACGCTTTTCCCTGCTTTTCATTGCATTTTTATTAATAGCATAATCAAATCTGGGACGCTGGTGGTAGACGTTGAGTTCTTTACTTTAGTCAAAAGTATCTGAAAAACAAAATACTCAAGTGAAAGTTGAGGTATGGTTTTAAGTAGAAGAATAAAAGTACATGCTACTAAAAGTAAAGTATTTCCTTAAAAAGCCTTTCAAACTCAATTTCTGAAACAGAATGTCTTTAATTGAAAGTAAAAGGTACTTTTGTGACACTTAGGGTACATAATGGATTTAACTACAAGAATCAAATGCAAAAAAATCATCAAATGACATCTTGAGCTAACCATGCGACATGGTAGTATTCAGTAATGCACTAAATCAGGATATTTAACCCAAATAATAGGTATCATCGACTCTGTGACTGCATTTCAGTCCAACAAACTGCAGCTTCACCAATTAGAGCACTTCTGCTTTTAAAAAGTACTCGTGCAAAGATTTTAAATACATCATTTTTAATTTACCTATTAAATTCATCGCAGAAATAACATTCAGCGTCCCAGGGATATGGGAAAAGCTCTCACGTCTGATTAATAGAAACAGTGTAAAGTGTAAACAATTATTTTTAGGAGTATATGCATTATGCTGAACATAAAGTGTTAGACTTTATTTGTCTAGAATTACAGATAGAAGAATTAAAAAGGTAAATACTTGGAGCCTGTTTTGAAAATGTACAGATTTTTCTTAGTCAAGTAAAGTAGAGATACTGAAGTAAGAATACTTATGTACAGTAACAAAGTCCTTGTACTTCGTTGCTTACCACCTCTGCTGGAAAGTGACTTCATCGTTTAATTCAGCAATTAGTTTGAGGTTTTCGTTCTTTGTCTTCTTTAAAAATCCAACTTCTTCCCAGGATTTGTTGGTGTTTTACAATCCATGACACCCAAAACTACAGCACCACCGCCACAATGCTTCACGGTTGATATTTTTCTTATGTCCTATTTTTCTTAAATCCTCTTTCTTATCTCCTGGAAGAATCCCTCGGTTCCTCTCAGATGTGCCAGACTCTTCTGCATGCCTTGTCATCAGCAGCACAGCATCTGAGCCAGACGCTCCGAGACGGAGCCAAGAATCCTCTTATAGCTCTCATTATCCTCACACAGGACAGGTGGATGGAAGAGCGCCAGCTGCTCGCCGGTGTATCGGCAGGTTCAGTCGCTCTGCTAATCTGGGCTTTTGAGGAGCCGCGGGGCGTATTAGCATGCAGCGTGGACGTACCGGAGCTCGCCGAAGAGGATGCTGAGAGCAGCTTTTCAACGTGGGCAGCTCATTACAAGTTGTCCAACATCTATGGTAATTTAGGTACGGTTCTGTTACTCACTCTTACCTGCTTAATCAAATGGGAAGGTTGTGGGGCCAAACCAGGAACCAACCCTAGATATCCATCATGGTGAGCTTTGAGAGGATGCATGTTTGGGAATGTAGGAGGAAACTGGAATACCTGGAGGAACCCAGATAGACTTTGGGAGAACATGCAAACTCCACACAGGGAGAGGCCAGACTGGGAATTGAACCAGGGATCTCTGGAGCTTTGAGGTGATAGCTTTGTTATTGGAACTGGTACCTTTGGTAGAATCTTTGGGATTGAATATTTGGTCCTAAAAACCGGAATCTTGATAGCATCCAAACTAAAGCCATAAGTATTAGACCTAAAACATTCAATAACAGAACTGAAACTGTTGGTACTTGAACTGGTACCTTGGTTTCTGGACCGGTTTTGAACCGGAGCCTTTGGTACTGGGACTGTTTCATTTGAAATATAAAAGCTCTCCTTGAGCCGGGGAACCTGGCGCCTAGTGCAAGAACTTGACACTCGCGAGCTGTTCTGTCTTATTTCAAGCAGCATAGATAATGTGAGGCGTCATCAAGAGTGAGAGCGACAGAGCGGAGACGAGAGAAGTTAAATCTCCCCAGCCCACGCTTACATCCTGCATCAAGGACACGCTGCTGCTTTTCTTCACACTCCTCGCTGCCTGAGGACTTCATTCCCACGTCTCATTCTGGCCCTCTTCCATTGACCCAGTAAAAGACGGAAATATGTTTAAGTTTGTAGGTCGCCGCCGTGTCAACTTGTTTTCGCGTCTTTCAGAAAATCGACTTTATGTAAGGGGTCAGCTTTTGTCGCACAGACCTGGCAACGCTGAACAGGTTTTGATGATGAACGAACTGAAAGCTGTACCGCTAACAGAACAGCGACTTATAATGTAGTGAGTGTGGAGGTTCTGTTGGGGTGTTCTTTGGACCAGGGATTCAGGGTCCAAAGATAGTGCTGGATCTGGAAGTTCTTATACTGGAACTAGTACCTTTGGTAATGGAATTGACATTCTCAGTGATGGGCAAGAAACATTTGGTGCTAAAACTGTTAGGTTGTGATTCTGGATCAATAACCTTTAAATTTGTATATGATACATTTGATTCTGGATCTAATACATTTTGGATGGGAACTAGGGTCTTGCCTTCATTTCTGGGGCTGAAACTTTTGATAGTGGAACTGGTACCTTTTACCTCTGGAATTGGAATCTTTTCTTTTGGAAATTAAACCTTCGCAGCTCTGAAAGATCTGAAAGGTTTGATTTGTTGTTGGAACTGGTACTACCTTTGGTACTGGAACTGGAACCTTTGATATTGGAAGTTATACTGCCATTTCCAGATCTATTCTGAAACGAAAACCTTGGGTTCTGGATATAGAACGTTTGATAATGGTATGAACACCGTTGTTGTTGGAAATTGTACTGTTATTTGGGGGGTGGCACTTCTTAAACATTTTTATTATAGTTATAGTACACATTGTTATTCGATTTATAGTACTCTCATTTCTCCTTAATTTTTTTTACTTTTATTTTTATTTTTCTGCAGGATTTTCGCAGCATAACTTGTCCCGAAGTTTTCGAGATATTGACACCGTTCCAACTCCAGATTAGGCAGGTGCATAAATTTGGGCACCCCAACAGAAAAATTACATCAATATTTAGTAGATCCTCCTTTTGTAGAAATAACAGCCGCTAAACGCTTCCTACAGCTTCTAGTCTGGATTCTGGTTGAAGGTGCTTTGGACCATTCTTCTTTAGGAACATCTATCTCCAGTTCAGTCAGGTTTTGATGGTTTCCGAGCATGGACAGCCCACATTTTCAGTAATATTTCATGTCTGGGACTGAGATGGCCATTCCAGAAACGTTAGTGTTGTACTGGTTCCTCTGCATGAATGCCTTAGCATTAGTAGATTTTGAGCAGGGTTTGGGGGTCGTTGGGCCTCGGTGCTGCAACTTTGTCACTGATTCTTGAACATTGTTCTCAAGAATCTGGAGATATTAAAATGGAATCCATGTGACCCTCAACTTAACAAGATTCCTAGTACCTGCACTGGCCCCACAGTCCCAACAGCATGATGGAACCGCCAACCAAATTTTTACTGTGGGTAGGTAGAAAGTTGTCTTGGTCTTGGGATGCTTTGTTCTTTTTTTCTGCTCCTTGTTATGTCCAAATAACTCAATTTTAGTTTCATCAGTACACAGCACTTTATTCCAAAATGAAGCTGGATTGTCCAAATGTGCTGTTAGCACACCTCAAAGTGACACTGTTTTGTGGCGTTGTCTGCAGAAAAGGCTTCTTCTCTGCATTACTCTCCCATACAG
This sequence comes from Ancistrus triradiatus, assembly GCA_025084515.1. Taxonomy (NCBI): domain Eukaryota; kingdom Metazoa; phylum Chordata; class Actinopteri; order Siluriformes; family Loricariidae; genus Ancistrus; species Ancistrus triradiatus. The sequence goes on along the minus strand of JAJAGP010000034.1, from coordinate 292,592 downwards.
CTCTCCTTGTGCAAAGTGCGCTTTGTAGTTGAACGATGAAAACAGTGACACCCATCTGCAGCAAGATGAGGTTGTAGGTCTTTTTTTTAGGTGGTTGTGGCTTGACTATGACTGTTCTCACATCCTTTTCGCCTTGCTATCTGAGATTTTTCTTGGTCTGCCACTTCGGGAGTTCCTTAACTAGAACTGTGCCTGTGGTCTTCCATTGCCTCACTATGTTCCTCACAGTGGAAACTGACAGCTGAAATCTCTGAGAGAGCTTTTCCCTTTCCCTGAACCATGATGTTGAACAACCTTTGTTTTCAGGCCATTTGAGAGTTGTTTTGAGGCTCCCATATTGCCACTCTTCAGAGAAGATGCAAAGAGGAGAAAAACTTCCAATTGGCCACCTTAACCCTTTATCATAGTTGGACTCACTTGTGTATGTAGATCAAGGGTCAGTGAGCTTACAAAACATATTTTGTGTTCCAATAATTAGTGCTAAAGGTATTCAAATGACAAGGGTGCCCAAATTTCTGCACCTGCCTAATTTTGTTTGAATAATTTACTGCACACTTTCTGTAAAACCTATAAAACTTAATTTCACTTCTCAAATATCACGGTGTTCATCTGCTATATGATATATTTACCTGAAATTGCTGAGCTGGACAGCCAATGATTTATAAAGAAAAATCATGAAAATTATTAGGGGTGCCCAAACTTTTTCATACGACTGTAGCATCACCTGGAACACCATAGCAACCACATAGCAATGACTTACCAAAGTACCCCCACTTACCAAAACTGTTGCACCTTATTGATTGTGTAGCAATAGCTTAGCAACTGGAATCCACTTCAGCCGCCTTCAGGAAATCTTTTTATTTGAAACTGGAAACTGTGATACTTTGGAATTTAAACTTTATATTTCTTATATCTGTTGTCTGTCTAGTTGAACTGAAACTACCACTGGAATATTTGGCTCTGGAACCTTTGGCTCCAGATCTGGAGCCATGTATACCTGAAACCTTTGGTTGAAACTGAAAGCTTTGGTGCTCATGCTAGTCGTTTGAGTTCAGGAAGTAGAACATTTGTTATTGGAACCGGTACCTTTGTTAGTGGAACTGGTGAGTTTGGTAGCAAAGCAGGAACCTTTGTTATTGGAACTGGCACTTTTGGTAATGGAACTGGAATGTAGACTTATTGTTGCTTGTATATTTATTCATATCAAGCTGTTCTGTCTCAGAATCCCTGGTGTTCCCGTCTGGATCCAGCGCATTAAACATTTTGGTCTGGGAACTGAACTGGAACTGGAACTGAACTGACATTACAGTGGTGGAAATATAGACGGGTATCAGATATTGCATTCTCACCATGTTGGTAAAACATGGCTGTATCTGTATCTCTCTCTCTCTCTCTCTCTCTCTCTCTCTCTCTCTCTCTCTCTCTTTCTCTCTCTCTCTCACCCTTTATCTAGCTCTTATTTCCTGTATTTTACCCTTTCTAGGTCACAGGAAGCCCTTAAAAGAACTATTATCTCCCGCTCGGCAGAACTGAACCAGGGCAGTGGTATTAAGCTTCTTATCCTGCACGCCGGCCTCTCTATCGGCCCCTGTGGTTAGGCAAGCGAGAGAAATGGAGAGAGAGTTTGTAAATTCTTAGAGCAAGACCCATCTGTCTAAGTCAGCGATATCAGTGGGCACGAGACTGCCTGCTGTGGGTGCAGATTTCTCCTCCCACACATGTATGTACACACACACACACACACACACACACACACACACACACACACACACCCTAAGGGTGTTGTGTGCTGGTGTCACAGCCACCCACATGTAGCAAATCGAGTAATACACACAGAGCTAATTACATGTACACAGCCTGGAGCAGTGCTGCCAGCCTCCTTAACCGCTGAGCTACCACTCCGAGTGCACACCTTATAAACTATTATTATTATTATTATTATTATTATTATTTTATTGTGCTGCTACACTCCAGCGCGGTTCTCTGGTGGGTTGAAACAAACCATGTGAAGACAGAGCTGAAAGTAATTTTATATTAGTTGCTACCAGTGGTTTTATATTTAATACATTATACACCGTTTGGGGAGCAGAAGGCCCAGAGCAGCCTTAGTCGGTCCAGAATGATTTTGAATGACTGCCCAGAATCAGTCCGATTTCAGTTGCTGGAACTGTGCTGACTCTGTCATAACCGGGCCAGGTCTGGGTTGCTTGTGGTTGATGGAAACGTGCAAACTCTGCCATCACAAAAGTCAAATCTGAGCCAAATCTTGTTGGCAGAACTATGCTGACTCCTTCATCACTGGGTCAGGTCTGGGCCAAATCCGTCAACCAGAACTATGCTCTCTGGTTGCCAGAACTATGTTTACTCTGCTGTCGTTGGGTCAGGTCTGGGCAGACTCTTTACCAGATCTTTTTCGACTCTACTTACCAGAACTATGCCAAATCTGACGTCATTGGGTCACGTCTGGACAGACTCTGGTTACCAGAACTATACCGACACTTCCGTCATTGGGTCACATCTGGACAGACTCTGTTGTCACGGGCCAACTCTGTCTGCTAGACTATTCTGAATCTGCCAGTATTGGGTCAGGTCTGGACAGACTCTGCTTACCAGAGTTATGCTGACTCTGTTGTCACTTTGTCAGATCTGGGTCAACTCTGATTGCCAGAGCTATGTTTACTCTGCCATCATTGGGTCAATTCTGGATAGACTCTGCTTATCAGGGCTATGACAACATTGCCATCATTGGGTCAGGTCTGGATAGACTCTGCTTACCAGGGCTATGACAACGCTGCCATCATTGGGTCAGGTCTGAGCCAACTCTGGCTGCTAGACCATTCTGAATTTGCCGATATTGGGCCAGCTCTGGGCCAACTCTGACTGCCAGAGCTATGTTTACTCTGCCGTCACTGGGTCAAAACTGGACAGACTCCGATTACCAGAGCTACGCCATCACTTCCGTCATGGCTCAGGTCTGGATAGACTCTGCTTACCAGGACTATGGCATCGCTGCTGTCATTGGGTCTGGTCTGGATAGAGTCTGGCTGCTAAACACTTCTGAATCTGCTGATGTTGGGCCAGGTCTGGGCCAACTCTGATAGTCAGGACTATGCAGATGCTGCTGTCATTGGGCATGGTCTGGGCCAACTTTGATTGCCAGAACTATGCTCACTTTGTCATCAGTAGGTCAGCACTGGGCCAATTCTGGTTGTCAGCGCGACGCTCACTCTGTCATCACTGGGCCAAGTCTGGGCCAAATTTGGTTGCCAGAACTACACTCACCCTGTCATCATTATGTCAGAACTCCGGTTGCCAGGTCTAGGCAGATTCCAATTGCTGGAACTACAGAGAGTCTGCCATCATTTTGGTCATATCTGGGGCGACCCCAGTTGCAGGAAGTACGGCAAAACGGCACCCAGTCTCAGTCGGCAGACAGTGCAGATGTGGGACACAACCAGTGTGTGCTGAGCCAAAAGAGGTGACAGTGCAGACGTTGAATCAGAATTGGGTCAGATCTGGAAAGGCAAACTGGGACTGTTGCCTCAGGGGGAGGGTATGGAGCAGAGCGAATTTTGCAATGGCTGCTTGAGCTCGAATGAATGTCAGAGAATGAAGGTCATCATCAAAGTCCTTTTATAAGAAAAGTGTTATGAAGAATAACGTGGATGAAACGCAAATCAGGGGTCAGAAACATGTCAAAATCAAAGTCAGGTGTTTTTTCATATTGCAGCATTGTCTGAAAGCAGCTATTCAAATTGAGCAAGCCTAGGGCGACAGTGGCAAGGAAAACTCCCTAAATGTTAGAGGGCCAAGACGTCATCTTGCTTCACGTTCTGTCATTCCATCCTCAATCCTGAATAGTTAAAGCGGTTTTCTTTTAGGCTGCTCTATAAGGCAGATGCACTGGCACTAAATGCCTGAATTCAAGTACTGCTGAAGTACTATTCACATGCTACGAAGCGGCTGCTGTTTTTCCTGCACCCAATAGAGACAACTGTGCTAAACCTATTAGCTTAACTCGAGTGCTCCTTCTCATTTCATTGCAGACACACTGAATACTCAGAGTCATCTTGGGCCTCAGCCAGGCGCTCGGGATGAAAAAAAAGCCAGACACGAGCTCAGAAGTTGTTCTGCTCAGAAGTTGGTTTCTAAACACGCAAAGGCAGCCAAATGCAAAACGGAGAGCCGGTTGATGATAAACCTCTAATCTGAGCTTGCCAAGCAGTACAGAACTGTTTTGTGCTCCACTGATCCTTCGCTGATATTCATCAGACACAACCGCTGATCAGGAGACGAAGCAGGGAAGCCTGGTGTTTTAGTTGGCTTGATACAGTGCTCCTGGTGCGGAATTAGGACGACTCCATTGATCCTGTCACGATGATAAAGAGGCCCAGAGTGGACCGTGCCTGAGTCAGCACATCGATGAGCTTGATCCGGTAGCTTCCCTCCGGTCTCTCACTGTGCTCCGCTAATAGCCACAGAAAAACGCATATCGGCTTATAAAGGCAGGAAACAAAGCTTTGGCTTGCTGGCACATGGTTGCTTTCAGCGGTTATATAGAGGGCCAGAAGACAAGGTTTATACTGACACCACTGCACAATAATAAACAAACACTTTCTCATTAAATAATAAATAACCAAGCACTCGGGTGGCATATCGGCCTAATGTTCTCTGCAGGGACTTGAGTTGCAGGCACAGCTGACTGTGTTTGAAGGAACTGAAACTGTGCAAGCAGTTAAGGTAATGGACTATGGACCAGAAGGTCCAGAGTTAAAATCCCAACTCTGCCAAGCTGCCAGTGTTGGGTTCTTAGACAAGACCCTTAACAATTTCATGGACTGTAACAGTTGTAAGAGCATCTGCTAAGTGCATGGATGTAGAGGCCTGGCCAGAACAAAGCAGGGTTCAAACATGAAGAAATCTGGTGTAGCCTCTTTTAACTGAGACATTTTCACAGACACAAAGAGCCTCCAAGTTAAGGTATCTCACCATCGTTTTTGGATTAGGAATGAGCCGTCACTAGAATGGGAATTCTGATTTACCTCAGTGCAGTCAGCAGGGAAATTAAGAAAACACCACTGACTTTGGGTCCCTGAACAACACAAAAGGGTCAATGTACTGCTCATTGTTCCTCCTGTAAGTCAGAAGCTGCAGTGCAGCAGCGAGGGGAATAACTAAAGAATCGTTAAGAGCTTAAAGATCGGGTCTTTCTGCCTTTCTACAAAATCCACGAGTGGTTTGGGGCAAGTAATTAAACCCAAAATAGCACTTAAAACATTATGAAAAGCTGCAATGAACAGTCTAGGTCATCTACTCGTACTTATCTACCTTTTGTAATGGTGTAGGGATGCCGAGAACCACTAATTTGAAGAACACCCTTCTGTTAAGCATTCCCAAATGGTTTGGTCATGGCAGAGCAGACAAGTATTCAGTATTTGGTCTAGACCATAACACTAGACCGTACTAATTATCATAACTGAATTATGTAACCCATGTGGAGCTGGAGCTCTTTGACGCCTAAGTGTTTTCTTGCATAAAGGGATTTTATAAGTGGATTATTGGATCGCCCCCCAGTGAGTGTCTGGCTGGAGAAAGCTGGCCAGTTAGGCTGCCATGTCTCAAGAAGATGGCAGGGCTATATGTCCATTTTATGAGTTCCACTTACCATACAGAAGCACTTTATAGTTCTACAATTACAGACTGTAGTCCAGCTGGTTCTCTCCATACTCTGTTCTCTAACGGTCAAGGATCCCCACAGGACCAGCACAGATCAGGTCCTATTTGGGTGGTGGATCACTGCGTTAGTGTGTGTGTGTGTGCTGGACACAGCAGTACTGCTGGAGTTTTTAAAAACCACTCCGTTAGACACAAAGTATGTAGAGAAACAGATGGGCTACAGTCTGTAATTGTAGAACTACAAAGTGCAGTGACCACTAAAACTTAAATAAAGTATAAGTATAAGCCTAAGACTTTTGCACAGTACTGTACTCGTCCTGGAGTCCTGGTTTCGGAGGATTGTAGCTTGGGGAACAAAGCTGTTCCGTTCTCTTGTGGTGAGGCATTTAGTTTTCCGTCGGTGTGGCATTTAGCAGTTTCCATTTTGTAGGGAAATGCCGGAGCACAGAATAACTGGGGTGAAAGGAGTGAGCCATGATCTTACCCTCCTCTCATTTTCATCCTGGATGGAAACGGGACACAATTTCCTTCAAAAATCAATTATTTTTTGGGTGTTGGAATCCCACCATGTGACAGGACGACGGACTTCCTTACTGTTTGTACTGTATGTGGATTATTGTTTGAAACGAGGCCCCCAGTGTGGACTTATCAGCAAATGTAATGAGCTTGATGGAGGCACTATCAAAATTAGAGTCGTTCAGTTATACTGAGTAGAGCGGGGGAGAAAACAAATTTGTTGAGGAGTTCCTCATAGCAAAAGAGTGCTGGCCCAATTTTTGCCATTTTCATTGGTCCCCATACCATAGGCGATGAGATCAACCAAATCTGGCAGCAAATACACTATGCCCTTCTTCCATGGGGTCACATTTGGCCCATAATGCAAATCCACACGTATCCCAGACTCTGAACGCCATGATGATCTTTATTGAGGTTGACAACACATAACTGCCCCACACATACCAATAACAGCCATGTTTGGCCCAGGACCGTCTGCTACCTGGGATGTTTTTTGCTCTGTAGGCATCTTTAATGGTTCAGTAGCAATGGTCTTATTGCCTCTGGTGCACAGTGGGAGGTGGGACATCAAAGTCAGCACCTACACCCCACCAGAAGGGCCCATCAGGGCATCCCTCTTTTATTTCGGTTGAACAGTAATGGCTGCGTAGGAACGGGGCCACAGCTGTTCCGCCACGCACTCTTCCCTTATTTAACCTCCTTGCCTGTGGATCATGTTAACGCGCACATCCTTGCCTAGGAAATGCCCGCGCGAGGCCCCAGCTGATGGCAGACATGGAACAGCTGCTGATCTTATAACACCGAGTCAGCTCGTCGGTTAGGTCCCAATCACCAGACCTCTCTATGTTGCCCCGTCGATGATGAAAGAGGACCACACAATACAGCACGAAACCTTACAGAGAATGAAGTAGAGAGCTTTTTTTCACCGGTCTGCCAATTTGCCTCCTCCTTTCTGCTCTCACTTATCCCCGCTGAGTAGCAGTGTGAAAGAAAGAGCGCTCACATCTGTCGGAAAAACCACAGCCACGCTGTTCCAGCAAGTGCAGCTCGCTTTTGACTTACCCAGCTGCGCGTGGAAATGAGAGTGCAGCACGCCTTTTCTTAAACAGCTTCATATTGATTGGTTTGATTTGATTTTTGTGTGATAAGCCCTCCTTTTAGCTTCCAGTGGACCACCCATGGGTTAACATAACACCCACTGGTCACTCGGGTACAAGTGGCTTGGCGATTGGCCCATGGATTGTGATACAAAGGGAAATCTGGTGAATTACATAAGTCCATGTAAACAATAAGGGCACAATGCAGGAACCTCTCTAAAAGGTCTGAGTTAGAAAGTGTACAGTGTACTTTTTACAGCGCAAGCCTTTTGTAGATAGAAAATATTCCACAACCTCACCGATACGTAAAAGTATATATTTATTTATTTATTTACAGACATGTTGTAGCCCAAGGATCAAACTGTCAGCTCACCCAATTAGTGCGATGGTTGGACCCGCACTGAAGCACTGACTCGGTCCCTACATGGTTTAGCAGGACTAAGGAAGAGTCGCAGTTCGTCTTCAACACTGAGACCTTGTTGAGAAAGGAAGAAATACTTTTTACTTTTTGCCGAACTCGTTCTGCTAATGAACTCTCTGTGAACCCCTGCTTCATAGATGTAGATGGATCAGTCTCTGGAACGTTTTTTGTAAAGTACTCCCCTGAGTGCTGTCATTTCCTCATGATGAGTGTGAATAATAGCGCATGGGTCAGACTTTGAAACAGGGCTGTAGTTACATTAGTCGTCTAATGCAGGAAAAGTCCTCGATATCCAGGCGGGCAGGTATTTCAAGACATTTTTATGCTCATATATGTGTGTGGCCGGCAAAATGAAAAGATTATCGTCAGTAACACCAGAAACACCACTGATATGTGGTAGCCCAGTGGTTAAGGTACTGGACTCTGGACCAGAAGGTTCAGGGTTCAAATCCTACATCTGCCAAGCTGCCACTGTTGGGTCCTTGAGCAAGGCTCTTAACCCACGATTGCTTGGATTGTAAGGTTGTACAAACTGTAAGTCGCTCTGGATAAGGGCGTCTGCTAAATGCTGTAAATGTAAATTTAAATGATTTTACCCCTTTTCAACTAATCTACCATAGATAAGCACCTCTAGCAGGGGCGTCATCAGACACACTTGACTGGGACGTGCACCCCAGTAAAACGTTGATGTGCACCACTAAAATTCTGGGGCTAAAAAGTCCATTTTATCCTGCAGAACTACAGAACACTACACTACACTTCCCATAATGCCAGAGCATCTTTCCATTCTTTGACTAAACGATTCACAAATCCATTGAACAGATGTGCTCCTGTACATAAAACATCTCTGGGTTCCTCCTATGAGAAGCAGACGTTAATATCAATATTAGGTTCTCCACTGTTCAGTGTCTCCAGGTTCAGTAACACTAACCTACTTTCAGGCTGCTCTAGCCGTGGAGGTTTTGCGCTCTATATTTAGCCGACATGGGCGAATGTGTTAACTTTAGCCAAGCGTCGGCTCGTTCATCACCACAGAACTCGGCAAAGGAGGCCAAATCCTGCCTGGGGCGCTGTGATTAATACCAATTACAAACCAGAAACTGGTATTATTAGCTTTTGAGAATAAATAAGGCAGCATTTAAGTCCTGCCCCTTACTTGCATTTGTCATTGGCAAGTATGAGATTTATTAGCGTTAGCCCTGCAATCCATGCTATTCACTGCCCTTTAGCATGAGCCGGGTGATGAATGTTTAAACCTGTAGGGAAGCTGGTGTGTGGTTTGATTCATACGGTCAATGCTGCCTCGATGCTCTAGGAGGTGTGTGTTGGGCTGTTCTCACCAGCTGAAGAAAATCTATATGAGGTGTGTAAACACACACAACACACACACACACACACACACACACACACACACACACACACACACACACACACACACACACACACACACACACACACACACACACACACACACGTTCGTCTTTCTATCAGTGTGGGGACTTTCCATTGCTATAGTATTACTGTTGCTAATTAATTGCTCCAGTTCATCCCAACCAAACCTGTAACTTAAAGCACATTTTGTGTCTCTTGATTTTTGACAAAAAGTTGCAGATTTTGTTTTAATAAACAAGCAAACAAAACATACATTTCTTTGTGTGGATCAGTACACTGTCTGCACAAGGTAAAAATGACAGGTTTTCCTATATTTCTGGGAATATTTGGTCCTCACGGTGATATAAAACACACAGTCTTTCAACTGGCGTAATAAATGCGGTAGCTTAATAATGCTACACCTACACACAGCCCCAACCTTAACCTCCGTCATCTTTTGGCTCTGTTTTTCAAAAGAATGTTGCAGCTTATGTAAAAATGTCCCTAAAGGGTACAAAATGTCATATATTTCTATCTCTGTGCTGATATTCTGTCCTTGAAAACATATAAACCTGTAAAACAAACACACAGTCTAGGTAATTGTACATTTATGGGGACTTGACATGGTGATTACTGTAGCTTAATAATACCACACCTTAGGGGTATCAGCAAAGCGTCCCTAAATGGTAAAGAATGACAGATTTTTATATCTTTGTGTGGATTTGGTCCTGGAAAAGATATAAAAACTTGACGTTGTGATTACTGTGGCTTAATGACACTACACCTACACAGAACCCTAACCTTAACCTCAGTAACCAAACACGATTCTTTTGGCTGGTTGGTTTTTCAAAGCAAGGCTGCAGCTTAAGTGTAATTTAAATATGAATTTTCCTTGTGGGTATCAGCAAAGTGTCTCTGAAAGGTAAAGAATGACAGATTTTTCTAGCTTTGTGCCAATAATTGGTCCTTGAAAAAATATAAAAACCTGACAAATGGACATAGTCTAGGGAAATTTACATTTATGTGGAATTTCAACTGACTGTTACTTTACTGGAGCATGGTAATACTATGCATTATAATACTATGTTATTAAAAAACAAAAAAAACAATTTCTTTGTGGTTATCAGCAAAATGTCCGACTTTACAAAAGTCAGACTTGAATATCTTTGTGTGGATATTTGGTCCCTGAAAACAAAAACCTGACAGACACAGTCTTGGTAAACATACATTTATGGGGACTTTAAACTTGAGATGATTTCTGTAGCACATCTCATCTTCTCATTCTCTCATCTTAATAATACTACACCTACACATAACCTTAGCTTTAGTAACCAAAAGCAAATCTGTCAGTTTTTCAAAAGAAGATTGCAGTTTTATGTTGTGCAAAGCAGCATGATTGTCCCAATACTATCGTTGTGCATGTATTTGGTTCTTGAAAAGATAAAAATTTGACAAATAGACACGGTCTTAGTAAACATACATTTATGGGGACTTGACATCATGATTTCTGTAGCTTAATAATACTACACCTACACAAAACCCTAACCTTAACCTCAGTAACCAAGAGCAAATCTTTTGGATCTTTTGGTAAAAAAAAAAAAAAAAAAAGTCAGATTTTCTGTTTTGGTGCGGATATTTGGTCCTTAAAGATATAAAAACTTGAACCTTAACTTCAGTAACCAAAAGCAAATATTTTTCCTCTTTTGGTTTTTCAAAAGAAGGTTGCAGCTTATGTATATACAAAAAAAAATTCCTTGTGGGGATCAGCAAAAATGACCCCACGCTGTAAAAAAATGATCTTTGTCCATCTTTGTGCATGTATTTGGTCCTTGAAAAGATAAAAATTTGACACAGACATGGTCTTCGTAAACATACATTTATGGGGACTTGACATCTGATTGCTGTAGCTTAATAATACTACACCTGCACAAAACCCGAACCAAAATCAAATATTTCGGCTCTTTGGTTTTTCAAAAGAAGCTTGCGGCTGATGTAAAAAAGTCATTTTCTTTGTGGGGATCAGCAAAATGTCCGACTATTATCTTTGTGTGAATATTTGGTCCTTGAAAACATAAACCTGACAGACAGTCTTGGTAAACATACATTTATGGGGACTTTAAACTTGCACCATGACTGCTGTAGCTTAATAATACTATACCTGCACAAAACCCTAACCTCTGTAACAGAAAATCCCTTTGCTCTTTTGTTTTTTTCCAAATAAAAGGTGCAGTTTTGTAAGCAAGTGCTTAAAGCTGTGGGGGACCAGCAAAATCCCCACAAGGTCAAAAATATCCGATCTTTCTGGGGACACAGGGTCCCGTAAGGATATAAAAACATGGCCACACTCACACACAGCCTTTATTCCCATGCTGGTAGCAACAGAACGATCCCATAAACGCAGTAATGGCAGAATTGACTTGTGAGGTCTTTCAGCTGCTCTACTTCCAGTCATGTTACCATTCCATTTGAGACTGTACTGCACACCTGAAATCGATACCCAGTGGGCCCCATTTCGATCCAGGGCCAGCCAGAGCTTTATGAACCGGCTCAAACGTGCACCAGTTTAAGAGCCAAACCGCTGAGTAACCAGATGTTGGATTTACGGCACATGCCGACTTTTTTTCACCCCCTTGTGTTTACTGAACTTCGTAAACATCGTCTCATTTGGGAGAATGTTAAATGAATGGCTATATAAAAAAAGCAAAGTTTCCGATGAACTTTACGTTAATCACAATAAACCCTCCCTCTTTTTAGGTAGGACACTGAGAAATAATTTTGTTTTAACCCAGCTGACACCAAGTCTGGCCAACAACAAATCATTCTGCAACTTGTACAGAGTAACTCAGCAGACTCTAGGATAACCATATCTCTATTTATACAAATTCACACCAGAGACACAGGAAATTACAGATATACTTTAATAGCTCTTATCCAGTTGTAAATACAACTTTCAGACTGGAAGGCACAGTAAGACCAGATTACTGAGTCGCCTCAGACCGAACGAGACACAACAAACTGAACAGGGAGGGAGTTTGAAAACAACGCACTACAGAACCTTTTATCTGCTGTTGTGTCTAACTGAAACCGAAAACAATGCAAAATATTTGAAGATGGAAGCATGGAGCAGCCCAGCCTGAATCTAAACGAACTCGCTGTACGCTCTTGCTCACGAGGTCACCCAGCAACAATCTATCTCCAGTGTAGCACTAAATGCACAGAGAAGGTCTTTTCAAATGCAACTGAAATGTAACGCAAGCGTTCCTAATTAGCAGAGTTTAACCTGTATCGTAACATTAGGCACGTGCCAAAGGTGGACAGGAGATTATGGTCTCAGATCTTACTCAAAATGTAGTCCAGAGTTTAATAAATTAAGCAGGAAGTCAATAACCACTTCACTATCAGGAGTAAGTAGTTGAGGATCTGAAACTGGAGCAGAGCTGATCATCTGGTCAGTTTTAGATTGAGACTGGTCTCATCGTCTGCTAGATTTGAGCTGAATGGACAATTTCGAAAATATTTCAAAACTAACCTGATAGCGTCCGACTGCATGCACGTCTGCGTTCTAGGCCATTATCCTTACGATTAAGGTCATTCACGCACATAGCCTGGCAGAAACATGAACTGTCCTACAGCACGTACGCAATGGCAGTGCGAGAACCTTTTGAAAACCTGTCATGGTGCACACCAATAGAGGAAGCCAGTAAACCAGTACCGCACTACAGATGGACCCACTGCTAGTTCGTGTCCGATGGAAAAGCCGTCAGAAAAAAGGCCGGACTTCCCTTATTGACCGATTTTCTTATTAAAAACTACAATAAAAAAGCAAAGCCAAACATTCTTTGGTATATCTTCTTGCATACATGCTGAGTTTCCCTACGGAGTCCTGTTAAGGGTCAAATTTTGAAGATGGTTGTCCTGACATGGATCTCACAAAAGCACAATGAACAAACAAGACCGAAAACATGAGCCTCGATAAATTAAACATACCCCTCATTAGAGAATTGAGCCGTCTGAGGCCGCATCGCAGCACACCCATTACTGTTAACAAGGCTCCCGTGTTAACATCAGAGCTTCAGCGTCTCTCTCACACACACACACACACACACACACACACACACACACACACACACACACACACACACACACACACACACACGATCTCCCTGCTTACAGTCTTTACCCAGCGCTCCCATTTAGCCCCGATGTGCAAACTCTGTTAATTAGCTCGTGTCAGAGCACTTGCCAGGCAGCGACGCCATTTCTGTTTCGGGTAGAAAAAAAGAAGAAAGGAAAAAGTAAAAATAGCGAGCAGTCCCAGTTCCTGCCGCTGCGTCGACGAGGCCGAGCCTCTTTCCGTGTACTACCTGGCGGGGGCGGCGGCTTGCTCCGTGAGCCGCGCCAGGTACTCGCGGAGTTCCTTGGCCGCCTGGAAGCGGCCGAAGCGTTTCTGAGGTCTGGCGCATTCGTCCAGCAGCGCGCTCAGGCGGCCTTCGCTCGTCACGCTCGAGGGCGGGTCGTGGAGGAGGCCGCCGGTGGTCCCGCGCCACGAGGCGTAGCGGGACAGCAGGTTCTGACAAATGGCGTAGTAGTTGTGGTCGACGGTCACCCGCGAGCACAGGGTGTCCTTGGAGAAGGAGAGGCAGGCCTCTTTGTCGCACTCCTCATAGCGGCTCTCGTACCACACGTCGTAGCTCTCCGGCTTATCTACAAACAATGAGAGAGACGAGAAGATGTTTGTTCTGGTACCCCTTCACCGGGATGCCGTCGGCTGGATATTTTGGGAATATGAAAATCTGTGTAAAAGACTTAGGCCACCATTAGGGTTATAATGACCGTATGTGACATGTTGTCCACGATTGGGCCCCAAAATCTTCTTTTCCACCGATATCCATTCCCATCTTTGTTAGCTTTAGCCCTTTATCTTTGCATTGGCTGCCAGATGCCACTTCAGTTCATTTTTCAGTTTATTAGCACTGCTTACAAATTCCCTATATTTTTGGGTTGCATTCTAATAAAGACACCGAGAAATAATTATAGACACTCATGATACCATGAATCTAATCCAGCAGTGGCCTCAGACTTTCGCCCAGTGCCCTATATTCTGTACAAAACCACGCCCCGTCTATTTCCCGTTGGCCACCGAGGCTGGACGAGAAGCATCCTGAGAAGTCGTCACACTCCTCCTGACGTGTTTTTCCTCGACGTCTGTGAGCGCACGCCAATGGGTACGGGGGAGCGTCATCGTCTCGGCTGATAAGTGGCTCCCCGGAGGGTGATGTTGACTTCATTTGCTGTAATTAGTTATTGGCGCACCATTGAGTCGTGTCAGATGACCGGCTCTCCCACGCTCGCTGAATCCAGTCCTGCTGATGATTTATCACCGCAGCTTGCAGTCATGATGGGCTTTTTTCCCCAGCATGGTGCTGCTGATCTACTACAAGTTTTTCAGGAAATGCCCACACACTGGCAGCGTCTTAAACGGTGTTTCTGCCGGAGCCGCTTCGATGGGCTTTAGATTCGATTCTCTGAAGCTGCACTGGAGGGCTTTGCTCTAAACCTCACTAGTCAACATCACGTGTTGTTCCCCCCCACCCCCCGGGCACGTATACACACAGTCCATCTGGCAGGCCGGCTGGAGATTCTCTCTACACACTACGTTGGCATGTGCCAGCTTTTACTCCACTTTCCACCTTTTGAACAGCAGCTCCCCGCAGCGCTGCGCCAAACTATTTTTTTGGTCATCTAGGCATCTGGTGACTCCACCAGAAAGCCATTTAATGCGAGACAAAAAGAAGCGTCCACTTACTCTGCCTGATCTGCCGCTTGTCGGCCACGATGACGTTCTCGGCGTCCACCACGATGACTTTGCCGTCCCGAGGGCCGACCGCGAAGTTGTCAAAGGTGACGTCGAGCAGGTAGAGGGCGAAGTCGAAGTCGTTGTTGGTGAGCTGCTCGGCGATGTCCATCAGCTGCTTGGCCAGGTCCACCCGCTTGTCCCAGGGGGCGTTGTAGAAGCTCCACAGCTCCTCGCCCACGTAGTTCACCGCCACCATGCGCCCGCACGCGCCTAGGTACTTGGCGAACGGCCAACCCTCGTCGGACGGGAAACTCTGCCACAGGAGACACAGGGAGGAGAGTCAAGACGGGGCTCGGAAACGTCCCTCAAGCGGAACGACAGAACACGTCAAGAAAACGTTATAGCATGCACAAGTTTTGGGACACCTGGTACACTACGAAAGAGGTCACCATAAAAAAAAAGTTTAGGCACCTTTTAGGTCAGGTCCAGGTACTTAACCTGGTACAATCTGCGCATTCCAGTGAACTGTTTTTGGGGTTTTGCGTGTTTTTGCTGTTACAAAAAAACAAAAAAAGAAAAACAATGCCATTTCTTTACGAGAACGTAACACTCCGACTACACAATCTGAAAGACCTCTGTTCCCTGGCACAGGCGCTGTACCCCCTGTGAGCCTGGAGGTCTGCAACTGTCTAGAAATAAATATTTTAATGATCTTAGACGAGGCAGTAGACCCACACTATTTTTCTCCTCACTTTGAGCTACAATAACTCTGCCTGATTGGTCCTAAATCACACAAACAAATAGCAGAGATGCTTAATTAAAACCTCCACCGGCCCGAATAGCTGAGATGTTTGCCTCTCCGAATGCCGATTCCTCCTCCCGCCCCCACCGAAGGCTCGTACAAGGCTACGATCAACGATTTTCAAACGGCTAAATAATAACGCAATCAAAAATGAAGCTTTGTTAGGTGGAATGTGGCGGCCGGCGGCACCGCGTCTTGTGCGGAAGCTTTAACGACGAGGTTCTGGTGGCTCTGTGAGAGGCATGCACACGGGTCTGAGGGGTTCACGCCGAAGCTCGGTGTGGGGAAAGCGCTCCGACTCCAGCGCCTATAAAACTTTGCTCCGGGGCTGCGCGTATCACATTTCACCCGCTTCAACGCAGGCCATTAAATATGGATGTGTGACTATTAAAGTTTAATTCGAGTGGCTCAAATGTTTCAATGAAAGCATAAGGCAGAGTCTCGCTGACAGATGGCTCAGGTCAGGACTGAAGAAATCTTGCTGCTCAAGTTTCTGTCCTACATCAGAAATACAAACGTGAAGCGTAAAGGCACTGCGGACGGGCTGCAAACACGGCCCACTCAGGACTGGAACCCAGTTCGGAAAGCTCGGATTTTGGTTCCACTTTATTACAGGACTGATTCTGTTGTTTTTGGAAAGGCACCGCTTTTGTTGCCAGTGTTCCACTGAAAGTTTGTTTTTTGTGGGGTTTTTTTGTTTGTGTTTTTTTGGAATGGTGCGTTTATCACTGGTGTGTTTTTTTTTTTAAAGGATCCCTCTTGTGAACACCATTTTGGTCACCACCTATTTTTTTTACATAATGGTGACAAAATAAGACTCGATTTTGTCACCACAGTTTTCTTTTTTTGATTTTCTTAAAATCGCCCCCCAACTCGCACCATTTTTTAAAATGTCCCGCTTTAGTCCGAGACATTTTTTTGTAGGCCCTGATTTTGTTGAAGCCATTTTTTTGGAAAGTTCCTTGTTTTTGTTTTTTTTGTGAAATTCCCGAATTTTGCAACCACCACTTTTTTTTTATTTATTTATTTTTTTTAAATATAACAGCCCCAAATTTGTCACCATTGTTATTATTAATAGTATTTTTAAATGCCTTATTTTTGTTGTGGCCTTTTTTTTTTTTTTTTTTTTGCAAGGGCCCGTTTTTGTCGTTGCTATTTGTTGAAATTCACTCACTTTTTTTTAACTGCTGGTTTATCATTGCCCTGTTTCTCTCACCGCTGGTTTTTTGAGGCCACCTTTTTGTGGTGGCCATTTTTTTGAAAGGCCCCGATTTTGTCACCAATGTTCGACTGACAGTTTTTTTTTTTTGTTTTTTTTTTGGAATGGTGTGTTTATCACTGGTGTGTGTTTTTTTAAGGATCCCTCTTGTAAACACCATTTTGGTCACCACCTGTTTTTTTTTTTTTTTTTTTTTTTTTTTTTAAATAGTGGTGACAAAATAAGGCTCGATTTTGTCACCACGGTTTTCTTTTTTTGATTTTCTTAAAATCGCCCCCCAACTCGCACCATTTTTTAAAATGTCCCGCTTTAGTCGGTGGAATTTTTTTGTAGGCCCTGATCTTGTTTTTTTGGAAAGGCCTTGTTTTTTGTTTTTCGTAAAAGGCCCAGATTTTGTTGCCACCACTTTTATTTTTTTAATAACAGCCCCAATTTTGTCATCGTTGTTATTATTATTATTTTATTTTTTATTTTTTTTAAAAGGGCTCGTTTTTGTCGTTGGCATTTGTTGAAATTCACTCTCTTTTTTTAACTGCTGGTTTTCCATGGCCCCATTTCTCTCACCGCTGGTTTTTCAAGGCCACCTTTTTATTGTGGCCATTTTTTTGAAAGGCCCGATTTTGAAAGGCAGCAATTTTGTCCTCAGACTTCCACAAAAGATCCAGGTTTAGGCAAAATTCTACCAACAATACCCATGACACGGTTTTTAAATTGACACACTTCATCTTCACTGCTTTCCGAAAGGCTCAGACCATTTACTGGAGCTCTGTTTGATCCCAAACACCTTACTGGATGTTTCGGTTTAGCTTTGCTGCTTCCTTAGGTTTTATTTGTCATTTGAAATTTGTGATGAATGTCCACCAGTGAACAAGGAATTCAGTCACACACCATGTAACATCCTTTAACACCAACACCATGATACTATGGTTATAAAATGTGCTGTTGTAATATTGTAATTACTATCAGTGGGGCACTTCTGAAATAACAATCTCCTGCTGACCTGTTTTGGACCGTTCAAAGCATATCAAACTTTACAGCAGAACACTTTCTTCCAATATCCAGATTCACTTGAGAACAAATCCTGTTAGACTGGTGCAGGGTGTGGAATTTACTGGAACACTAGCAGAGAGAAAAGTGACAACACATTACACTGGCCATTTCTTTTTTACCATTATGGCATAAAGCTGCAAGAAAAAAATGATTTAAGGTGCAGAGCCTAGGACGTTCTCATTATATTTCCAGCTAAACAGCGTTCATTCAGGGCCATAGATTAAATGTGTAGCCCAGTCCCTCGGGTGCGAGGTCAGCGCGGTTCGTTTTCAGAAAGTGTTTGTACTCTATTACCGAGCGCCAGTCCATTTAAAACCGGGTTGTCATTGTGAGCCAGTTGCTTTTGATCAAGCCTTTCACCCTGCCCTCATCCTTTCAAGACAGCGTTACGCCCATGTACCCATGTAACCACATACTCTGGTTTACAGTGCCAGGCAAACACAGCCTCGCCATGCCAAACAGAAAACTGAGCTAACATGCCAATTACTTGTTCTGTTCCGTCAGGAAGAGAAATAGGTTCTAATGTGTCTAATTTGTACAAGTGCCTAGTGTTCTGGCATGGTTTCAGAGCAGACTTTCTAAACGGCTTCCTCAACCTTGAAAGTGAACAGAACGGACAAGTCAGGACACAGCGAGTTGCTCCCCGAGGTTTTAGATAGTTCAGGTGCTTATTTCGACCAGTTTTACCTCCCAGACAGAGCAAGGGCGAGGTCACGGGGACGGGCGGTCACGGAACAGCGCAGAGCTTAAAAGTCATTCCAAGTGGCTGCCACTAAAAATGTCAGAAAGCACATAATGGAGGCCACAAAGCAGCGCATAAAGCTGAACAGATCGCGTTCCGGTTCAGAGATCGCAAAAACCATCAGTGCACAGAGCAGGCAATCAACAGTTTCAGCTCGAGTGCAGACCTTGAACTTCCAGGAGTTGGAAGGTGTGAAATGTCATTTGAGATCCTGTTTAACAAAAGGGCTCGGGAGACAAACACAGGCCTGCATAAGGTAAGATAAAGGATCCGAAAAATTCCCACAATCTTAATCTGCTGCCAGTTAGTAGGCGTGTGTACACTGTATCCCTCACAGTAAGGGTGGGCAAAGACATATGACTTCAGGTATTTAGCAATTAAAATGTCTCTACAAAAGTATATCATTTTCACGACACGTGATCGCAGAATGCATCAGTGGTGACATGCTTAAAAACCACTATTCAATTATAATCCCATATTAACAGTGGGACAATGTTCCCCAAGCACTGCCGATATCCTCGACACGCTCAGAAAAGCATATAGTCTATCACGATACGATAAAATATCTTCATATTGCTCACCCCCATCTACAATGCCATTGCATTCTAAGGTATTTCAACAAGCAGACGCTACTATTCGTTAGTCCAGCTCATGTTTACCCTGAGCATGCGGGTTCTTAAGATTAGTAATTAGTTTATTTGGCAACACAGTAGCATGATTGACCACACAAAGGAGGTGGTGACTGGAAACGCATCTGTTCACATTCTATTCGAACTTTGACTCCATGACTTTAGTTCGCTCTTAGATTTATCATCTACGCCGCCCAAGGAGGTTGGGTCCCTTTTTGAGTCTTGGTCCTCCCAAGGTTTCTTCCTAGAACTAGGGAGTTTTTCCTTGCCACGGTCGCCCTAGGCTTGTTCAATTTGGGATTGGACGTAATTATTAGGAGATAATCTAAACTTGTAAAGTTGCTTTGAGACAATGCTCCATTGTAAAAAGCGCTATATAAATAAATAAATCTGAACCTTAAAAGGAAGCACCCCAAAAAGTACGCTGAAAGCTAGATAGTGGTGCAACACCAATAAGACAGGAACAGTGCTGAATCAAGGCAACAATAGCGCATTTTGAAAGATGTCGCCGCATTTTAAACACTACAAATAGCTGAAAGCAGTGATATATGGTCTACATGGATATCGGAACCATATTTGATTCTTATATATTATGATGTTATTTGTGTACAGCAAAGACAAGGTGGTGATATTTCAGGTCTTTACTGTGACCAGGCATTGGAGTGACCATGATGCCACCACTGGCCGGCCAATAAAGTGGTCCTACACCTACAAGATGCTTATTTTGAGAAGATTTCTTGTATCGAAACTCTACTGTGAGGGCACTTGAGCAAATCCACTCCCCCTCAACTCAACTGCTCAGTCTTGTGACTGGACTGCAATTCTTCGCTTCCAAGTAAAAGCTTCTGAACCAGTCATTATCAGCAGACCCTTGGTTGTCAGAACAGCTTTCTATTACCGGGAACAAGACTCGCACAGCCTGCCAGGAAAGTGGCAGATCTTATGATCCGAGGCTGTGTTTCTGGATTTCAGCTTCCATTAGGCGTGAGCGTTTGGCTCGCCTGGCGCTCACAAAACCGCTTCCTCTGCTGCTCAGGCTAGTTCACTCAGCAAGATTGCAATTCTGCGTTAAAACACGAGTCAGGGAGAGAGAACTCAACAATAATGGCTCGGACCCACATAAACAACGCGTCTCCAGCTTTCATCCACGGAATGCTAGGCCTGGACAAGTTGTGTTTAGAGGTGGCCTGGAGAACCGGAGGTTTTAAAGCCGCGCTCTTACGGGATTTAAGGGACCGTCTAATCAGGAATGACTTACAGTTGAGCTCCGCCATAGAGACAGAGACCATAATCTTACCCTCAGTACTCGGCAATTAAAATATTTGCAGGAGAGCACCTTATGCACGGTATCATTTACATTGCCTCCCCCCACCGGCGCGTCAGCCTGCTGCCACAAATCGGAACTCTTTCTGTGGGAAACACGGCATCGGCATTTTATGGCCATATTTCAGATTTATTTTAAGACCTTCAAGGATCCAGGAAAACCTTGACTCGAGGCATTAGGTGCTCTGGGAACTGTTCTCTTCATAATTTAGACCTCTGCAACACATTTAGGTTCTCCGTGCAGCAAGCAGGTAGAATGAAATGGCTGTGGCTTGTCTACTTCTAGGTTAAAACAATACTCTCGTTACGCTCTTGTTTTTTCGGAAATATGGACCAAATGTTTGGAGACTTTTTGGACCAAGACACCAAGAGATTTTTGGTACCCGTCTGCACCCACTGAGCCACCCCCATCCATACCAGACAACCTAATAATCCCCAAAAAAGGGTGTGAGGAAAAATACTAATCGATTTCTCTAAAGTTTTTCCTTGGAGCCCCCCTTACGAGTATCTAAGAAACATTTTTGGCAAAAGATTCAACTTCAATTATAGCTTCTTTCCCTTTCTCTTTGGTCACTATAGCTTTTTATTTCTTTATTTTCCCATTTTGGCTCCTTTTATCTTTCCAAGACAGCTAAAAATCAAGCGTAATCACTGTGTGTAATTGCTGTCTACTCTGAGTGAAAGCATCTTTTTTTCCAGAGTGTGTGTTACTTTAATTTTCTTTAACATGTGCACATTGTATTTTGGGCCGGGCGATATGGTAATAATATTATAATCATGATATTAACAGATACTGTCACGATACACGATATTTGTCACCATACCACCATTGTCTGCGATCACAGACCAATTGAACAGGACTAATTACACTCTTTATAATGAAACATGCAGGTGGTCGGTGTTCTTTAAGGACAGACGACATCCTCGATATGTTCTGAAATATCACAGTATCACGATACAGATAAAATATCGTCATATTGCCCAACTCGATCCTAAAGTTAATCTCAGAAAACAGAATACCAACACTAGTCTCTAGTACAACATCTCCTGATCATCTCAGATCATGTCCGACCTGCTGTTCTCGTAGAGTTTCCGACAACGTCATATTTGGCAGCGCGCTTCGTTACGCTCGACGAGGCGCCTCGCAATGCCAGGAGCTCAGTTTGGGCACGAACGCCATCAGCCATGCTAAATTCAGCCTTGTTAGCGCAAACGGCTTGAGGAAACAGCGCTGGTGTCCTACCTAGTGTTTCGGAAGGTGCCCGGGGCATCGTAAAGCTCATAATAAGCGCGTTTTTCCGGTGAAGGATGCACGGCGTGCTACATTAATGCCACGGTGTGTGTGACCCTGGGGGTGCTGCCTGTGCTATTTTCGACCTCGCCGAGCAGACGAGCCACGTTCCCGATCCAGCATGAGTAATGCAGGTGCAAATACAATTCACAGCCAACAGCCCTTTCCCAGGCTGCACATATTTCACCGACTCCGACACAGAGCAGGGCAACGCATCGTGCCCATGACCCATTTCGCAAGCGGACACAAAACCAATGCCGACGCCTTTGAGCGGCGTTTTTCCACTTCTCGAATCGTGTGCCCCGGAGCTAACCCTCCTGGGCCCCCCTGCTCTGAAGGACTCTGCTAATGCTTGGCCGAAAATTGTTTTCCGACCACACGGCTAAAAATATTCCAGCCACCGTCGTTGCAGCACGGGGTCCGTGCGGTGGGAAAAACGGAATGCAGCCGGGCTGCTATACATCAGTGTCAAAACCTGACAACTTAATACGGAACCCAAGACAAGGCAACTACTTTTTTCCTCCCCCTCGCCTGCCTCTACAATAAGCTTCATGCCTTTCAGGCCAGCTGAAAGGTTCACCGCTGGGGAGCGTCACAAATGGCTCGGAGCGTGTTAGTCATCAGCGTCCCCGGAAAACGTACATAAATCGTCTGGAAGATCGGGAGTAATCTTTTCAATCTTCCCATTTTAGTGCCTCTACCGGTCAGCAACGGAGCCATCTCATTATGCTCGTGGAATGGTCCCAATCTGCGGGGCAGAGGGCTCAATTGTACAAAGCTAATTAAATTTTATGGCTCGGTCTCTATACGAGGGTCCAGCTGAAGCTATCAGCCAACATGCACGAGGTGTCACAGAGGGCGCAGATAATGGGAGCTTGGAAGACTATGCTGGCTGCCCTCACCAAGGCATCGTTATGCTGGTCCGGCCTGGGTCGGAACAAAAGCAATCGAGTGGGTCAGTCAGTAAGGCCCCGAGAGGCGACCACAGAGCACAGGCCAGCATCACGAGTTTAGACGAGGACAGAAAATGCGAAAACGTTGAGCAACGACGTTCTAATGAACCATAACCAAAGCAACGTTGAAGCAGCCGGAGGTTAAAGACTAAATGCATATGGGTTGAGCTGCCAAACAGTCGTCCAACATCATAGCCATTGGGCAACCATTGTTCTACAACTGACACCGAGAGTATAGTCCAAAGTAGGGGTCTGTACTGTGACTATATTTTAGCATCGTGATAAATCGTTATACTCCTAGACGATATGCTTTTCTCGACGTATCGAGGACATCATCTCTGCTTAAACACTGACCAACAGCACGTTTCATTAGGAGGAGTGTAATTAGTCTTGTCTCGACTCAAGACGATTTTTGTGTAAATGTTATACAAGGAACGTACGCATTATTTTGAATAGCTCTTCGCCACTTGGTTCACTTAGTTATTTAAGACATGGTGATGCTGCAATAGAACATTTAGTCATTTCTTTTAATTGCATATCATACAAGAAAACAGACATTGCTTTGCACTTTACACTTGAGAAATAAGAGACCTGTCTTATGGGAAGGACATCATATCACAGACTCACTTTGGCTTTATTCGAAGGCCTAACCATGCCATCTTTGAAACTTCAGTCCAGGACCTCAACCACTGGGCCACTAGTGCAATAAGTTGCAATCCATCTTCATACTACAAACTGGGAATCCAATAACTGAGATTTTTAGGATTGGATGGTTTTTATTCCACAATATCAAACAACTGAAGAAACTTTAATCATGCAGGTCCCACCTACAGCCCAACTTGCATCAAAAGCCCTACAGATATCATTAGAACTCGCTTTCTTTGCCATCTGGCATTAAATGTGAGCAGAAGTTGTCAGGTCCTTCTGCATGAGAAAAGCAGTCCAAATACCAACCCGTTAGCTCGAAACAATTCGAACCATGCTCTTAAGCAGCAGCTCTCCCGTTTCCCGGTACAGCTCAGCTGCTAATAATAGTCGCTCACCAATTAAGCTAAGCCAACCAGTTAAGTTAGATCAAGGGTAATTTTAAACGGTGCCCGACGTGAACCGCGAGCCTGAGACTTGCTCACTCTCATCACGCCTGGTTTTCATTTCCATGTAAATGAGGCCGCCTTGTCGTGCTAGTTCTAAAATTAAGTCCTCTTTCGCGCCCAAAACGATGTGACTAAACGTCACGCAATTATGAAGT
This sequence comes from Ancistrus triradiatus, assembly GCA_025084515.1. NCBI lineage: Eukaryota > Metazoa > Chordata > Actinopteri > Siluriformes > Loricariidae > Ancistrus > Ancistrus triradiatus. The sequence continues at coordinate 268,456 of JAJAGP010000034.1, read as the reverse complement.
CTTCACGACCAATTTTTGCATAACAGCCCCGAACGCCGAGCCATTATCTCGAGATTCTCCCACAATGCAAAGTTCACAATCAGCAGTGGTGACAAGAAGATAAGGCGACTTTTAACGAAGGCAAAGAACATCTCCAGATCAAGGGCAGTACCATCCCTAATGAAGAGTGGACCGATTACTAAAAATAACATGGCAGTGTCTAGAGCCTAATGAAACAGCTGTAGGAACAAAGGCATTCAAATAAGCCAGCTACACACCGGAGGAACAAAAGGACGAACTCCTTGGTGTGGGGATGCACTGGTTGGCCACCATCAGCAAAACTAGGGTTTCGAGTACAGGTGCAAACCATTTAATGAGTACTACTTACAATAGGACAGGCATATACTTAAATCTTGGTACAAAATAATTAGAGGAAAGACATCCACAAAAAAAGATGAGACTCGCTTTGGCGTTTCACTTCTCTCTTCCTCTCACAGACACAAAAGAAAAACTCGCCTGCCCACGTGACACACACTCGGCCGTCCATCCAGACCCACTCATATGACGTAGTGTGCTGGGCAAAAGTCTTAGGCCACCATTACATTTGTTGTTTTAGAAATGGTACACTGACCATATATAACACTGATGACTAAACCCAGAAATAGTGGTATATCTAATCTATGGGTGGCCTGAGACTTTTGCACAGTACCGTACATGGTGGAGGGAACAGGGAAAGAACCTGGGCAAAAGAGAAGCGCCAAAGCGAGTTTAAACGTGTTGAGAAATCCAAACGACATACCTGCAGCACCAGGGGCTCCGGGTTGAAGGCCAGCGTCATTAAGAGCTGCATCCTCTCGCTGTCCTTCAGATTCTTCAGCAGGAAGCTTCCAGAGTCCTTGGTCTCGGCGTACCTCCTGACAACCCTGTCCAGAAGTCTCTGCGAAGGGCAGTGCACCATGTCCGACCAGCCCTCCACCACCTCAGGAGTGAGGAGCCGGACGTCCCCGTTGAGCCGGGCGAACTCTGTTTTGTGCATGGACTGGACGAGGTCGCAGCGCGGCTTCCCCGTCGCCCTCTTGCATATCTTCTGATCGATCTCGGCGAGCTCCTGGTTGGAGCCGAGGCGTTTCAGGACCACCCGGCGCGTGCCCTCTCGGGGTTCGCCGTACTGGGCGAAGTAGACGTTCTTGACGTTGAAGAAGTCCAAAAAGCGCAGGCGCCCCCACGTCTCGAAGGTCACCTGGCCGTTCATGAACTTGCGGCACCAGCTGGTGCCGAAGCAGGCCGGGCACTTGTTGAGGCCGATGAAGCGGCGGTCGGTGAGCTCGTTCTTCTGGAACGAGGCGAACAGGTTGTGGGTGTTGAGGAGCAGGACGATGAACAGTGCCGCCACGAAGAGGAACTTGGCGCAGCGGTACACGCGGGCGAGCTTCAACGAGAGCAAGCGCAACATGCTGGAAAACAGTGGCACGAGGAGGGTCGAGCAGTTCTGGCTTCCTCAATGCCACTGTCCTACATGCTTCAGCATCGGGATCCGTCACCTACACTGCTCCAAAGGGCTTCGGTTCGTACCAGCAACCTCAGGAGCCGCCGTCTCCATAGCCGATGACCGGTATCTCCAGGTTCAAATCACACTTCAGCATCAAGCATCCTCCTTAAAAGCCCCGGCTACCTTGGGGAAAAAAAAGGAAAAGAAATCCCATTTCAGGTTAAAAATTCAAGGCTGCGTATCGGCAGTATGCTCACGAAACCGCTTAAGGTCTTTTTCAGCGGCATCTCTCGCCTGAAAGATCGGTTGTCTAAGCAGGAAAAAGATGGTGCCCATTACAGGGAAATTAAGCTGCATCCATCTTACGGGCCTATCCGCGTAATCCACACAAAAGCTCAAAGCTCCGTCTCACTAGCTTTGTCAGGCGCATTTCTCAGGCAAAACTACTCCCGTGGAATTTGACGCAAATCAAGGGTTCTATAATAGTCAGGGTTCCAGGGTTCACTGTTTTCCATTCTCACAATTTGATAGTCTCTCGGATTAAACGCGAACGCGGGCAGAATTCGAAGCGTGGCCTGACACTTAGGGTTTGTCGTCATCAGTGCCAATTCTGCGGACGTAGCGGGTCCTTTGCCTACGTCACGTGGCCAGCACCTTCGTCATTTGTTCGTTTGTGGTCACGGTCATACCTGCTGCCTTACGATTTCCTCATAGATCATAAAAATGGACTTGAGATATAAAGACGGATATGAGATCCATCTAAAAGTGACCACGATCGGGCATAACCGGCCTCACATCGCCGATTCTGTGCCGGTCACATTTACACTTACGCAGCCACACATGAACAGCACAGCACTTTGACAAAGTTGATGTACGGAGCTTTAAACACGGCTCAGCCGCTCGCATGTTTGTTTATGAGAGGAAGTGTTAGAGTTCGTGGTTTTCTTGCAAACTACAAAATTCAGCTGTAAACTTTTTTTTTTTTTTTTTTACATGTATCCTTAGTGCAAATATGTCACCATGAGAAGTTGAGAAGGCTTATAAACTGACTTGAAAAATGAGCGTGATATTAAAATATAAACTCATCGGGTCTGGCCCAAAAGGCTCGAACCCAGGTCCCGAGGAACAGCGTTGCAGCAGCACGCAGAGATCTGCTGAAGGTTTATCTCACTGCACACGGATTCTCTCTCATTAAAAAATTAAAAGATTTCTGCTAATAACGTTTGACAAGTCAGCCCAACCCTGCTAACAGGTCAGCATTTCCCCCCCAATTAAAAGTTGTGAAAAAGTTTCTCCTCAAGTCTTATAAAAGCCAAATCGCAGGCCAAGGATATTACCGCCCGTTTCGACGCCGCGGCCTTTTTCTTCCAGTCCTTTTATTTAGCCTCATAAATGCGTTCGGCTGAGTCAATGCGTTCAGAGACCTGGCAAATCTCACTCGTACAATCCCTCAATATTAAATTTAATTGCAGGCGGTAATTGGGGAGATAATGTGAAAGCCGGGGGATATTAGGACGTGCGCCATGACCAATTTGATAAGAGTGTACATATCTCGCTCTTGTCCTTCTCCCACGAACAAATTTTATTACTTAAAAGGATAGTGACGGCTATTGTGTTCTCGGCGCAATTAAGACGAACCACAAAGGCAGGACGTATCTACAAATTACTCCTAAGCTCCAATTAAACGAGATACAGTCCGACTGCTTCACGCCGGCATGAGTCATCAGCTCTGTGCAGACCCGATGGAGGCTGTGAAATGATGGAGGCTGCTCTCACATTAAACACTGCATATTTAAAATTAAGGGTGAAAACGAACCAGGTGACAGAGGTTAGTTAGTGAGTTACTGGGGTGTTAATGACACGACTGCCCTTGGGTTATCTTCATGGCAGGTTGGGTTTCGCCTGTAGTCAAGACCGCTAGAGCCGAGCCCGAGTCCGAGAGTAACCGAGATTTTTTTTAAATCATCATCATCATACAAGAAAAAAAAAGAAGGAAATGGGAAAAAAATTAAATTAGTCTATAATTCACTTTACAGTCATTATCATTCGTTAACCATTATATATATGAATAAATAATATTATAGTCCATCATATATTTTGTCAAACACAACATTAAATAATATATAGCCTAAAAATTATTATTATAGTATACTCTCAGTCATACTAAGGCGCTGTAACTTGTGGAAGCAAATGGTCATGATCGTTTCGCTTCTCCTCTTCTTTCGCTCTTCGCTTCTTGTACCAACTAAGAAATTCCCATTTTGACCGATTCTGATTGTCCATCTGTCTATTTTTGTTCAGCTTTTCTTTTAATGGAAACTTCTTACTTAATCAAATACATCAGGAGCTGCTGCCTCTGCGCTCTTGCTAGCTTCAGCTTCAACCTCTTTCGCCTTCTGTCAAATTCCGCACGTTCAGCAGGGTGAGTAAACTCGTTGTTCCCAACTTTATCGGAGTTGCCACGACTTATTTTCGCCATGCACGTAGTGTGGTGCAGACAGCGCGCTCTGAAGAGCTTCCACGCTGAAGTGCGTCTAAAATAGATCCCTACTCCCTCATTGGTAATGCGCTATATGGAGAGAGACTGTTTAGCTGACCAAGTAGCACACAAAACAACCCAAATCGAAGCGTTGCTCATCATGAACCTGCGTCAGCAGCTCACAAACTAATTTAACAAACTAATTTAAAGCTCTGTACACACACACAGACTGAATTCTGAAAAGAAAGGTTAGTAAAAGCACTGTGCTGTTTATGTGGGGTAGGGTTTGTGCCACTGAGACCGATGTGTAGGGGACTGTCTTTTGGGGTGGGGGGTTGGGATTTCCCTACGTCGGCTTTCCAACAACAGCGTTTGAGCTTCAGCTGAGCAGACCGAACTAAGCCCTGGTAGCAGCACACCTTTAGTTTCTTGCCCAACCACCACTGCGGCTGAAAGGTGACAGAGGTAGAGCTCTAGCCTTCAGTCTTTGTCCAAATCCAAAGAAACCTTCTTTCAGCAGAGACGGTACAGAAACACTGGTGCAACTCTGCCCAGCCAGGTGAAACCGAGCCTCTTTCACACTCCAAGAGAGGGTAATTAAGGGTGTGCTTTACAAGTAACGCCTCCCCTACAGGCCATGCAGCCTTAACACTGTAATTTCACAGGGCTGCACCTCTTCAACTAATAAAATACCCATTTCACACGGATTCCAAATTCCACACGCAGCTTGGGTTGGTGAAGTTAACACGTCTTACATTTTGATTTCATACACAGTTCATTATGGTTAGGCATGGGATAATAATACTGTTATTATACCGATTTATATTATTCTTTCTCCTTTATTTGTCTTTTTCTGCAGGATTTTCTCAGCGTAACTCCGCCCACAGTTTGAGATATTGGCACCGTTCCAATGGATTTTTTCAGCATTTTTTTCCCCATAGGAAATCACAATACTACAAATACACCAGTAACAAACCACATGGGTTACCATAGCAACCACTAGACAACCACCTGACAACATAGCAACCATCTGAGACACCAAAGCAACGGCCTAACAACCACCCGATCAACCATAGCAACCACCTGGCAACACCTAGGAAACCATAATACCCACTTAGCTCCACAGATACCACAGTAACCATGTAGCCACCACCCAGTAACCACCTGGGAAACCATAGAAACCACATAGCAACACCATAGCAACCACCTGGAACACCACAGCAACCTCCTAGAATCCACTTAGCAGCACCATAGCCATCACCTAGCAACACCACAGCAACCTGCTAGATGCTACCTAGGGACACCATATCAAACACCTAGGACACCATAATAACCATTGAGCTATACAGATACCATAGTAAACATGTAGCCACCACCCAGTAACCACCTGGGAAACCACAGCAACCTGCTAGAAGCTACTTATGGACACCATAGCAACCATCTAGAAACACCATAGCAATCACCTGGCAACACCACAGCAAGCACCTGGGACACCTTACTAACCACTTAGCTCCATAGATTCCATAGTAACCAAGTATCCCCCACCCAGTATCCACCTGGGAAACCATAGCAACCACATAGCAACATCAAGGCAACCACCTCAGACATTGTAGCAGCACCATAGCAACCACCTGGAACACCACAGCAACCTGCTAGAAGCTACCTATGGACCCAAAGCATAATAGACACCATAATAACCATTGAGCTCCACAGATACCATAGTAACCATGTAGCCACCCAGTAACCACCTGGAACACCACAGCAACCTGCAAGAAGGATACCTATGGACACCACAGCAACCATCTAGCAACACCATAGCAATCACCTCGCAACACCACAGCAAGCACCTGGGATACCATAGCAACCACTGAGGCACCTTAGTAACCTGGGAAACCATAGCAACCACATAGCAACATCAAAGCAACCATCTGGGAATACCATAGTATCCACCTGGGACACCAGAGCAACCTGCTAGAAGCTACCTAGGGACACCAGAGCAACAACACAATTGAAGTCACCTGGGACACCATAGCTACCACTTAGCAACACCACAGCATGCAAGTGGGATACCATAGCAACCACCTAGCAACACCATAGCAATCACCTGACAACACCATATCAACCACATAGGACACCATAGCAACCACCTGGGACACCACAGTAACCTCCTAGCTCAATAGATACCACAGGAACCATGTAGTCACCACCCAGTACCACATAGAAACATAAAATAACCACCTGGGACACTGTAACAACCTCCTAGCAACACCATAGCTACTATATTTAAAATGTAATAATTTCACAACCAATCATTTTCCAGATCACACACCAGGCTAAACGGCCTCCAGTAATGGTGGTGTTGATGGACTCAGGATAAAATCAGCAGTTCCTCAACGATTACACTACTAAAACAAAGAACTCTCCATGTTTGGAAAGGTGCCTTCAGAAGGGGATAAAGTTGTTGAAAGGCACACATTAGTAAAGGGAAAGAAAATGTCCTCGTAAAACAGGGAGACCTGTTCCATTGGTAAAACAATGTTATATCCATCTGTGGCCCAAAATATAAGTACTGCACATTCAGAAAACCTGATTGGACTGGCCGTTATGAAAACGGGTAGCTGTATGGTGTTCGGTCTGACAGTATGAGGACTTTCTTCAGGCACTGCAGATGTATCATGGAATAAATGTAAAGTCCATAGCTGTGTTTTGATTGGATGAATTAGAGTCTGGCAACACAGTGCATCTTCGGATTGAAGGGGCTCGATCCAACGTAATGAGAAACTGGATGATCTTTAAAAAAAACAAGTAACTTCCACGACTAAATGTGTTGGGCTGCACCTCGGGCTGATTGCGAACGCCATTAATCGCTGGAACGCTGCAATAGACTAAAAAGGACTGCGCTGTAGCGCTGTTTGTGCTCTCACACCGAGGTTTATGAGCTGGAAAAGAAAGCGCGCCAACGCCCTGACTTTATGTATTTACGCCAAAGGTGGAAAAAAGAAAACGGCCAAACCCCCCACAATTACGCTTTCCTGATGGATGAAAGCTAGGCTTCTTAGAGGTGCTTTGACTTGGCTGGTAGGTGGTGAGGCATTAAGATGGCTCGGCGCTCCAAAACTGGGCACAGATTCCAAGGAACAAAGCGTCCAAACTGTGGAAGCCCAAGCTCGGCTTCAGTGAGTTCAGAGATCGAAGGGAAGCCCCAGAAAACTTTCGCCCATTTCTCAAGCTCTTGCAGAAATCCCAGGAGGTTTCATGCGCATCTCTTGGAGCCTAAATGGCTGCCAAACACGAATAAATCGCAGCACTATTCCTAAAGCGTGAATTATTCCGCCTCGGCACAGGCCCCTTTTGAACTGGCCGAACAATCCTCATGCCTCGAATTAGAGTTGCAGTCCTGGAAAGAAAAACTGAAGCGGTTAGTGAGTGCTGTAGTCAATAATGTTTGATCACAGCAGCACTACGCTGCCGGGGCTTTTGCCGTTGCTCGTGGTAATTAAGCAGGTGTCAAGTAGAAGGACTAAGCAATAATGTCCGCCTTACTAATGCCTGCTACCGACGGTAGTTTAAAACCCAGCTCTCAGCATGCAATGACTTTTCCCCCTCACTAACAATTCATTATCGCGAAAACAGAAAGAGAGATTTGTTTTTTTACACCATAACCTTAAGTAAGGGGCTCTAAATCTCTAAGACTGGGATGAGATAAGAAGGCTGAGATCTGAGCTCTGTTCTTCATACGACCTAAGTGTACACCAGATCAGATCATGCAAGCTTGATCTGCCAATGGTAGTACCTAAAACAGGCTGATTTTTTAAAAATAAGACAATCGGTTTGTTTGAGATCATCAAGTGACGGAAAGTTCAGCTATTTAGCCTGAATGTGCCACGTTCCTCATGACCCTGCTATCAGTGCTTGGACGCCCAACATAAGAACAAAAAGAATCCAGCATTTCCACCAGAGTTCAGTTCCCATTCAGCAGTGTTTGGAAGCAGAAAATAAGAGAAATCCTTGAGCACACAGGACCTCAACTATAAGACCTTGGCTAATAAAACTAGATTTTATAGAAAATAGATTTTCTTTAGGACAAAGATTTACAGGCCACGTCCACCCAAAATAAAACCGGTTCGACGGCGGGGACTTAATCACAGGATCCGACGGTGCGAATGCAAGGTCACTAGAAAGGCGCTGCAATCTGACAGCCAAATGAACAAATGTAAATGGTGTGCACGTTCAAGAAAAACAAGTCCCTGCCAGCAGGCGCTCCCTACGCAAACCATAAGTAAATAAGCTCTACGCAGGCCACAGCAGCTCACACTCCCATCAGCCATCAGGTCAGTACACACTACCGATATCACACAAGCTTCCCTTTAGTCACATGGCAGACTTTATCTGCACAGTTCAACTGGATTAAAGGTAATCATTCAAACAAAGACCTACGGAATTACGGAAGTGAAATTAGTAAAACAGGAAGTGTCCCGTCCTTTATGGCTGCCGGTGTAAGTAACAATGGACAGCAGTTATGCTCCTGAGATAGAGTCTGTATGAAAATGATCAGAAAGGCCATAATTAGAATCCAGCATTCAGTGTTTGGACCTCTAATAATCAGAACAACCATAAGCTTAAACCAGCAATCAGTATTTGGACTCATAAACAGAATAACCATAAGGATCCAGCATTTAGCATTTGGACACTTTATAACCATAAGTAGATTTCAGCATTCTGTATTTGAACCAAACACAAACAGGATCCAGCCTTCAGTGTTTGGACTCCTACAAATCAGAACGACCATAAGCAGGATTCAGCATTTAATATTTGAACCTTTAATACTCAGAACAAACACAACAGGGAACCCATAATAACCAGAACTACCACAAGTAGGATCTTTCATTTAGCACTGCAGGGATCCAGCACTCCGTATATAAACCCCTAATAACCAGAACAATCATAATGAGTATCCAGTATTCAGTGTCTGGACTCCAACTAATCAGAACAAGCTTTAGAATGTTCCAGCGTTCAGTGACAGAACCTCTAACAATCAGGACAAACAACACGAATCCAGCACTCAGTATTTGGACTCCTACTAATCGGAAAAACCACAAGTAGGCTCCAGCATTTAGTGTTTTGACCACCAATAATCAGTACAAACATAACAGGGATCCAGCACTCAGTATTTCAAGCCCTAATAACCAGAACAACCATAAGAAGGATCCAGCATTTAATATTTGGACCTCTAATAACTAGAACAAAAACAACAGGAATCCAGCACTCAGTACTTCAAGCCCTTATAACCAGAACAAGCATGAGAAGGATCCAGCATTTAGTATTTGGACTCCTACTAAATTAGAAGAACCATATGAAGGGTCCAGCATTTAGTGTTTTGACCTCTAATAATCAGAACATGCACAACAGGGATCCAGCGTTCACTATTTGGACTTCTACTAAATGAGAACAACCAGAAGTAGGACCAAGCATTTAGTATTTGAACTCCTACTAAATTAGAACAAACACAAGAATGGACCAGCATTTAATATTTGGACCTCTAATAATCAGAACAAACAACAACAGGGATCCAGCATTCACTCTTTGGATACCTACTCATCTGAACAACCATAAGCCCTAATAACCAGAACAACCATAACAAGGATCCAGTATTCAGTGATTGTACTCCTACTAATCAGAACAACCAAAGGAAAGGATCAAGTTTTCAGGATTTGAACGCCTAATAACCAGAACAACCACAAGCAGGATCCAGCTTCCAGCATCTGGACCTCTAATAACTAGAATAACCATAAATAGGATCCAGTATTCAGTGCTTATTAATTTTAACAAACAAAAGAGGAATCCTGGATATGGTAGCTGAACCCCTGATTACCAGAACAATCGTAAGAAAGCAATAAGGGGATCCAGCATTCAGTGTTTAGACTCCTAATAACCAGAACAACCATAAAACAGATCCTGGATTTTCTATCTGGACACCTTTTATCAGAACAACCGTAAGAGGGATAGAAGAAGAATCCAGAATTCTGAGCTTGGGCCCCTATGATCAGTCAAAGCAACTGCATAAATCTCATTTTTATTGAAGCAGCCATACTCTTTGAGGAACATCCACAGCCCTCTGTGAGGTTAATGGGTGTGTTCCAACAGTGAGACAGTAAATTGAGCAATGCTGTGGAAATTAAAGGATGAGACATTTGTGGTGTACCATCTCGAGAACTTTGATGGGCCTTATGGAAACTAACTCTAACCAGACTAGTGACGTCTCATTCCACATGACCTGGTTCTTTGGCACGGACTGGGCATGTTTTCCAGAAGACGATTCTCACGGGTTATGAGAACTCTGTACGTTACACAGATGGAAGAGTTTACACGGCGTGTGCCAAATGTGGCGGAGAGCGTACACGTCATTTAGTATACCACATAGTACAGAAGTACGCCATGTATATATTTAATGCAAACATTACATTGGGGCAGATGTACAAACAATACTTTTTAAATTAGAAACACTAATTAACTCAAACTAAATAAAACTAGATGGTTGCAATGCTATAAAGACTCACTTTTTGCTAACAAAGTAGAGACTTGAGTACAGAAAATATTAGCCAGTTTAGGTTTTAGAAATTTTTGGGTAACAAAGTACTTTTAAAAAAATATCATTAAGTAGATCATTAACACGTCTACTTGTGTACTAATAGTATGTAGATCACCTACAGCTTGTACATTGTTTAGCATACTATTTAGTACTGCAATATGCTGTATGGGACACTATGAAACTGGAGAAGTCATAACCGGAACAGATTTTTTAATACTTTTGACACTTAAGTACACATAATTGTAGATATAAGTGTAATACGTGTGTACTAAATAGTAAGTAGAGTATTTAGCACAACGTTTACTACGGTAGTACACCTTAACTTACTTTACAACTAAAACGAACCAACGTTATAACAAAACTAAACCAAACTAGACTGTCCTATTGTTATAACCTTTTATTTACGTTTTGCTATTTTGGGGACAAGCTACTGAAGTACAAACAGTCTTTTACTTACGTACTAAGCAGTACGCACTCCATTAACTAGCCTATACATCACGTACCATACTAATTAGTAAAGCAGTATGCCGTTTGGAACACAGTTTATACAGTTTTACAATTTAATTCCGACGAAAACTGAACCAGACACGAACCTAACGTGGTTTTGCTACTTTTGACAGGTAAGTACAAAGAATAATAGACACTTTAATACTTTAACTTGTGTACTACGTACGGTAGTGTGCGGCTTAAAACGCTATATTTATTTAAAAAAAACAAACGATTTAACAAAACGTAAACCAGGCCGAATGCTATACTATTTAAAAAGCTTGTGAACTGGTTATTTTCGGTAAACAACATACTATTAGATACTTTACTACTACTACTACTACTACTACTACTACTACTCGAGTACTAAACAGTATGCACCCCATTATCGGCATACACATTATTTAGTATACTACTGCATTCAGTAGTACGCCGTTTGAGACGCAGCCTTTGAAGCTTAATTATCCACAAAACAAACAAACAACCAGACGAATTGACTAAATATCTCAACCCGAAGGATACATTGCTATAAAAAGCTTGTGACAAAAATACTGTTTGTTCACAATCCAGGCCAGAGTGAGTGGCATGTTACTCTTTGCATACTTCGCAGCGAAAAGTGGCGAAAGTTGCGGTATTAAGCGAGTCCGATTAATTCTGCACGAGAACTGCAGCTCTAATTGATAAGCGCTAGATCTGTAATACTAAACATTTTATGAGTAAAGGTGCTCTTACCTGCGACAAACAGTGTCGATTCAACTCTCTTTCACCGCGATCTATCCGCCTACTCAGTGATATATTCACAACGGAAAAGCGAAGTCACTCCATTACTCCGGACCAGACCTCGATTTTCAGTCTCATTAGTGGAATCCGATCCGAGCTGCAGCTCCACTTCTTCCGCTCCGGCTTCGCGCTTATACCAGTCACGACACTTTAGACGCGTTTACGTTACGTTCCTGGTTACTATAGTGATGACGCGTGAGCTCCGCCTGGCACGTGCCCTCCCCAGTGCCCCGCCCCCTCCCACCCCCACACACACACACACACACACACACACACACACACACACACACACACACACACATAAACTTTAGACCCCCCCTCAAATTCAATAAACCATTATCAGTTGAGTCTCTCCGGTGGTCCAAGTCCCCATTCCACCTGGGTTCGAGTCCCAGCGCTGCAACAGCAACCCCTCCCTAGTGCTGTGGGGGACTGTGTGCCACCCCACCCCTGTGCTCTCCAGGATAGGCACTGGATCTCACCACAGAGACCAGGATAACAAAGGAAATAAACACGAGAAAACACGTATTAAGATACTCCATGGAATAAGTTAAGAAATCAGTCTGAACATAGAGACTTATGTTGGCTCTGATCTTTGAGTCGGAATCATAATTCGAATTATCATTAGAATCAGAACTCAGAAATGTAACTCAAACCGAATCATTATTAGAATCAAAATCTGAATTGGAAATAGAATCTGATTCAGAATTAAAATAACGATAAGAATAAGAATCATAACTGCAATCTCAATTAGAATTAGACGTTAAACCAGAAAAAGAATCCAGTTCAGAATTACACTTAGAATCGCAAAAAGAAACAAAATCAGAATAATGAATCGAAAGATTATCAGATACAGAATCAGGGATGGAACCAGAATCAAATTTAGAATCAGAAATAGCAACAGAATTAAAAGTGTAGTTTGAATCTGGATCCAAATTTGAAATGAAACCAGAAGCAGAATCAAATTCAGAATTCCAATTAGAATCAGAAATTAAGCCATGAATCTAGATTTTATTAAGCTACATGTAAACACGCATTTAGAATTAGAATTAGAATCGGGATCAGTAACAGGATCAATACTGGGATTGTAATTTGAATCAGAATCGCAACATGAATTGGTATCAGAAACAGAAACAGAATCCATGTAAGAGTTAAAACACAGATTAGAATCTAAATCTGAGTCATTATGAACACGTGAATGGATAGATCGTGTTCCTTTATGTTATACATTATATTAATATATACTTTGTTAATCTTTGCTTGGCTTAGATGAGTTTTAACGAGTAAGACCCCAGTAAGATCCCAGTAAGCAACAAAAACTCTTAAATATTGTACATATTAAGCTCTATAAATGTATCAATACGTCTTGTATTGAATTTAGCACGTTTTAAAAACTAATGTAACACTATGTTTTCTGTCTTGTATTGCCATCTAGTGATGAACCCTATATATTACACTTGAACTGGCTCAATCCAGTCCTGGAGGACTAACTATACACTGTGCAAGCGTGTGTGTGTGTGTGTGTGTGTGTGTGTGTGTGTGTGTGTGTGTGTGTGTGTGTGAGGACACCGAACACCCCCCTACACACACACACATACACAACCCTAATGTAAAATGTAAAACATGTTAACTTATAACCTAAAACGTTCTAAACAAGGTACAATACGGAAGCCTTGCTCCAAGACCGAACAGGGGCAGCTTGGCTGTACTGGGACTGTGCCCGATACTGCACCTGCCCAGCAGAGGTCGCACTGCTGCCTTGACTGTGGTCGCCATGACTGCTTAAAAGCGTCTCACTAAAGGTATTAACCCACCATCCGTTTTCAACCTCTCAAAACTCTCCATTATGCTATTCAGGTTTGAGCCTCTTCTGCATGGACCCACTTCTCCACGCCAAGTGTTCTTGCTTGACATCAAAACATTGTCTCAATTAAAGGGGTCCGAATGGTAAACAAGGCACTCGGGACAGGTGCTTGCCGTACGTGACAGGTGTCTGATCTTATCTTCAAAGCGCAGATGCCGGTTTCCATTCCAGCCCAGAAGGAGCTGCACGTTGTTTAAACAGCTGGTCTTGGTTCAAATGGTTGACAAGGTGTATCAGCTGTAGCTTCTGCTTGGATGGAATGATAGCTAGCAGGCACACTGGCTACACTTAGTGAACTGCAATTCCAAGACCTTTCTGACCTACTTCAGGACCTAACAGTTTTAGTTGAATGGTGTTCTTCTATCTCTCTGGATAAGACGAAACCAGTTCGCACCATCGAACTTGTTACACGCCCTTAAACAGAAATGTACTGGATGAAGTTTTCAGAAACTCTTATCACGATGTTGGTAACGTGAACTTGACAAACCAGAGCATTTTCTGATTATTGTCTCCCGCCCTGTGCATAGGTATGACAACATTCCTAAGTAATTACACAACGTTGCATATTATTTACAAAAGCACGGTGACACAGGTAGTCTAATTGCCATACAGATCTAGGACCCAGGTCCCTTGTGGATTCCTCCTACCTGCCCTCAAAAAACTCAGAATTGCCCATCGATATAAGTGAGCAATGTCTCAATCCATGAAATACTCCAGTGATGCCCAGGGTTAAGGGCCTTGTTCAAGGACCCAACAGTAGCAGCTTGGCAGAGGTGGGATTTGAAACTTGGACCTTCTGGTCCACAGTCCAGTACCTTCACTGCTAGACTACCAGAGTCCCACAGACCCCTACTTTTAGCAGACTTACAACTGATAAGATCTCACAATCCAAGCAATTGAGGCATAAATGCCTTGCTCAAGGACCCAACAGTAGCAGCTTGGCAGAGGTGGGATTTGAACCTTGGACCTTCTGGTTCACAGTCCAGTACCTTCACTGCTATACTACCAGAGTCCCACAGACCAGTACTTTTAGCAGACTTACAACTGATAAGATCTCACAATCCAAGCAATTGAAGCATACATGCCTTGCTCAAGGACCCAACAGTAGCAGCTTGGCAGAGGTGGGATTTGAACCTTGGACCTTCTGGTCCACAGTCCAGTACCTTCACTGCTAGACTACCAGAGTCCCACAGACCCCTACTTTTAGCAGACTTACAACTGATAAGATCTCACAATCCAAGCAATTGTGGCATAAATGTCTTGCTCAAGGACCCAACAGTAGCAGCTTGGCAGAGGTGGGATTTGAACCTTGGACCTTCTGGTCCACAGTCCAGTATCTTAACTGTTAAGCCACTGCAATCCATTTACAAAAGGCCATCCACTGATAAGGTTATATTTCCCACTTATGGATCAGAAAGGATCCTCAGAATGCATCTTAGTCATTCTTTGAGAGTAAAGAGATTTACTCTAAAACGGTTTTTACTCTGAAATAATTATTTGCACCAGATCTCAGACCCATTTGCTGTCTGGTTACAAATTTGTTCAGCTTTCACTTGTACGGGGTAACTAGCCCTCCTCCTTTATCTTTTACATTTACATTTAGTAGACACCCTTATCCAGAGCGACTTACAGTTCTACAGTCCAAGCAATTGTGGGTTAAGGGCCTTGCTCAAGGGCAGTGGCAGTTGGGTCCACAGACCAGTACTTTAACGGCTAAGTCCATATCATGTCCTTATTAAGGCTCCTTGGGCTGGCACCTGGAGTTTTTTGGCATGATCCCAGTCTCCTGACCCATATCCAAACTCGAGAGGTGAACCGAAGCCACGTCAGCTGACACCAGTAGTGCATACCTACCAAATATATTCTAGATAATTGTGACTCGCCCCCATTCTAGCTTTGTATTTCAGGTGTTCACATACGTTCGTGTACGTGTAATTACAAACTGATGAGTCACATCGATACACAGCGTAGCATTGGACTGCTGATTTACCAGGTGTGTGTGGAGTCTTTTGCTGCTGATGGACTCATGGGAAAATGTGTTTGTAATTGCGTCACCAATTGCATTCCAACAAACTATTTGAAAGACACAATGCAATTTAAGCAATTAAAGATGGCTTTGACGTTACACAGAACAGAAGTATCTGGCTGCCTCCATCCAAACTGACACTGGGTGTGTCTGAAACCACACACTGTTTACCATTTAGTGCAGTATTTCGGGTGTCGGGCAAGTTTGTAGTGTTGACCGAATTCTCAGTGGACAATTCGACTCCCTGTATAGAACTATGGGTGAGTATTGGAAAGGCCTTCACGATACGATACGCATCACGATATATGGGTCACGATACCATTATATCATGATACTTTGCAATGTAAAAAAGGTGTATATTGCGATATTCCACATCATTAACAAAAAATATAAAAACAGCTGAATTACAAGTTATGGTGTTAACAAACGTTTAATTGCTTTCTTTGTGCTTTTCAACGAGCGTCATTTGTATTAAAACCTTGACACATATAGGGAAGTCAGAACAGGTCGTGCAACCACACCTTATTGGTACATTTCATAGAAACGTCAGCACCTACATGCCGAACATATGGGCTCTGACTACAAAGTAATTACATACACAGTTTTATATGGCTATTCTTACTCCGTTTAAAGGATTACATAAACCAGGTCCATTCCATCCCAACACACCCTTGTTGCAGCTGTGCCTCAGATCTTGTGCTTCAAAAAAAATTCCTACATTTCAGCTTCATATCTCTGTTCAGCAACTGGATGGGTTACAAAAGATTTTTAATTATATTTATGTACATCCTGTTAGAAATTGAGGGTATATGCAATTATGGCACTTCCAAAAACCACTTCAGCCCAAAAGTGGGCCCCCAGTAGCTTAACTTCAGGCTACCAGTGAAAACATTGGCAGATACCAGCAGCTCTTAACCTATAAATCGGCTGTTTTGAGTGCTACTTAGTCAACGGAATAGTCTCTCACTATATAGTGAATTACTAATAAAGGAGTACCGAGACCCTGAAATGGATAATTGGAAGAGATGATGATGGTGATGATGATAATGAGGGAGTAGGGACACTATGAGGGAGTAATGATCTATTTCGAACGCTGCCATGTCTTCAGCGAGGAAGCTCTTCAGAGCATGGCGTTTGCAATGTTTAGGAGGTTTCCATTAAAAGAATGGTTGTACAAAAATCTTTCTGTTTGCGGTCATTTATAATTCTTAGACAGAAAGAAAATCTGAATCGGCCAATCGTATGTTTAAAAAGTGAAAATCAGAAATCATAATTGGTCAAGAAATTTGCAATCGATGCATCTTTAGTACTTAAACATAATCAGTAATTTGGTCCCAAAATAGATTTTAAAACTCAATGGGTTTGTTGATACTGGAGTTACCATGCAGCGCTGGAAGCAGTGGCACCTCACTGTGAAAGAAAGCTCAAAACAACACACCCTTCATAACCATTTTATCAGCGAGATTCAAAAGCAGTAACTTCTCTGCCGTACACCACTTTACGTTTAGTTTCAAAGATTTCCAGCTTTCAACATTTCAAACAAGGCACTTTGATCAGGAAGTTTGTTGTCATCTAAAATGGAAACCAGATCACTGGCACAAGAAAATCCAAATACCAGAGATCATTCAAAGAGCACAAAAGACTCTGCATCATTAAAGATCCCTACCAGAAGGATACACACAGTCATCAAGGCAAGGTAAATCAGATCCCCACGGTTAATCATACTGTCTTTCCAGTCACACACAAATACAGTATTAGAGCAGTGGAGCTTTCAAACCTATACAGTCCATCTGAATGAGAAATGCAGTCTATGTAACATTCGGTGGAATAACCTGTCTTGTCAAATTACAATCAAAGCTACGCCAACACAACTTCAGCTTCAGAAAAGACGCAGAGGGTTTGTTCCACACAAGTTCAAACCCAATGTCCATCCTCAAAAACTGTAAACCATGATGTTGGAACGTCCTAAACTCTGGGTAAAGCGATCAAATTCCTGCTCATGTTCTTGACCTCCGACGTACTGCGTACACGCAGGTACCCAAGAATGGCCATGGCTTGGTGGCAGTATTCCTCCACCTGCCGGATGTATATGTAACTGAGCGTGTTCCTCCACGCGCTAACGACCAACGACGCGTTCCTGGCAGAAACCTCGAAATTCTTGGCCAGAGAGGAGGTGCCGTGCGTCATGTTCAGGATGAAAGCTTCCATGTCGCGACTGAACGACAGGTTGGCAAAGCGATGGATGCGCTGCAAAGTCTGGACAGGCTTCTCCACCAAGTCCTCGTAGCGCACCAACATGTACTTGCCCTTGAGCCAGCTGGGAGGGTTGAGGGCCATTTTCAGAGTCTCGTACGTATTCTGGCAGATCATCTGCATTGCTCCGAGGGCATAAACCTCTGACGCGTCCTTCTTGGACGATTTGTGATACAAGTCAGCCATGCGTGCGCGCTGAACCTTGTACTTCATGTTGCCTACTAATTGGTGGCTGTCGCTGAGCAGCCCTTTTTTGGTTTTAATCCTGGAGTTGGCGACAGCTCGTGGGTCCCGGACGAAATGGATCAGCTTCAGATCGACAGACGGGTCTTCCATCAGGGGAGCCAAGATGTTTACGTCTAAAACGCGCACTCCTTTGATCACAATCGTGTCATATTTTCGACATTCCTCCTCCAAAGCTTGAAGGCTTTGAGGGGGACACTTCTTACACGTGGTCACGTTCACCATTCCCACCACATCCTTTCTATAAAACGAGCACAGGGGGTAAGAGCAAAAGACTTTGTTACTGCTGGCTTCCATGATGTCCACGCTGGTCATGTTCCTGTCTGCTGTGTTGTACATTTGAAAAACAGAGAGGTCGCACTTGTAGAGGGCCCTGAGCATGTCCCGTGCTGCTCCTTGCAGTGAAATGGCATCGCTTGGGTAGAGCTTCTTCCACACGTGCCAAATGGGCTCGTACAAGAAGAACACGCCAGGGTTCTGGTTGAACAGCTCGCCGAAGAACGACGAGCCCGATCGCCAGGTGGTCAAGATGTACACGGCCTGCCTCTTCCTCACCTGTGGAGTCAGGTAGCTGAATCGGATCGCCGACTGCGCCTGGAGGTTCATGCCGCTACTGTTCGTCTGGAGCTTGCAAGGTTGCTGCTCATTGGTCAGTAAGTAGCTAGAGATGTTCAGCATGGTCAGCGCCACGAGGACGATGAAGACGAGAAACATGGTCTTCTTCTGTCCCAGCACTTCAATCACCAAACCGGGGTTGGCCGTGATCCGGTTGTGTTTCATGAGGTATGCCCTGGGCTTCTTTCCAAAACCAGCCTTTTCCCATTGCGGTTTAAGCAGGTATGACTTCTTTTTCATTTCACCCTAATCAGAGAGAGTAAAAGTGCAGAAAAGTCCAGATCCATCCAAACAACCGATGAGATGTCTTATCTGTTAGGCTGCAAGAACCTCCATGAAAACACTGCAGAGCACCTGAGCTGAAGTCATTCAAAGCAACTATAATTAGTGCTCATAAAGACGAAGCAGGTGGATAAAGGCAGCTTTAGGTTTCCACTCAGCATAAATAAATCCACATTCGCACAGGGAGTCGTCTAATATCCCTCAATTTCGTCCTCCAAGGCCTCTGTGATGGTGGCTGAAGAAAAAGCGTCGAGCACCACAAACGGATCCTCTTATATCACCGCTGCGGCCTGTTTACTACACGCAATCACAGCTCGTGCACCGGCAAGCCCCGCCTCCTCAGAGCGCCGATTGGTCAAAGCGTCCGAGATGCTTCTCAGGTCAAGCATCCTATTGGTTGAATTCCGGTATCGTCGCGCATCGCTGAAATAAAAGCGGTGAAACTGCATGCTACCTTACTAATTAGCGAGGCAAATGTTAGAAGCGATCAACGCCCACGTTAGCGCTTGTTCGTTATACTGACCGTGTCATATTTACTAATTCAAAACGCAGGAGAACACGTTACAGATAAGTTATGAGAGATTTGAAAAAGCTGCCTTCTCTTCATCTAGCCAGCATTATCCTACTTTGGACCAACATGGAACCGTCAACAACACAACACAACATATGTGGGTTTATTTAGTACAGAGGGGTGACCAAAGTTTTGCTGCGCATCCAGGTGTGGGTCGAAATGAGGCTTTCAATGCCGTTTGTCCATTTAGTGTTAGTCTTTGTATCTTTTTAATGCATAGACAATTGCTCCATAGATTCCCATAGACAAGCTTCAGTGAATCTCTATTAGGTCTCTGAAAGGAGCTTCAAAGAGTTTAATGAACGAACAGAGCGATACTACAGTGAGATATTTGATCATTCTGCTAAAATAGCCTATCTACATCCAGTAGGATTGCCCAAGGAGGTTGGGTCCCTTTTTGAGTCTTGGTCCTCCCAAGGTTTGTTCCTATAACACCCAGGGAGTTTTTCCTTTCCACTGTCGCCCTAGGCTTGCTCAATTTGGGATTGGACGTAGATATTAGGAGATAATCTAAACTTGTAAAGTTGCTTTGAGACAATGCTCCATTGTAAAAAGCGCTATATAAATAGATCTGACTTGAATTGACTAGGATTATTAATATATACTAATGAAACTGAAGGGAAGCCGGGCTTCCAGTGTTTTTTAAAGCAATTGCCTGTGAAACACACATTCAAACCGCGTTATCTGAACACACCTCATTCATTAGATATTTCAGATTATGAATTATGATTATGAGGATAAAGGGTGCACCATATCTATAATATAGCATTGTTTCCTATGGACAAATACCTCTCTGGCCTCGTTCATGGCATGTGCCATTACCAGCATTCTCCACTACCCCAGAGCTATTTCAATATAAAATAACAAACATTACCTCACACTTGACCAGTGAATAAAATGAAATTGGAGGGTGTAAGCAGGGTTTGGTTCTGCAGAGGGATGAACTCCAGACATGCCACTTTGTCTTAAACAGTTGTCTGCTTAGAGAGACCTTTGAAAAGTCAGTATATCATCAGCTATTTCCAGCAAACTTCTAAATTCATGTTTGACTGCAGTGTACACATATATGATTGATGGATTTACACAGACTTCTGTTACTTATGATAGCTACTTTAACTTTTTAGTAGTAATACTGAATAACATTGAAGCTGCTGAAGCGGTTTATCTTCTTTCTCGTTTTCCTTGTCTACGGGCGCCATCTTGTGTTTGAATTGGAACAGACTACGAACTGACATGGTTCAGCGTTTCAGACTGAAACCGATGTCACCAAATCTGGATAAAATGGAAACGGTCTAGATCAGAGCTGGATGAAAATGGACCTGTACGAGATTTTTGCTGGATGCAAATGGAACTGGTTCAGATCAGATCTGGCTGACCTTCAAGCTGGGTGAAAATGGAAACTGTTCAGATGAATGCTGGATATAAATGGAACTGGTTGAGATTAGAGCTGGATGAGATCAAAGATGGATTAGATCAGACTGCAGCTGGATAAATAATGGATCAGAACTGGAGCAGAACTGGATGAGATCAGAGGTTGATAAATATAGAACTGGTTCAGAGTTGGATAATGTCTGCATACAAACAGTACAGCCCCATTATTTACTTAAAATTGACACATAGTAAGGCCTTTTCACCATTTTTAATCCATCATCGGGAGGCACGGAAATATTTGTTCCTGATTTGGGAGGATTAGGGTCATAGTTGGTCCATTTTGGGCTGCATTAGCCAGAATTGGAGCCATGAATCAGAGCCTGGCCTCTTAGAGTTGAAACAGACCATGCCGCCTTGGGGAGAAGCATGTATCTGTTGTAACTGTTTTCTAGCTTGTGCCTTATGAGACCTATAGGCAATGCAGACTGGCCTTTGGCATAGAAAACCTCGAAGAGTCCAGAGCTTTGCCTGGACCAGGAGACCCAACATCTTCATGATAGGTAAGGACAAATCTCGGTCATCATTAATGATGAGCTCTTAAACTCTTAAACTGCTCGTTAGGTATCTAGCCATGTGACCACCCGTCTGGTCCATCAAAATGACGATTTTGGTATTTCTTGGTCCAGTATTGATGCTTGTGGTTTTCTTAAGAGGGTGTTGGGTTTCTTGATTATAGTTATACCTCTGGGAACTTGACACCTTGTATGTCAGAATGCACCAAAAAGGTTGTAGGACCTCCTGAGACTCTACATAAGTTTTCTTGGAGTTAATTTTCTTGTCGGTGTGCATTTTGAGACCCAGCCAACAATAAGCCAGTGCCTTAAAATCAAATTCTGACTAGCAGCAACCATATGGACTGTGTTTCGCTGGAATCTTCTGTAAACTGTCTTTGGGCCTTGTAACAGATTGTTTATGATTCCTTGGATTATATCCAGTCATCCCAAAATATGAGCGCTTCGGTTTCAAGTTGATTTGATCAAGGATTCATTTGTTTGTTGACTCTGATGTCTTGGCGAAAGTTCTCATTAATATTTTCCCTTTCTGGCTTTCACATCCATAAATGACCACAGATACTGTATATACTTTCCTGGACTATTCCTATCTTCATTAGTAGACTGTTTAGGGGAACAACTGAGACACAGTGGCTACTGGACTTTAAGCCAAAACGTTGGCAAGTCCGACCAGTATTGTCCCATTGCAAGGGTCTTAACGACTGCTCTCACTGTGTCTTCTCTCAATTGTAAGTCGTTCTGGATAAGAGCATCTGCCATAATTCGCAGAGAGCATGCAGAGTTACATCCTGGACAGAGTGCCAGTTCATTGCAGGGTTCCATAATCGCACCACACTTGCGATTTTCCAGCAGCTGGCTCCTATGTCCAAGTCACAGGAGTTCTTTGTACCATCTGTATAGTAGAAGGTAGGTGCACCTAATTATCCAGCACCTTCCTATTGGATTTCAACTGATTCCTTATTTTCTGAACCAACAGTCACACCATCATGCCAAGGCAGTCTCTGTAAAACGGCACCCCTCTGTGCTGTTGGTTGGTTAACCAGCAGGTATACGGAGAAATTTCTGACAGCTGTGCTTCGCCTGTAGGAGGAGCTCCGTAACTGATCCTCACAGGCATCAATAAATAACACAGGTGTGGGTGTGTTACGCCTCGTGACGACAATCGCAAAATCGCACCCGCCCTGGTGTCAGGTGTCACCACAGCATCTCATCCAGGGCAGCTCTTTGTCTATTCAAACTCTGTCAGGTAGATCTTCGTAGGGGTAAGAAGGAATCACTTACTTTTCCATCTATGGATTTCCCAACACAGCTGTGAAGCGCAGCAACCGTTGCCTAAAATCTGCTGCCACACAGGAATTGGTGCGAGGTAAGATGGATGATGCATCTTCTTTAAGAGCTGCATGCTGCATATTCTTAACTGGATGGATGGATGGATGGATGGATAGATAGATAGATAGATAGATAGATAGATATGGCTGAACTATGTTTGTTGTTGAATTTGTAAAATATATTTCTGGACATTTTGGAGGACCAACTCCAGACCTTACAAATACCATGCTCAAACTTTTGCACACTTTTCCACTAGGTTTGAAATTGATGTGTAAAATGAGGAACTATAAATCATTTTTAGGTTTGTTTCAGGCAGAGCTTGTGTTAACATCTGTTAAGTCTGTTAACCCAAGGCAAACCTTTGTGTATAACTATAGATTATTGGGATTATATATGTTATATGGGACTGTGGTGGCCTAGACGTTATGGCACTGGACTATGGACCAAAATGTCCAGGGTTCAAATCCCACCTCGACCAAGCTGCCACTGTTGGGTCTTTGACCTTTAACCCACAATTGCTTGGACTGTAAGAATATATCAGCTGTAAGTCACTCTGGATAAGGGTGTCTGCCAAATGACATGAATGTAAGATTATGGCAGAAATATGGCAGAAATATGGCAGGGGGGGGATTAGTGGGGGGGTGGCACAGTGGAGAGACCTGGATTTGAGTCTCGGTCCAGGGAGTTCTCTGGGCTTCTTTCCTGTTGGTACATTGCTTTCCTTCCCTATTGCAAAGACATGGCAAGGTTTGTACCCTGTATGCTGCTGGTTACACCCCAGCCTTCTGCGACCCTGAATTAGAACCGGAAACATCAACTGGAGGTGTACTTCCAGGAAAACGCCACCCAGGGGGTACGCCAAACTGGTACCTGGGGACACACCAGCAGTAAACAACACACAGATCCAGCATCAACTGGAAAACAAACTACGACTCTGCAACAGACAGACCTCACCTCATCAGAGGGGGGATACTAACCAGAGTGGCTCAGCAGTGCGTACTAGCATTCTACCAAGTGAGTCGCTCTGGTTCATATCCCGCCTCTGGCAAGGTGGTATCGGATGGTCACAGAGTACAGATTGGTGTTTCCTCGGAGTGTGGTTTTGGTTCCTGGCGCTGTTAAATCTATGTGTGCAACCAGAAATGGCACGAGGGCAAACTCTGGAGAAACATCAACGTGGAAACTGGGGAAATGACAAACCAGAAACCGCACAAAGGTGTACTTAGGGGAAACTTCCAAGCAGAGACTGGGGAAATGACAACCAGAGGCAGGGAAACAATAAATTATGTAACTTAGAAAACACATCCAGCAGAAAACCACATGGAGGCATAATCTGGGGAAACTCAAAGCTGAAACCTGGGAAACACCTATTGGAAATTGCCCAGGAGATTAAACCTGGGAAAAACCAAGCTTGGTAACAACAATCCGGTAACTAGAAAAACACCAATTTGATCCCCAAACTGGAAACCGGAAACCACACAGAGGCATACCCCTGAGAAATAACCGGACACCACATGAAGATGAACTGCAGGGAAACATCAGCTGGAAACCGTAGGCGTAGCCCAGGGGACACGTCCACTTGAGGGAACGCCAAACCTAATCACTTCATACTGGACCGCAGCTCTGGGCGTAGCATATTTCCACTAACGTCCTCTCCAGTTTAGAATTAACTAATATATTATTATATTTTGACACTCTGTATGAAGCTTATAGTCATTAGATGTTTGGGCAGCTCTAGTCACATTTTCTGAATGGACGTCACTGCAGGAACAAACTGAAACTCATTCATTCATTAATGTTAATATCTGCTTAATCGTAGTCAGGGTCGCAGGAAAGCCGGTGGCACAGGGAGCAAGGCAGAAACAACCCTAGATAGGGCGCTAATCCTATGTAGGGCACACTCATTTTGGAAAGACCAATTAACCTGGAGTGAACCTATGCAGACACTGGGAGGACATGCAAACTGAAATAAGACTGCCTTTAATGCGAGAAAAGTTGACTGGTTAATGTCTAACAAGCACATTATAACATATTTCAGTTTGCTCCCTGTTCAGGTTGTGTGAATTTTCCATTTCAGAAATCAACAAAACATGCCTCTTCATCAGAGGACTGCAAACTTTTTGCATAAGAGTGCATTTGTGTAGACGCCACCATTTGCTTAGTGCATTTTACATTCAAACACTTAAGACGGCATTCAGAGCTATGACTTAATTTGAAAGGAGAGACTTTACCAAAATTAGCCGCTTGATGGAATTTAGTTCGGGTGACCTTGGAGGAAAGTCCATGCCAGTCAGATTCAGTCACGTTGCTATGCTGATTATATGAGTCGTAATGAAATAAATGCTTTTAAGTTTGTGATAAAGGCAAAATAGAAAATAGGCCCTCGCTGTGTATGTGTCGCTTTCACCACCTGACATTTTTATGCTTGGTGATGTGATAAATATTAAATTATTAATAATTCCATTTAAAAAGGGTGGGGGGTGTCCCTCAATGGGGGGATCAGCACCCCTAAAGCGCTGATCCTAGAATGGCCCCTGGGGTCCAAAAGTCTGAGACCGCTAGTGAAAATGCTTCTATTTTATATTTTTCCTAACACAATGTTTTTCACAATCCTATAATCAGCGTAAAAGTTTTGACTGAGAAGTTGAAAAAAGGATTGCATATTGTACATTTTGGAATTGTAGTATTTAGCATGTTCTCTGTTTTGCCGTAATGACAGAGTGCACTCAACCTGCATGGACTCCACAAGTTAAAATAAAATCTGATGATCCATGTTATCCAGCATGATATCACAATATGTTACTGAATGTTCGGCTTTGTCTGTCCTCAAGTGACCCCATGAATGCTGGATGCTGTTTGGGTCAGGTGACCTAGATTCGGTCAAGTTGCTGTGCTGGTGATATGACTCGTAATGAAAAACACTGTGGCGAAATACAAGCATTAGTACCGGTACTGGTGCTCTCGTTGTGTGTACGCGATAAAAATGAAATTTGATTGCGTTTATAGCATTTAGGAGACGCTGTTATCTAGAACGGCTTACAATTAGGACAATCTTCCAAGTGCTTTTGCTCAACCGTGGCATCTTGGCAATGCTGGGACTTGAACCTTGGACCTTCTGCTGAAGAAGTACCCACAATTTATTAATGCCTGCGTTGGACAGGCTATGAAGGGTGTACCTCTGCCTATGACCAGTGAATTCCGGACCCCAGTAATGACCAATAGTGGTTTGCTTTTCTGCACAAACGTTTCATTTTCTTACCAAGCAGCTGTTCTTAGAGCGCAGTCCTCATATTTCCATATTACCTGCCAATTCTTGGCCTGACTGGGCTGCCTGGTCCGAAACTGAATACCTGGCAACCCTAGTGCCTGTCGCTTTGTATTTTGCATCATGCGCTTTCATGTTGCCAGGCTCGTAAGGCTCCGTGCCTTCAGTCGCGTCCATATAGGGACATGATGCACAGGACAGCGAGCTTTCAGCCCCGGATCTACACAAATGACATGCAAATGCATCACCTCCAACTGGGATTTATTAGCTCTCCTTTTCAGGCTTTAGTCAGGTCCTGATGACCCAACGTCCTGTCTCGCCATGCCCTTGCTAAGCTCTGCTTTTAGGGCTTTTGTGTCTTTTGGGTTGAACACACACACCTGCTGGCAAATAAAGGCTTGAGCGTGCTGCTTTTCTGTAATTGTTTATGTAGAGTTAAAGAGATTATTGATGTAAATGGGCTGAGCAGCCACGTGATCCTTTAACTCAATGATCCTTTCCCTCAGCACCACACATGGGACTGGGATCCACCTCCTGATGTTAAAAGTTAACTCCGTCCCTGAACGCTCGCCCCGCCCCAAGCAGAGATCATCAGGGTCGTAGGTCTACCTACCAGTAGTCTGCTGAACTACATTCTCAGAGTAAGGGTGAAGTTCGAGCCAAGCGGACGGGAGGTAATTAAAATGCGAGCGTATAGCTGGTTGATCACTTGGAATTTCCAAGGTGGCCCATATTCATTGAGGCATCATGGGTAGCCTGAGCTGTCTGCACCTTAGTTGTGGATTTTGTGCCAGACGTTGGTCGATTGACTGACCTCATTGATTTCTGTGAGCCGGACCAGTGAGTAACCAGGTTGCAGTAGCGTACAGAAGCAGAAGGGAGGTAAATTAATAGCGTACGACTTTCATGCAGAGCTTTCCATCATGGACCGGATGCAGCCAGGTTCATTACCAAGGTTGATGCATCGTATGTCGTTTGCTGTCTGGAAATGAACTGTGTAATTGCAAGCGGTAAAGGAAGGTCGGATTAATCGGAGTTCTGGATATAGCTGGTCGAATGGCAGCCCAGTCGTATTTGTCTTCATATCCAGTAATCCATGGACCGGGCGAGTGTGAGGAAGGGATGACTCATCGAGTGTTTGATTGTCAATAATCTTTATTAACATATCATATCTAGGTTGTTTAGTCTAATAAAGAGCTGGCTTAGTTCATCCAGAGTTGGGGACCAATTCCAAAAGCTTTCTTAAGAAAATTAAGCAAAGGTTCATAAGAATGTTCTTAAAAGCAGTTCTTGAAAACATGAGAAGTTCTCAAATATTATCTTAAGAAAGCCTTTTCTTATGTTGCCATGTTGCATTTTGCAGCTCACAATATCTGGTGCAAAACAGGACAAAGGAGGAAAACCATCAAACCAAACCAAGAGTTTGAAAACTTGTAGCAAACAAACAAACAAAGAGGTGATGGTGGAGGAAATAGCCAGCAGGAAAAAAAGATGCAGAGGATCTCAGTGTAACCATTATTTCCAGTATGAAAGGGAGAAGTGAGGATCTTTTTATTTTTCTATATTGTCGCAGAAGTATATCATCAGGAAGGGCGAGAGGATCTGCCTTCTGAGAGGCCTTTGGGGATTTTCCCTCCTCTCCATGTCCTTCCTTATGTAGGCAGGTGCTGTATTTGATGGCTGACATACACTCGAAAGAGTTTTAAACTCTTGAATTGAGAGTGTGTTGGCCTTATTCCCAATAAAATTTGGATAAACTTAAGACAAGGCTGATTTCAAGACTACCACTTGTTGTTAGAACAGTCCTTGCGAAAAGAGTTAAGAAAATAAGATCATCCTTAGAAGAACAATTTCTCTGCGACCCTTATTTTAAAGCCGGGTGAAGTGGAAGCCAAGCATAATAAATAGCTTGCATTTTTGTCATCATCGTTATCATCGTAGATCCTACTATATGTGGCTTGTGCTGTTAAAACTCATCGTGTATATGGTTATATGGCTTTACATGTGCCAAACGATTTCTCCTTCCTGTAGGCACGTCTCACCGTGAGCGAGGTTCAGGGCTGGGCAGCATGGACGAAAACGTGACCCAAATCTCTCGAGAGGACCTGGAGGAGCTCAAGCAGGCCTTCAGGAAAATCGGTCAGTCCGTGCACCCGTATCCAACATCTGGCTACCAGTTACCTGTTGAATAACTGCATGCATCATGCACTTCCGGCCAACAACCACCATTAGTCCAGCTCGTGCAGCCTGCTGACCCTGAGCAATAAGCAGTAGTTACTAGTGATCAGCTTGTTTTTTTAAATTCAAGGTATGGGAATGTGAGCGTGCTGAGAATCAGCTGATTTGCACCCGCACCCAGAGCATGTGACGAGTCAAATATTATCCGATTGTTATACGACATTGGCCCAGTGCCTGTTTGTTATTGAAGCTGAAACACAAGGACTTTGGATGGTCTGCATTTAGAGCGCAGAGTCCATAACACCATAGCGATCGCAGACCCCGAGCTGTCGTGTACACAGAATGCAGCGGTGCTGCATGAACATGGATCTACCATTAAGTTCTGTCCCTCTGTCCGTCCTGCAGACCTCGACAACAGCGGCTACGTCAGCGACTACGAGCTGCAGGAGCTCTTTCGGGAGGCCAGGCTGTTCTTGCCAGGGTATAAGGTGCGAGAGATTGCGGAGAAGTTCGTCGCCGGGGATACCAACAAAGACGAGAAGATAAGCTTTGAGGAGTTTGTAGCGGTAAGGACCTGGTACTCTGATTAAACCCCAACACAGTGCAGTTCCACGTCGAGTCCACTAGGGAACTTAATAATATGGCGTGTTTTTGTGTATAGTTCCATTATTTTGCTTCAAAATAATGTAATAAAAATATAACAAACTAAAATAAAATGTAATCATATGCAGACTAACAAATTAAATATAGTACAATATTATGAAGAGTGTAATAGAATAGAGAATGTAAAACTATAGAATGTAAGACAGTAGGGTTATAAAATAAATAAAATAATGCGTCTAATCACGTACAGAATTTGAGTGAGCAAGGACTCTACAAATTTGGGTGGCACAACCAGAGAAATTGTTGTTTAATTAAATTACAGGCAAAGCCCTACAAGCTTATGCACCAGTTGGAAAATATAAACAAATTCTGTTTTGACTGCTTGCTTTCAAATAAACTAAAGTTCACAGGAGTCACGTCTGAAGTCTCTGACCTATTTTGTCAACCACGGTCATGTACTCCAGATGACCTCTTTATTTTAAGATCATCTGAGGCTTCCCGTTCATGACCGAGTGTGGCCTGGTTCAGACCTTAAGATTCCAACCTATGAAGATGCCGCATGAATACAGCAGATATCGAGGGGTTCACTGTCAGAGCATCATCACGGTTACATTTCAAAACAGCCCCAACCTTTAAAAAAGTAGGGGATCATGCAAAAAGATTAAAACAAATTATGTGTCTCATTTGATTCTTTAGATCTACCAAGAGATAAGGAGCCAAGAAGTGAGGGAAACCTTTCGCAAGACCATCTCCAAGAGGGACGGTATCTGCTCCTTTGGAGGAACGTCCGGAGGAACCCAACACTCGTATGCTGGTTGGTTCTGGTTCATGCTTAGTTCAGTATGAACACATATAAAACCAATGGATTTACAGTACAGGTGTGCTCCATTTAATGACCGCACTACGTTCCGTGACACAGGTCGTTGACCAAAATGGACGTTGACCAGACAGTACCATGGTCACATAGGCTTTTTATGCTGCTGTAATATAAATATAAAGATATTTCCACAAGGACACCTAAATTGATTGAAACGCCTGATAGTTTAGTTTGATGGAAGCCAGCCAGATGAAACAGAGACTAGTGAATGTGAACCAGTTTATGTAGCTATAGGTTAGAGAGAATATAGAGGTAGTGGGGGGACAAACAAAGGAGTACTACTTACAATAGGACAGGTACATACACTTATGAACAGCATCTACAGCTTGGTACAAAGAAGCAGCAGAAAGTAATCCAGACAAAAACAGATAATTCACACAAAAAAGTCTCTAAACACATCAACCGATTTAGAACAGTCTCTAGTCTCTAAAAATGAGCTAACAAGCAAGCGAGCACTCGACTGGTAAGGAGTTTTAAGAAACTTCCGGTTAAACTCCTGCCTCTGATTGGCTCCGCAACGTCTGGAGTTAAAAGACAGCTTTCTTAAGAAAAAACTTGCAAAGGTTCTTAAGACAAACACTAAGAAGGTCATAATGTTCTAAATGAACTTAAGAAGTTCTCAAATATTTTCTTAAGCAAATCATAATTATTTTCTTAAGATTTTCTTACGTAACTCTTCATTGGTTTCTTACGTAGACTACGATGCCTTTTACAGCTTACAAGAGACATTTTGAATTTTGAAATTGAAATGGACTATTTCCATTATTAGTTTAATCCTCTCTGAGGACGGCAAATTGGAGGAACTTCAAACCAAGCGTTCAAAAAACCTTAGTAAACAAGAAATAGAGGTGATGGTGGGAGAAATAGGCGGCTTTGCCACAAACGTTCCTTATGTAGACGTTTGTAGTTTAAGGATGACCTTCACTCGAAAGGCTTTTAAGCATTTAAATTGAAATGTAAGCCTTATTTACAGTAACTAAATTGTTTAATGTATTAAATTTCGATGCTTTCCTTCAACTCTTACAGCCTAAGACAAGTGTGAGGTTATCTTAAGGTTAAGAAAACATTTAAGAACAAAATGTGCTCAAGAATACCGCTCATTCTTAGAATTGTTTTTAAGAAGGGCGTTAAGAAAAAATAAGGTAATTCTTAAGAAGTTATTTGAAGAATAACAAACTTTCGTAACTTTTTTCCTAAGAATGACGTAAAGAAAAGACATTAGATTTTCTTTTTTTAAGAAACTTTCGTGAATCCAGCCCCAGGGACTTAAAATTGTATCGGTTTTTATTTTATTTGAAATAAAATAAAACATATTTACACAAATCATATATTAAAACATAGCAATATTTCTAAGCTTCAATTATCGGTGCGCACACTCGGTTGTAATTTTACTGTATTTTATTTTTGACTATTTGCTTCCCATTAAAGCGTGGGCATCGATCTAAATTTGGACTCAGAGCTTCCAGGCTCTACATTTGGGGTTGGTGGATTGAATACAAGTGTTTTTTTTGTTAAAGCACACATCATAGGAGCAAAGCCAGGTTTGTTTAGAGATGATGGTCATGCAAATGTCTCTCAGAAAAACATCATCTTCTTCCAATGTAAATCCTGGGTGCTTCACATTAAACTCATTTACATAAAACTCATATCTTATGATTTGAATTTTTTTATTTGGCTCTAGAATCTGCTAAAAACAACTAAAGCTCCAAATGAGCCACGTAATGAGTTCACCAGGATTTCACCAGAGAATTGTGGGCCCCGCAATCAAGCGAAATTCGATAGGCTACTTCGATCACTGTGCTCTATTCTTTAGCTTTTAAATGGTCGATTTTGGGAACCTATACGCTAGAGTTTGTGGGGGGCCTTTGGAAATGGACGCGACAGACTGGACTTGAATCCCACGTGTCAGCCTCGGATAATCCGAGTCACTAACATGGCGTGTGTTTTGTTTATTCAATGTTCTCAGATGAAGAGAAAGTGGCTTTTGTGAACTGGATTAATAAAGCCTTGGCAAAAGACCCTGACTGCAAACATCTCATCCCTATGAATCCGAACGATGACAGCCTGTTCCAGTCAGTTAAGGACGGGATTCTGTTATGGTAATAAGATCTTATATGTGCTTTCACAGTGCTGACGTTTGAGGTCTTTGAAGAACTCAAACTATCGAAATAAAGCCTAAAAAAATTGGTTCGCCAAATTCAGCAAACAACTTGCTGACCCCAACTCGATCAGACATGAGAAGAACTGGAAGGCCAACTGTGAGCCAGGGCTTGTTGTCCAGCATTAGTACCTGACCTCATGGCCATGTCCTGAAATTCACCAGAACGCCTTCTGAGAAGAGTGAAAGCTGGCGTAGCAGCTTGAAATGATTGGCGATCCATAAATCTTGGGCTGTGTAACCTATCTAATCCTGCTAATTCCACTCATTTTCTCATTCGCAGCAAAATGATCAACCTCTCCCAAGCAGACACGATCGACGAACGGGTCATCAACACGAAGAAGCGCACCATGTTCACCAATACTGTAAGCACACGCTTCAATGTACTTTGTTCAATCATAATGAGGTATCATAATAGTTAATTAGGGCATTCAGAAGGAATGTGAGCACCTCCATCAGAAAGTTGGAATCATAGTAGTCAGGTGATTTATTGGTCTGTCGTCTTTAGGCAGGGGACAGTGTGGCCCTTTTAGTTGATTAGTTGTACTTGCTGTAGCTCCTAACAGCAAGCAGATGACACCCAGTGGTCCTCAGAGCTGGTTTGCAACCGCCTCCTGAAGTTTTTTACTCCTATAGCTTGTGTCTCATGTCTTCTTCCAGAACCCCAAGTTCCTTCCAGAAATAGGACGTTCTGAATTCATGGGCCCAGTCTAGTCTAGCGGTAGTGATTTTCTTGTAGGGCGATACGTCGTGGTTAAGTACCGAACGAGCTTCAGCCAGCTCAGCAGCTTGAGCATCACTCAGACGTTATGCCTGCAGAAGTTGTTGGCCTGGATCCCAGAACCTGAGCTATAAACAACAAAGAAGTTGCGGTTTAAGCCGTCAGCTTCGATTCAAAGTTAGATTGATGAATCATGGAGAAAACATGGCCTATTGGGCCTGCGTCCAAAACTGTGGCCGTGTACTCGGCAGGAAAAAAAGAGCATACAGTAATGCCTAAAAAAAGAGGAAGAAAGATCCCTGCTGAAGCCTGAAGGGTGTTGGAAATGCCATTCTGTAATATCGTTCGTCCTGAGTGAGGGTCCTGAGCAAAGGCAAAGAAATGAAAACTCTTTTTGCCCGTTACCCCGGTCTCATTTCGGCACAGACAATATGGGCAAGATGTGGATTAGGTTATTACGTGCGCTAAGATAACTCTAAATGTCATCAGCATAGCTGCGGAAATGTTAACCGACGCAAGGCGTCCAAAGGAAGCAGGCCATTGAAAAACGATCCGTACGTAAGTAAGCCTTGGAGAGAACTGGGTAACTTGAGTTATCTTCCTCTGAATTCATTATGTAAATTGTGTTTACAAAGCTGGCAAAGTCAGAATTAAGTATCAAATTAAACCCTAAGGGGAGCCACAGGTTAAATCCGACAAAATGGCGGATTGTTTTATTTGCAAATCTCCAAATCCCAAATCGCAGTTTCAGTTGTGACCGTGGTAATGGATACCTCAAAGCTGAGGCATTTGTAGCCATGCCAGTGGCGGTTCTAGACCATTTGAACTGGGGGGGGGCTAGGCTGGGGCTAATGGCTATGTTAGAGGGGCCAGTGACTTTCTACCTAAATGTGCATTAAGAGGAGTAATTACTTAACTCACTCATCATTTAGGGCGGCCATGAGGGGGCGAGCTTGTGGTCACCCCCTCAACCAGGTCACATTTAAGGCTGAATAAAGCAGCTGACCCACACTAGTACGTTGCTGATTTATTTAAGGGTATTTAAGTAACTAGAGCAATGAAGTGCTTCAACTCAGAGCCATTCTTTTTACTTTTACAGCGTTTAGCAGAGGGACATGCGACATACAAACTGGTTAAAGGTCACAGGTCTTGCAATGACAAGGGCTCAGCAGCGATTTCTATTCTAGGCTTAACCTCCAAAATCTGAGCCACTTACACTGATAGTTTCATTTGCCGAATATCTACAGACAGACTGATTTCAGCTTATTTCAGTCCTTTACCTGGCCAATAATTAATCCAATTCCTTCCCAAAGAGGTGCAGGAAAACACACCTCATTGTCTGAGCTCCTGGCTGAGCAGGTGGTTGTTATTTCAGCTGGTGATGGGATTGTTTGCATAGTGTGGTGGCCTGGAGTTGCAAATCTACTTTTCAAATGAGAAAACAAAATCCACATTTGAAAGCCAAAACAAATACACAGAAGATTACCGAAATCAGAAAAGCAGAAAGTTTGGTACTTGAGGAGGGTGGTACTTGGAACCTTGATTGGGAACAGTATTTTGTAAGAGATCAGCCTATAACTGGATGACTATTCCTAAACTCAAACTCACTGACTGAGCAGCATAATTCTCATTCCCTCTGCTGACTGAAGTCATGTTAGACAAAAATTAATAACAGACAATTAGCATATGATATGGCAATATAGGGTCTCAACTAGAGCAGGCTTAACTCCAGTTAAGATACTTTAGGAAGCTTGGATTGTAAGACTTGATCAGGTGTAAGTCGTTCTGGATAAGGGCGTCTCAGTGGTTGGAAGATGTGGTACTCCATTGTACTTACAGTGGTGCTTGAAAGTTTGTGAACCCTTTAGAATGTTCTATATTTCTGCATAAATATCTTCAGATTTTCACACAAGTCCTAAAAGTAGATAAAGAGAACCCAGTTAAACAAATGAGACACAAATATTATATACTTGGTCATTTATTTATTGAGGAAAATGATCCAATATTACATATTAGTGAGTGGCAAAAGTATGTGAACCTTTGCTTTCAGTATCTGGTTGTGACCCCCCTGTGCAGCAATAACTGCAGCTAAACGTTTCCTGTAGCTGTTGATCAGTCCTGCACATCGGCTTGGAGGAATTTTAGCCCATTACTCCGTACAGAACAGCTTCAGCTCTGGGATGTTGGTGGGTTTCCTCACATTAGCTGCTCGCTTCAGGTCCTTCCACAACATTTCCATTGGATCAAGGTCAGGACTTTGACTTGGCCATTCCAAAACATGAACTTTATTCTTCTGTAACCATTCTTTGGTAGAAACGGCTTGTGTGCTTAGGGTCGGGTGTCTTGCTGCATGACCCACCTTCTCTTGGGATTCAGTTCATGGACAGATGTCCTGACATTTTCCTTTAGAATTCTCTGATATCATTCAGAATTCATTGTTCCATGAATGATGGCAAGCCGTCCTGGCCAGATGCAGCAAAACAAACCAAAACCATGATACAACCACCACCATGTTTCACAGATGGGATAAGGTTCTTATGCTGGAATGCAGTGTTTTCCTTTCTCCAAACATAACGCTTTTCTTTCATTAACATTAGCCAATATGAGAGAGGCCTTCAGTTGCTTAGAAGTTACCCTGGGGTCCTTTGTGACCTCACCAACTTTTTACACGCCTTGCTCTTGGAGTGATCTTTGTTGGTCGACCACTCCTGGGGAGGGTAACAATGGTCTTGAATTTCCTCCATTTGTACACAATCTGTCTGACTGTGGATTGGGTGGAGTCCAAAAACTCTTTAGAGATGGTTTTTGTAACCTTTTCCAGGCAGATGAGCATCATCAACAACTCTTTTTCTGAGCTCCTCAGAAATCTCCTTTGTTCGTGCCATGATACACTTCCACAAACGTGTTGTGAAGAGCAGACTTTGATAGATCCCTGTTCTTTAAATAAAACAGGGTGCCCCCTCACACCTGATTGGCATCCCATTGACTGAAACACCTGACTCTAATTTCAATCTTCAAATTAACTGCTAATCCTAGAGGTTCA
The DNA here is from genome assembly GCA_025084515.1 of Ancistrus triradiatus. NCBI lineage: Eukaryota > Metazoa > Chordata > Actinopteri > Siluriformes > Loricariidae > Ancistrus > Ancistrus triradiatus. Next base: position 232,683 of record JAJAGP010000034.1, on the reverse strand, counting down.
CATACTTTTGCCACTCACTAATATGTAATATTGGATCATTTTCCTCAATAAATAAATGACCAAGTATAATATATTTGTCTCATCTGTTTAACTGGGTTCTCTTTATCTACTTTTAGGACTTGTGTGAAAATCTGATGATGTTTCAGGTCATATTTATGCAGAAATATAGAACATTCTAAAGGGTTCACAAATTTTCAAGCACCACTGTACATGGACGTGGTCCATATAGGTTCTTCCTTGGAAACTGGTGTAATTGAGAATACCAAAAATCCAGCAGTTCAAAGGAATTTGCCAAATGCTGGATGCCTCGTCTGTCCATCAAAGTAAACGGACGTTAAAAACAGTGAGATTGATCTGAACCATAACACAAACGTAATATATCATACAAACTACCTCTATTTACATGTTCATGCTTCTTGGCCATTCATGCATGACAAACGTGACATGTTAACAGATAGATTTACATTCAGCACGTGTGGTTACGGTTACAAAAAATTGTTAGAAAATAATGATCTTTTATTCTTAACTCAAGGCCTTTAACCCTTAATTGCTTGAATCGTACCTTGAAAAATTATATCAGAAGTCATTTAGGATAAGCATCCTCTAAATGATGCAAAAGGAAACCAGATCTGGGGAAGAAATGACACATGAAATGACACTTCTTTGTCCAAAAAGCTTGAATACAAACACATGCTTGTGTTTTTTTGTATCGCAGGAGAACTTGATACTGGCCCTTAACTCAGCCTCGGCCATCGGCTGTACGGTGGTCAACATCGACTCTCAGGACATGATCGCCGGAACTCCTCACCTCGTCCTGGGGCTCCTCTGGCAGATCATCAAGATCGGGCTGTTTGCAGACATCGAGCTGTCACGTAACGAAGGTCAGTCAAATTTGTCCCACATTTGGGACAAAAATCAGCTGATCTGCGCTCTGCTGGGGAAATAGGCTAGTATTGACAGGAACAGCCTCTGGTGTGGACGCATCACATGGCCTTGATATAAAATGCAGGCGTAGTCAATTTCCCTACATTTGAATAGAAAGCTTATAATTGAAGGGGAGTCATGTGCACTTTGAATTGAAAATGCACTCCATTAGACCTAAATTCAACTCTGAGCCAGGTTCATACATCTCAATTACAGGGATCGCGTTCTTTCTCTGTACTGAGTCACTCGTGATAAGGGCATCGGCTAAGTCTCACTGTTTGCGTGTGCCCATATGAGCTAATAAGCAAGTGGTGTGTGTTCGTAGCTCTCTTGGCATTGCTGGGTGAGTTTGAGAGTCTGGACGACTTGCTGAAAATGTCCCCCGAGGAACTGCTGCTGCGCTGGATGAACTACCACCTCACTGCCGCCGGCTGTGAAAAAGCCAGAAACTTCACGGACGACATCAAGGTACAATCACCATGCACTCTTCTTTTTGCAGACATAAGAGTGCCTGATGAGAACATCAAACACACTCCTGAATATGGTATCTCTCAAGATCCTCAGGGATTCAAACACTAATCCTCAGAACTCCAAAAAGAGGGAGTCCAATAGAGGCACTGATTCAAACACTGAACAAACATGGATTCAAACGGTGAATAAGAGAGGAATTGAACATTCACTGATTCAAACACTAAACAAATGTGGACCGAAAGTTTAATTGATTGAAACATTGAACAAAAGAGGACAGAAAGTTAACTGATTCAATCAATGAACAAATTTCACTGATTTACTAAATAAGAGAAGAAATAATGTTTCACCGATTCAAACACTGAACAAAAGAGGGAAGAAAGGTTCACTGATTCAACTTCTGAACAAAGACAGAAAAGATTCACTGATTCAACCACTGAACAGGAGAAACAAATTCACTGATTCAACCACTGAACAAGAGAGAAAAGATTCAGTGATTCAACCACTGAACAGGAGAAAAAAGATTCAGTGATTCAACCACTGAACAAGAGATGACATAAAGATTCAGTGATTTAACCACTAAACAGGAGAAAAAAGATTCACTGTTTCAACCACTGAACAAGAGAGAAACGATTCAGTGATTCAACCACTGAAGAAGAGAGAAAAAGATTCAGTGACTCAAATACTGAACAAAAGAAGACAAAGATTCACCGATTCAACCACTGAACAAGAGAGAAACGATTCAGTGATTCAACCACTGAACAAGAGAGAAACGATTCAGTGATTCAACCACTGAACAAGAGAGAAAAAAATTCAGTGACTCAAATACTGAACAAAAGAAGACAAAGATTCAGTGATTCAACCACTGAACAAGAGAGAAACGATTCAGTGATTCAACCACTGAACAAGAGAGAAAAAGATTCAGTGGTTCAAATACTGAACAAGAGAAGACATAAAGATTCAGTGATTCAACCACTGAACAATAAAAAAAAAGATTCACTCATTCAACCACTGAACAAGAGAAGAAATAAGAATTCAGTGATTCACTGAATCAAACACTGACTCACTGAAGAAAAGAGAAAAGAAAGATTCACTGATTCAAACACTGAACAAAAGAAGACAAAGATTCACCAATTCAAACACTGAACAAGAGAGAAAAAGATTCAATCACTGAACAAAAGAAGAATTCTATGATTCACTTAATCAAACACTCACTGAACAAAACAAAAAAGAAAGATTCACTGAGTCAAACACTGACAAGAAAGAAAGATTCACTGAGTCAAACACTGAACATGAGAAGAAATGATTCACTGATTCAAACACTGGCCGTCTGAACAAGAGGTATAAATCGGATTTATGACAAATATTTAAACACCGTTCCACTGAAGGAGAGAGGAGAGAATCTTGTTCATGACCAATAGATTCACTGATTCAGCCACTGAACAGGACAGGACTTAAAGATTTGCTGATTCAAACACAGACCTGCTGAACAAACTAGGGGATTCGAAGATGAATTGATGTACGGATTCTAGCAGACTCGATTCCACTGAAACCATTGAGCGAAACTCGATCATCACTAAATGACCGACTGATTAAAACTCTGATTCTGTAAAAGAGAAAGGATGGAAAGACTGAGCTACCAGATGAGGACGGAACCTCCGTCGTAACAGAAAGATTCACTGATTCAGATCAGATCCAAGAGCAATCCAGTGTTTGAGTCCATCCCTAATTTCCAGGAACATCTCTGTAAAGCGTATTGTTCTGTTAATATCATAAACCTTTTGGTAACTTTGGTAAAGTTTGTGTCAAAGGAAGCCTTCACAGAAATATGAATGGAAGCCAGTGTAATGTACCTACTCCTAACTGGAGTTCATTAGTTTAGTATCGGCGATGGTTTGGATCGTCTGTGGCTTTGAGGTGATATGTGAATATGGTGCATGACAGAACAGAAGCATGACTCCGGGGCTTTGTTGCAGGACTCCAGGTGCTACTTTAACCTGCTGAATCAGATCGCACCGAAAGGTGACAAAGACGACGAAATGGCCATCCCCATCGACATGTCCGGTCTGAACGTGAGTGTGTCCTGTTTTTACCCTTTTTAGTGTACTCTGGCGGACAGTCACACCACCCGAGCACGTGAGTGGGGTACCCAGGGGTATCCGGTGCCACCTCTCTGCTGCCACCTCTGGTTTAGTGTAAAAAATGTCTACTAATAGGAAATATTTCGTTTCCCTCCCCAAGGAGCAAGATGACCTGATGAGGGCGGAGCTAATGCTGAGACAGGCAGCCCTAATGGACTGCCGGCAGTTTGTCTCGCCCCATGACGTCGTGTCGGGAAATCAAAAACTCAACATCGCCTTCGTGGCCAACCTTTTCAACATGTACCCGGCCCTGAACAAGCCCAACAACAACATCGACATGTCCATGCTAGAAGGTGAGAGAAGGCAAAGTCCTCAAGTAACAGGTTAACAAAAAACAGGTGTGTCTGATTACTGGAGAAGAAGAGTACTTAATAGTATATTGAGGTTGCCCCCTGGTGGTTTATAGCCAGGTCAGACTATTCTTGAGTACATCTTCAAAAATAATAATAAAGCTAAGGATCCTTGAGTTGATAATCTAATACTCACATGGCTCTACATGGTCAGGAAAAGGATCATCTCTCCACCACACTAGGATGGCACACTAGGGAATGGGACAGGACCAGAGTTGGTAAATGCAGTGTGATTTCTTTACGTTTCTACAGCGGAAACACGAGAGGACAGAACCTTCAGGAACTGGATGAACTCACTGGGCGTTAGTCCATCTGTGAATCGCTTATACAGGTAAGGCTACTGCAGAGGGGATGTTCCCTATTAAAACAAATGAAGCGCGCGATGTCCTTTGGGACGTTCTTGCCAAGGAGAACGATGAACAGAGACAACGAGCTAACTCTTGTTTCCCTCCAGCGATCTGACGGATGGCCTGGTTATTCTACAGCTCTATGAGAGAATCCAGGTTCCGGTTGACTGGAAGAAAGCGAACCGTCTTCCGTTTCCACCTTTCGGTTCGCACATGAAGAAGGTAAATAATGTGCAACTGATAGGTAAAAGAATGTTCACTGATATTATATGGAAGTCCAAGATACGGCCTTATCATTACTCATGAAGCAGCAGGTCCTACGAAACATCTAGGGGCAACAACAGTTCAGTCATGAAGCAATAGGTTCTACTAAACCTCTAGAAACAACAACAGCTCAGCCATGAAGCAATAGGTTCTACTAAACCTCTAGAAACAACAACAGCTCAGCCATGGAGCAATAGGTTCTATTAAACCTCTAGTAGCAACAACAGCTCAGTCATGAAGCTGCAGGTTCTACTAAACCTCTAGGAGCAACAACAGCTCAGCCATGAAGCTGCAGATTCTACTAAACCTATAGGAGCAACAACAGCTCAGCCATGAAGCAATAGGTTCTATTAAACCTCTAGGAGCAACAACAGCTCAGTCATGAAGCAATAGGTTCTATTAAACCTCTAGGAGCAACAACAGCTCAGCCATGAAGCAATAGGTTCTATTAAACCTCTAGGAGCAACAACAGCTCAGTCATGAAGCAAAGGGTTCTACTAAACCTCTAGAAACAAACAACAGCTCAGTCATGAAGCAATAGGTTCTACTAAACCTCTAGGAGCAACAACAGCTCAGCCATGAAGCAATAGGTTCTACGAAATATCTAGGAGCAACAACAGCTCAGTCATGAAGCTGCAGGTTCTACTAAACCTCTAGGAGCAACAACAGCTCAGCCATGAAGCTACAGATTCTACTAAACCTATAGGAGCAACAACAGCTCAGCCATGAAGCAATAGGTTCTATTAAACCTCTAGGAGCAACAACAGCTCAGTCATGGAAGTTGCAGGTTCTACTAAACCTCTAGGATCAACAACAGCTCAGTCATGAAGCTGCAGGTTCTACTAAACCTCTAGGAGCAACAACAGCTCAGCCATGAAGCTACAGATTCTACTAAACCTATAGGAGCAACAACAGCTCAGCCATGAAGCAATAGGTTCTACTGAACCTCTAGGAGCAACAACAGCTCAGCCATGAAGCTGCAGATTCTACTAAACCTATAGGAGCAACCACAGCTCAGTCATAGGTTCTACTAAACCCTCTAGGAGCAACAACAGCTCAGTCATGAAGCAATAGGTTCTACTAAACCTCTAGGAGCAACAACAGCTCAGCCATGAAGCAATAGGTTCTACGAAATATCTAGGAGCAACAACAGCTCAGCCATGAAGCAGTAGGCCAAAGCAATATCTAGAAACAACAACATCTCATCCTTGAAGCAATAGGTTCTACTTAACCTCTAGGAACAATAACAGCTCAGCCATGAAGCTGCAGATTCTACTAAACCTCTAGGAGCAACAACAGCTCAGCCATGAAGCAATAGGTTCTACGAAATATCTAGGAACAACAACAGCTCAGCCATGAAGCAATAGGTTCTACTAAACCTCTAGGAGAAACAATGGCTCAGCCATGAAGCATTAGAAACATTTAGTAACAACAACAGCTCAACCATGATGCAATAGATTCTACAAAGTATCTAGGAACACCAGTAGCTCAACCATGAAGCAGTAGGCCAAAGCAATATCTAGAAACATCAATACTTCAGCCATGAAGCAATAGGTTCTACTAAACCTCTAGGAGCAACACTGGCTTAGCCTTGAAGCATTAGAAGCATCTAGTAACAACAACAGCTCAACCATGATGCAATAGGTTCTACAAAATATCTAGGAACAACAATAGCTCAGCCATGGAGCAGTAGATCCAAGAAACATCTAAGAGCAACAACAGCTCAACCATGAAGCAGTAGGCCAAAGCAATATCTAGAAACAACAACACTTCTGCCATGAAGCAACAGAAACCTCTAGGAGCAACAACAGCTCAGTCATGAAGCATTCTAGGAGCAACATTGGAGCAGCAAACTAGCCACAGCAGCCGCTCAGTGCTTTTAGTGCTATTGTCCAAACGCTCTGCTACGAATCCCGAGCGTGATTAGAGTAAAATACGATCACGACGTCCTGCGGTTTTATAGATGCTCTTCTAATGAGCCCATGTGTCTGTGTTCGTAGCTGGAGAACTGTAACTACGCCGTGGACTTAGGCAAAAAGGAAGCCAAGTTTTCGCTGGTGGGCATCGGAGGTCAAAACATCAACGAGGGCAGCCAAATGCACACACTGGCACTGGTATGGCAGATCATGAGAAGGTACTTGAAGCAGTCAAAGATGAGCTATTCCCTAGGCGTAGTACGTTTTGTAGAGTCTTTCCGACGCAAATTGGAGTTCACAAAGATTTAAATGTGAGGAGAAGTCCATGTTAAGAACTGTGTTCTACATATCATAGGTACACACTCAAAGTCCTGTCAGACATCGGCGATGGAGAGAAAATCAACGACCAAGTCATCATCGACTGGGTGAACAGCACGCTGAAGAAAGGAGGAAAGGACTGCAGTATCAGTAACTTCAAGGTAAATGAAAACGCTTTCTGCCTGCGATTCTCTGAATTGTCAGCAGGTGTCGCCAGGGTCCCCTCATCCTAGTTTTCTGTCATTCAGACCTGCGTTAGATGTATATAAGGCACTTTTATTTCCTATCACGGATGGTCCAACAAACATGCAGCAAACATGAGCATCATGTTCCCATCCTTGCAGGACAAGTCGATCAGCACCAGCCTCCCGGTGATCGATCTGATCGACACCATCGCGCCTGGAGCCATCCGAGCCGAGCTGGTGAAGCGGGAGGACCTGAGCGATGACAGCAAACTCAACAACGCCAAGTAAATCACGCAGGCTCCTCAATCCTGCCCCGTCTGTTAAAAAAAAATTCCAATCTCTCTTCCCTGTCTCTCAGGTACGCCATCACGGTGGCGCGCAAGATCGGTGCCAAGGTGTACGCCCTGCCTGATGACCTGGTCGAGGTCAACCCCAAGATGGTCATGACCGTGTTCGCCTGCCTGATGGGAAGGAGCCTGAACAAAGTCAAGGGCTGATGGTTTGTGCCCGGGACCCTGTACATACGCCAGTGTAGTGAGAGGATGAACCGGCTCGACTGACGCTTTGCTCTGCCAGTTTCAATCACGAATCATTAAATAGAGCTTTAATAACCAAACTACTGAATACCTGCATCGCTGCGGCAGCCATACATTGCAGCGTCGCCCTGTTTGACAAACTAATTTATATGCTGTACATCCCTAGTCTATGCACTGCAGCTTTTGCTCCCTCACCCTCACGGTTCTGTCTGTAATGCTCATCTGCTTAACCACTGCTAACCGGGACACTTTACTACATAAGCCTGATGTAATCTGCACCGATACTGCAATAAGATGTTCAGATTTGTTCCATACATTGACTGGTCATTAAACAAATCTTTTAAAGTAGCTTGTCGTTCCTGGATCTCACAGATATCTGAAAAACAAGCCTCTGCTTTGGCACTGAAATCGTCTTGCCTTTCTGTAATCAGGCTGTTTGTTTAGGTTTAGGAGCTTAACGCCAAAAGCTGCTGAGGGCCTAGATTCGAATCCCCACTGGTGCTTGCATTATGAAGGCCAGGCACAACCAAGAATGTGTCCGTGCGACCCCTGACATGGCTGGAAAGCACCGCCGGGACCAAGTTCACCAAGGTGGTGGGCTAATGAACTGCTCCTATGCCACACGAGTGACAAAACAAATGAATTCAATGCAATATTGCAAGAGCAATAATCAGTCATAAGTCCTGTTTATCTTAAGGTCTTCCAAACAGCATGTCTTTAAATCCCTGGACCAAAATCAGGCAGGTTTGCATGTGAAAATCTAATTTTGGGGAGAAATATAAACAAACAAGCTGCTCGTTCGTAGTTTCAAAGAGACATGTTTAAAGGCGTACAGTGAAAGGAATACAGAGATTATATATATTAAATGATGAATAAATGAGATTTCATTTATTGACGGATACACAACAATCTTTTTATTTTAAAGACAATATTACCTGAAATCTCGACAGTAAAACTCCACATTGTACATTGTAGAAAAGCCATGTGCAAAAGTCTTAGGACATCATCAGATCTGTTGTTTTAACAATGGTAAAAATACCATATATAACATATTGTTAATGACTGGACAGAATAATACTCCATAATTAGCATATCTTAGCCTTTTCACCCCGTTCCCCTTCTGAAAAGTGGTTTCTTGGCTGCTACCCTTCCAAAAAGCCTTCTTCAGACTATTGCTCAAGTAAGGGGAGGTCACGTAAATATTCAGCACTGTAGCCTATAGAAGCTTTTATTTCAGCGTTTTATTACTACATTGACATTTCCTGTATTTTCTGGATGTGTTCTAATAAAGAGACCGAGAAATACTGATGTCTGGTCATTATACCATGGCTAACACATTGGTATATCTGATCTAATGGTGGCCTAAGAGTTTAGCACAATACTGCACTTCCAAAATTAATTTTAGAAGTCTTGGTGAGGCGGTACGTTACACACGGAGAAACTGAAGTGGCGACTCTGTCCAGCGGAGGTACCTCTGCATAGCGCGGCATCATTAGTTGGTTAGCTAGTGACCGGGCTGCTGAGTGGAGCTGTAATAATTGGACGCAATGAAAAGACTAGGTGAAGATTTTAAATAAAGGAATGAATGAACCAGGATGGTGTGATGTTGAAAATGTTGCCATTAACAGCGCGGCCTGAGTGCTTTATTCCATGTAACAGCAAATATCCAACAGTCATGTAGTGAATAAACACTGACCTTCTCTCAGTCCATGCCAGAAAAACAAAGCTCCAGAAGCGGTCGTTCTAGTCGCGTTCACATACTTTTGCCGTGGTGCTCCAGAGCTGCATGAAGCACCAGGTAATGGCGAGCAGACCTCTCAGGCCCCAAAATATCCACCTCTTATCCACCTAATATCCACCTCTAACAGCGGATATGACTCAACACAGTCAGCTTGCTTTGTTTCTTAGTTTTGAAGGGCATCACAAAGCTGTGAGGGGAAATGACGCCTTGGTCCTGGTCATCGACGTGGCCCATGATGATGTAGTTCGGACCTTGAGGCAGACAAAAATCAAGTCTAGTCAGATTTATTCCTACGTTTCTAGATTATCTTCTAATATCTTAAGGCCAATCCCAAATTGAGCAAGCCTGGGGCGATAGTATCAAGGAAAAACTCCCTAAAGTTATAAGGAGGAAACAATGGGAGGACCAAGACTCAAAAAGGTAGATGTAGATGAATGTAGATGATAAATGTAAGAATTAAACAACTTTATCTAGCCAAACAAGTCTGTAGTAATAGTTCAAAAGAACAGAAACTAAGTAAAAATGAATAGATAAATAAAATATTCAATAAAATAACGTAAAAAATGTGTATCGGCATTATTTAAACTAATCAACTATAGTGCTTTAAGCTCAGCTTTGATATAAAGACGGAAATGATGTGTATCGGTAGGATGAGAGGGAAATAATTTACTCTACAAAGCCAAAAGTTAGTGGACACCAAATATTAAATCCAAAAGCATGGCTGTTCAGTGTTTCTAGAAAGTCTGAACATGATTATGACTTGCGGTACTGTGCAAAAGTCTTAGGCCACCTTTAGATTTGTTGTTTTAGCAATGGTATACTGACCATATATATACACATGTAACATATTGTCGACGACTGGACCCAAAAATTTCAAACTTCATCACTCTATAATCCTCTTCTCTTCTGAAAAAGTGGTTTCTTGGCTGCCACCCTTCCACCTTCTACAAAGACCGTTCCTGACCAAGCTTCTTCAGACTGCCGAAGGGTCAACTTGGGAGGTCCAACTAAATATTCACAACTACAACCTATACAAGCTGTTTTTTAGTTTCTTAGTACTGCATACAAATATTTTCTGGTTCTATTCCAATAAAGTCTGAGAAATAATTATAGATTGTGGTTATACCATTGCTCAAAAATGGCACATCTAATCCAATGGTGGCCTAAGACTTTTGCACAGTACTGTAGGTTGGAAAACAAGCCGTGGCTCACTGCGGACAGCCCAATTAATCTCAAAGGTGCTTTCTACTAGCTAAAGCCAAGTTCTCCAAGAGTCCATTCTTTATAGACTTTGTTTCACAAGGCTTGGCATGAAAAGGAACCGACTTCTTATGGGCTACAGTACCATGCTGAATCTCCGATGTGTTCGGTGCGGTGCATTCTCCTGACCCTGTTTGCATTGTCCATAAATCTGGCAGGAGAACGTGTGACTGAAATACTAAAGATGACTAATTAGAAAGGGTGTCTACACACTTTTGGCCATGTAGTTTATCAGGGATTTGTTCTTTTTCATCGCATTTCTTCTACTCATTCCAGAAGTCCCTGTGCTGCTCAAAGCAAATTCCAGTTTGGCAGCTCTTCCAATTCAAACAAAACGTTTCTACTTTTGGCGGCCAGACTTTCCATTCGCTACGCTAAGTAAACTGAGGGCAGAGCCCGGCGCTCGAAACGAAACGAGGACCATGCGAGTCGTCCAAGACCGTGTAATTACTGCGGTCTGCGACAAACAGAACAAGCTCTGGCTTCTACACAATGTTGTCCTAAACTCATAAGCGTATCTCGGCGCAGCCAAGCAAACGAGGAATTTACTTTGTTTATATGCAGGTTTTAAGGGCGGAGGAAAACTTTCAGCGTTAACCAGGCCTGGCTCTGGCAGAGCTCGATGTTTGAACCATGAACCTTCTGATCAAGAGTCCCAGACCTTACCTGGAGTGCCCTCACACCTACAAATTTAAAGAATATGATCTGCCCTTGTGTGTCTAAAGCAACTGAAGGCACTGACACTTACTGATAGCTATGAGCTTCCCTTTGCTACATTCGCCACACCACTGGGGTCTCACTCACCTCTCCTCAGTAAAGGACATTTCTTACACAGGAGTAGGACTTTAGTGCTCATGCTCTTGCCGGCCTGCTGGATGGACAGGTTTCCCTCCTTGTAAACGTTGATGATGGAGAAGGTGGCGAGCACACTCTGTCCCCTCATGGCAGCTGAGAGGAGCGTGCCTGTTAGCACTGTGAAAAGACATCGGGTCAGGAATCCAGCATCCAAAATCTGCTCTGATATTGAGGTTGTACTCAAAATATGACGTACCCATATCATCTCCACATCTCCTAGCAATTGTGGGTTAAGGGCCTTGCTCAAAAATCTACGACTTGAGCCTAGGACTTGAACCCCAGTAGTCCGGTATCTTACAGTTCCTCGGTAAACAGTATATAGTAAATGAATACAGTGTTGCTTGAAAGTCTGGGAACCCTTTAGAATTTTCTATATCCCTGCATAAATATGACCTAAAACATCATCAGATTTTCACACAAGTCCTAAAAGTAGATAAAGAGAACCCAGTTAAACAAATGCAGGGGCACCCTGTTTTATTTAAAGAACAGGGATCTATCAAAGTCTGCTCTTCACAACACATATTTGTGGAAGTGTATCATGGCACGAACAAAGGAGATGTCTGAGGACCTCAGAAAAAGAGTTGTTGATGCTCAGGCTGGAAAAGGTTACAAAACCATCTCTAAAGAGTTTGGACTCCACCAATCCACAGTCAGATAGATTCTGTACAAATGGAGGAAATTCAGGACCATTGTTACCCTCCCCAGGAGTGGTCGACCCACAAAGATCACTCCAAGAGCAAGGCGTGTAATAGTTGGCGAGGTCACAAAGGACCCAGGGTAACTTCTAAGCAACTGAAGGCCTCTCTCACATTGGCTAATGTTAATGTTCATGAGTCCACCATCAGAAGAACACTGAACAACAATGGTGTGCATGGCAGGGCTGCAAGGAGAATGCCACTGCTCTCCAAAAAGAACATTGCTGCTGGTCTGCAGTTTGCTAAAGATCACGTGGACGAGCCAGAAGGCTATTGGAAGAATGTTTTGTGGACGGATGAGACCAAATGGAACTTTCTGGTTTAAGGAAAAGCGTTATGTTTGGAGAAAGGAAAACACTGCATTAGAGCATAAGAACCTTATCCCATCTGTGAAAATATGGTGGTGGTAGTATCATGGTTTGGGCCTGTTTTGCTGCATCTGGGCAGGACGGCTTGGCATCATTGATGGAACAATGAATTCTGAATGATGTCAGAGAATTCTAAAGGAAAATGTCAGGACATCTGTCCATGAACTGAATCTCAAGAGAAGGTGGGTCATGCAGCAAGACAGCGACCCTAAGCACACAAGCCGTTCCACCAAAGAATGGTTACAGAAGAATAAAGTTCATGTTTTGGAATGGCCAAGTCAAAGTCCTGACCTTAAATAAGGGGAAATGTTGTGGAAGGAGCTGAAGCGAGCAGCTAATGTGAGGAAACCCACCAACATCCCAGAGCTGAAGCTGTTCTGTACGGAGGAACAGGGTTCACAAACTTTCAAGCACCACTTCGTATTTCGATTACTGTACTAACATGACATGGCGTTTTCTGCTTAAAAAAACAGATGCTTCCTTCTCAGACTTTCCAAAACATCACATTACGTTACGTAATTCTAATAAGTATTAAGCCTACAAAAGTCTGCGATAATATAAACATATACAAAAGCGTAAAAGTTCAACGTTAACTCCTGACTAAGTCCCAGCATTTCGCTGTTCTTCCCTGAAAGCGTTCTTCCCGAACTCTCAGGCTTTTAGCCACCATACGTTCCGCGCATTACCATTTGAATGAGCTATATATCATGAGAACAATTCCTAAAGCAAAGCAGGATATTCAGATTAAATTCCATAGAAATAAATTAAGCCGGACAATTTGCAAATAAGCCTTAAACAAAGGGCGCGTAAACCACGCACCAAAGTTACTCGAGCAGTAATGACTTTCGATTGTTCCGGTCCTCTTGCACTTCTGCTTGCACAGAGATTCTGAATACGCCAGCGCTGTGGGAGAGAAAAATAATTATCAGCACGATTTCACAACGCTGACTTATAATAGCGCGCGGAGACGCCTCTGCGAATGAATAGCGGACCGTGCGGCGGAATGACTGCCTATTGAATAACCATCAGCAATTATCACCCATCTATTCACACTCTGCATTCCGATGCAAAAAAATAAATGAATAAATAAAAATTCGAGGACCTTTAAACGACCTGGATTGGTGCGCTGGAAATAACAGGAGTTATTATATTTTTTTTACATTTTATTTAACACGTCCATTAATCAGCAGCAGAACCTCTAAGCTTAAGGACGCTCCAGTCTTCTCCGGTCTACTCCAGTGTGGGTTGTAGAGGTGCCATGCTCCATCTGTGAGCCTTTTTCCTTATATTTTTCTTAACGCTTAACCAGAGATACAACTGAGACTTGATGCAAGGCAAGCATTCAAGGGTGACGGACCTTGCCCTGGTCAGAGTTGCCGGTGGTTGGAGATGCTCGTGTCTCTCAGACATGGCCAATTGTGCCTGTGTGAGACCCGACCTAGCTGGAAGGCACCACTGTGACTCACCCTAATGAGGGGCACCAATTATGAGCTTTAAATAAACCACAGCTGACCAAAACCTCACCTCACCAGAGCGCTGGGCCACTACGGTTCGTATCCCACCTCTGGCGAGGTGAGGTTTAAGTTGTTTTTCGAGTCTCAATGTGTCAGCTAAGCCTAGGTGACCCAGACCAAGGGTGCCTCCATGTTACAGTGATGTGGCACTAAAGGAAAGACACAAACCTATGGGTGCTGGAGTGGTTGGAACGGCTGAAATAAAAGGTGGAGGGGATCCAGCGAGGGTGGAGTTTTTCGGTTTGAACGTGTAATGGCCGATGAACCCGTCAGCCATGAGGCTCAGATCAGACACGAACTGAACAAAGAGGTGGCTTCCATCAGAGTAGATCGGCCTGGGAGACACAACAACAGCACCTTCAGACGTCTTGAGGACAGGAGTCTTGCTTAAGGGATTTGAACTGGCAACCCTATGATTAGTACAAATCCTTAACCACTGAGCCAACACCCCTCCCCAAAACAGCTAGAATATACGTTTGCAGAGTTGGACCCCACTATCCAAACTTAAATGGCCATCTGAATTCTTGCTCTAATGTTTGAGGTATTTTAATCCCCTAACCAACCATGGAAACCACGGACGGAAGTCGATAGCGTTCTAAATGACTACCTACACCATCCAGTTTTGCTTCAGGGGTTAAATACATTACTGCGCAAAAGTCTCAGGCCACCATTAGATTAGATATACCATTGTTTTAGCACTGGTATAATCGCCTTATGTGATTACTTGTCCAGAAAATACAGGAAAAACAGCTTCTATAGGTCTCAGGTATTTGAGCAATAGCAGCATCTGGCAGCTTGATCGGGATGCCAAGTTGACCCTTTTACAGTCCACAGAAGCTTGATTAGGAATGGAGTTTCTGGAAGGGAAAGGGGTTTTGTAAACCACTTTTCAGAAGGTAAACAGGATGAAAAGGCTAAGGCTAAGAAAAGAGGATTATGGGGTGACAAATCCAATCATTGACAGTATGTATTAGATTTGATGGCCCAAAACAACAGGTCTAATGGTGGCCTGGTGGACTTCGCACAGTACCATACGAGCCAACGTCAGTTCCAGGCACAGCACCAGAACAGCAGAGGCGAGGTTCTTACGCAGGAGGGGAGTCTCCGCAGAACTTGCCGATCCTGTGAGCGTTGCTGACGTCGGCACCATCGTACACCGCGACGTGATCGTAGCGGCAGTAGTTATCCCTCTCCACGTCAAACTTCTCAAACTTCAGCTCGATTATCTGAGAGGATGGCGGAACGTGGTCAGTAGCGTAACCTCAGAGCCAATCCAAACTAAATGTTCTGCTTTAAACTTTCGGTAGGCGAACTTTAAGACGACAAAAGCTTTGCAGTAATAAGACTTTCATTTTGCATAATCCTGGATTTACAGGGGATCATCAGACTGAAGATGAGCCTCACCTGGTGGTCGGGTGCAGCGATGTGCCACGAGCAGGTCACGCCTGGAGGATAGTCCCTCTCAGGCCAGTTAGGACTCATTAAGGATCCAGAGGGTTTATCCAGATGTCCTCCACAATACCGCCTCCCTATCACAGAAACATTACACAAATGCCAAGCACAGACTCTGACTGAAGGCGACTATAGTAATGGCAGCACTATCCGAATCCAGCGTCGGCAAAAAACTGAAGTGGTTCAGCAAAATTAAACGTTATACTGAGAGCAGCCTTCAAAAACACCAGAACCACAACATGTTCTCTAAGAGCACAGAGTGGGCTTGCTGTCTATTTTTAGGTTTTTTTCCTTTCTCTTTTTCTGGTAAGCGAGAAGCTGTGCAAATTATTGGGAGTTCAAATTAGCCTGCTCTCAGGACCAAAGCTGAATCTTTCCTGGACAGGACTGCCTCATGGGATTATAGATCAGACTAATATTTGAAGGAGCTTCAGAAGTTAGGGCGATGGTCATTACCCCTGGCGTTGGGCCAAACGGCGGCGTACGCAGCCAGGAAGCCACTTCCGGCTGTGTTGGCATCCGAACCCATCACCACTTGCATCCTGTTGCTACTTGTGATCAGCGCTCCAGGCTTGGCCGTGCCACAGAAGCGGCCGAGCCTCTGGCCATTGACGAATCCGTCATACACATCCACGTAGTCGTATCGGCACAGGCCATCGTTCTCCAAATCGAGGGCTCGGAAGGTGAGGGAGACCACTTTTCCCTGGGGCACCTACAGGTTGTGGTTCAGAAACAGGAGGTGCTTTCAGACGTCACAATGCGATGTTTTTGTATTCTCTAACATTGAGTACCACTGTTAGAACTACAAGTTCTCAGATTACACACCCAGAGCAATTTACACTTACTGAGCAGTTGAGAAATAGGGGCCTTGCTCAAGGGCCAAACCGTGATCTCACAGGCTTCTGATTAGTAACGATTGCCAGTATGTACCATGGAAGGGATGACAGTCCATCCCAGGACTGGGTAGGGGTTGCTGCAGCACTGGGGATGATCCCAGTCCGACCACCTCAAACACAGCAAATTGTGCCTGTGTGATGCCCAACCTGACTGGCTACAAACCAGTGGCACCAACGGTGTGGGTATTTCCAGTCTACTTTTAAGTCAAAATCCTCACCTTGATTCTCCACACACATTTGGTGTTAGGTGGATAAACCCCAGGATAACCCTGACTCCCGATGAGTCCCGACACTCCTGTAACGTTTCCTCCACACGTAAGCACCGGCCTATGAGAAACAGACAACCAGAACTGCTCTTGCTAACTGTATTGATTGTACTAAATGCGTTAGAAACACCACTACGAAACAAACTGGCGATGCCACTGTCTTCCATCTCACTTTGCGTCTCTGAAGTTCCCATCTACTCACCTTGCGGCCATGGGGTCCACGGGTGAAATCTTACTTCCTGGTCTAAATAGCAAGGGTGTGGCTAAAATAAGGCTCCGCCTACAGACTAAAACTCAGATGATTTGAAAAACATGAGACAGCATTTCTTATGTGAGACCTTTTTTCACGTTTTTACCCTGCTTTATTCCTGGTAATGAGCTCTCCAGAGCCTATCCTCCTCAGAAACGAAGGCATAAGTGTGCATCACTTTCAAAACATATTGTA
The DNA here is from genome assembly GCA_025084515.1 of Ancistrus triradiatus. Lineage (NCBI taxonomy): Eukaryota > Metazoa > Chordata > Actinopteri > Siluriformes > Loricariidae > Ancistrus > Ancistrus triradiatus. The sequence continues at coordinate 215,742 of JAJAGP010000034.1, read as the reverse complement.
ATAAGTATTGGCACCTCTCCAGATAAGGAGTCATTTTCTAAGGTCCATAACTTCACTGACTTGTTCATGACTCTGTGAAAGTGAAAACGTTTCGCATGTGTGCTGTGGTCTGTTTAAATTCAAGACTAATAATACGTCGTGTTAGCTGTCAAACAAGTAAACAAGCACGTATAGTCTTCAGTATGAGTGTAGTTATGTGTGGAGTAGTTTTGGGCATGTACTCACCCTGTCAAACAAACATTAACTGACAGATACCTGAGTTTATTTACGCAAAATGATCTTAAAACGTACACGGTTCAACAAACTAAACCAAAACATTAAAAAAAAGCTTACCTTTGTCGCGGTTCACCAAACACCATGTAAAAATATAACGGTATACACACGGTCCACGAAAAAGTCCACATCGCGAGCGTTGACGTAGGCTGTATTACAAATGCTCCGTCCTCACTGTTAAGGCTCCCTTATGGAGTGACACATAAAATACGAGCTTCCGTACCCTAATGTAGTGCACTTCCTATTAATAGGCAGTCGTTTAGGATTCGGACGAAGTTCGCCGAACTCAAAGTGGTTTCTGTTGTGATCAGTTGTGATTATTATTGGTATTGTTGTATGATAATGATATTATCAAACAGTTGAGAGTTAGCACTTGAATTATTAGGGCGGACTTTAATCGGGAATACAGTTTAAATCAGTGGTAAACGAAACAACTCAAATCCGAATCCCAATCGCCTCGCAATAGTCTATATCAATACACCACATAGGTTACGAGGTAACGAGCGAAATTGTACATTTAGTGCACTATACAGTCCATAGGGAGCCGTTTGGGACTTCGCCGATGAGGAAATCGCTGTCGCTGCATTTATTTTCTTTTTCAGACTGACTGCAGTGAATGAATGGTCGGTTTGTTTCAGTAAAGGAAAGAAAAAAACAGAAATTGTAGTTTGGGGAGAGTTTAAACGGTTCCTTATGGCGCAAGAAAAACATTATCGAGCATTCACGTAGCTTATGTTATACAGCTACATAACGCCATTGTGTAAACGAAGAGTACCGTGAATAGCACGGATAGAACCCAGATCTGTGCCCCACTAACACTACCTTGCCGTGCAACTGCCTAAATGTAAATAAAGCGTCCATCATTTATAGTCTGTGATGTACTCACACACAAACGGTGGGTTACGAGAAATCAGCAAAACGTTATATGATTGGGGGGTCATAAACTTTTGCCTACTCTCTCGAGTGTGTGTACTTGGCTAATTTACCCCACCACTAGATGTCTGCATTGCACCACAGTTTGACAACACTACAACACAACCTGTGCGCACTGCTAGTGTTGGTGCTGCAATATACCTCATAGGCGGTCCCAGTCTTTCCTCCTGATCTATCTGTGTCCGTACTTTTACCTTCTCCTCCTTCATCATCCAGCAGCAATTGATATTGCTTTTGATATTTATGTGCCTTCGTGCGCTCTCTGGCTGAAACATTGCCGGCGGATGGAGCCATTTCATTTTTGCCTTTAGCATAACAAATGAGAACGCCTTCTCAGACGTTTCCATCTTCGCCTCTTTGCATGAGAACCTCAATAAAAACGTCAGAAAAAGCATTTTCTCATTCGGTAGGAAATGATCGAGGCGCTTCGTCCCGAATGTCGGTGATTTATAAAGGTATGCATTTATTGTTATTAGCGCGTCCGGATGGGGGACTGCGGATGACGTCGTGCAAAACATGTGAGGCTGTGCAATCCTGTAAAGACCGCCGAGATGTTTGCCGAGACCATTTTAAAGCGAGCTTTACAGATTTGCAGATTTTGGAACACAGTTGCGTATCTACTCACCATATGGCCATGGGGGGCTGGAGTGCATTCTCACTTCTTGGTCTAAAATGCAAGGGTGTGGCTAGCATTAGGGATGACGCTGGGCGAATTTGAAATCCAGTAAAGACCACTGAGGTCTTCACCGAGACCATGTTGATACTAGTTACATTCTCGCTGTCTGTCTGATTGCTGGTTTTGGAGTTAACCGCTGGATTTAGAGGATTACCTGGAAAAGCCACCAAGCACAATGTTGGTGTCTGAGAAATGTTTAACTTTGTGCGAGGTCTCAGAACGAGCTGAAACTTGTAGAAGCATTTCAAGAAAAGACCACCTCGCCGACTGTTAAGCTGTAGTCACACCAGACGTTGATGACTGAAATTTCGCAAGCTAAACCAGATTCATTTCAGTGGAATTCGCCACACGATGAGCGACTTCAAACTGCAGACGTCCGGCGCAGATGTAGATGCAGATGTCGCAAGCAAAGCTTCGACAATTAGCGCTACTGCTTTGGCTGTGGTGACCAGAAGACACCAGGCTTTCTGTAGTAGTACTGTGGAGCCAAAATGGCTGAATTGTAGCCACGTGACAGCACAACATTTTGAGAATATGAAGCAGAAGCAGAGCTGGCAGTGCTCCACTACAGCGCTTCCTCATTCTCACTGCAATATCACGAGCCAAGACCATGCCACTTGCACCAAAATGGACGACTATTTGGATATTTTGTAGAGGCACGCAAACTGCAAATGTGTAGCGTGACCACAGCTACAAGTATTTGAACACTCTTCAAAACTAACTAGCAGGTGTAAGCGAGCTAGTGAGCAAACTAGCTAGCATTTGCTACTGGTCCTTTGTATTCTGTTTGGTAGACTTTACCTCTTGCTAGCACAAACAGCCCACAGACCATCAAAATAAGACCCTGTGATGACTTGACGTAGGTAAAACAAAAAGCAAAGGAAGAATAAGAGGTATTTTGAAACATATTCACGTCCACATTCGTACCAAACGCAGTTCATATTTAGCTTGTTCGCCGAATGAATTTTGAGTCTTCTTCACTGCGTGAATGCACATGGTTCTTTTTAACAGCTAAAGCCGTAGAAGGCTTGGATGTCCAAGAATGGTGTTATGTGGAAGCCATTATGCAGGAGGAAATCTTTCATCTGCTCACGTCAAATTCCCCTCGCTAGCGAGCGAAAATTGCTTCCAGACGCACTCCATTTCCCACTGACCCATCGCTGTTAGCTGATCGCCCTCCGACAAACCCTCGGATGGGGAGAACTTTTAGAGCGTCGCATTAGCACGCCGGTCTTTAGCATTCTTCACGAGTGCAGAAGAGGCCAGATTGTCCATTTGGGACACGGCTTTTGTGGGAGGTAGCATTAAGGCTAATGGAAAGATGTGCAATCGGGCATGTGACAGATCATTTATTAGCTCATAAACAGCCGCGGTCGGCCCAGAAAGTCGCTCAGACGTAAATAAGCGCGTCCGAGGATGCTTAAGGTGTCACATTCTTCAGACAGACGGAGCTAAATGTCGGCCCTGAAAAACTCACTTCTGAGGCAGGCTCACGTTTCAGCGCGTCTGTACTTTGTGTGACTGGCGGAGAAACTGTCGGCCTTGACGAACGCACGCTTTGGAGGCGAGATCACATTTCAGCCTCTCTGGATGTGCCGTGGCCAGTATAGGAGCCGTTAGCCTTGAGAAACACACACTTCTGAGGGAAAGATCACATTTCAACAGGTCTGCACGCGGTGAGATGCGGCTACGACAGCTAGCTAAAATACGCCATGGTTAAATCCCCCACGGTTCCTGACTTCCTATGGAGGTGCACTACGGGCAATGTCCCGAGAATAAACATCAGCCAGAAAGCATAAGTAAAAGCACCTGGAATATGTCGCAAAGCTCGTTTTTGACCCCCTCGCTAATCGAATGCGCGGCTAACAACAAACGTTTGTATGTCTGTATAATACGAAGAATACCCGAGTTCTTCTAGGTAGTCAGCAAACTAATTTGTCGTTTATACATTACAGTCTGGAAATGCGTTTTTGTCAGCTTTAGCTTTTAAGGTGTTAGGAGTTATTAAGCGGATGTCAATCCTGAGGGTTAGCTAGCAGTCCGTTTTGCTAAAGACTAGCTAGCTAATTTGTGGTTTACTCAGTACAGTCCCTTATAAAATGTAGATCTTAAAATCTGATTTGAAGTTTCTCATTGCTAACTAGGTGTCACTTCTGCTAGCTAGCTAGCTGGCTAGTTAGTTTGCCAATTTGTAGTTTATACGCGTATACATACTATGCTATTAGAGAACGTGCAAGTTCTTCGAGTCGGCAAGCTAATTTGTGGCATACACATTTCACTGCTGGTTTATAATTGTCCTAGCCATCAGTTCTGCTTGCTAGCTAGCGATTTCGGTTTTACATAAAATATGCACAAACGCAGTCTTTGGCAGTTTTTACAACTAGTTAGCAAGCTCGTTTGTAGTTTACACTTTTTTAAATCAGATGTCTAAGCTAATGACAAGAAGTAATTATATAAAGGTCACTAGTATGGGGGCTAGTATAAAGGTCACTAGCTTGGTGAGTATGGCGGTGTTGGCCAGTGTGGCATAATTAGCAATGTGATGTGCGGCAAATGTGATGGTCGCTACCAAGAGATGGTGGTTTTGTGAGAATGGTGGCTACTAGCATGGGATGCTTATTTTGTGAGTATGGTGGGCATTATTATAAAATGCTGGTTTTGTGGGTACATTGGGCATTATTCTGAGATAGTGGGATTGTGAGTATTGTGGTCTCTAGTATGGGATGGCGGTTTTGTGAGTATGGTGGTCACTAGCAGGGATTCTGTTCTTGTATGAAAGTATTCAAAGCCATTTTTGAGCCCATTCTGTTCTGTGTAGCATGACTGCTATTCAAAATATGCCAAGGCTCAGTCTCAAGTGGCCCCCTATTTCCTACTAAATTACATAGGCTATGAAGTAATGGCTTACACACCTTTCTAAGTGTGCTCATCGCAAAAGTTGGCCGGGCACCGCGCATTTTAGAGTCGGGGCTTGTCATGGGCGATTATCCGAGTGCAATTCATAGGGTATTGAGCTAGCAGACCACATCAGGATGAGTGGCAGCCAGAATGTATCAGCAAAGGCATTTGAGTTTGAAACATGTCATACCGCTTGACAGCCATTCAGAGTACTTAAAGGCTGAATCCCAAATGGCTCCCACTTTCTTTATAAGTGCACTAATTAGGGGATGAAAAGGGCCCTAAGCACCAAGCAATGAATGGAATGGGTGAACAAATGAATTCAAAAGTTGAAACCCAAATGGCTCCCTCCTTCCTAGGACAGTTCCACCTTCCCGCATAATTGCACAGCACATGGTATGAAGTAACGGCACCCAAAGTCAGCCGACTGCAGAAGAACGAGCAGCAGCCAGGCTATGTTAATGAGTTACTACACATTTTACATCACTTTATACTATTACACTATGTAGGGATGCCGATATATTCCATCTCAATTCCAGACAGAATGTTAAACCTCCGATATGAAGGTGATGAGTTACATTTTTCCAACACAAACTACTGCACAAAAGTCTTAGGCCACCTTTAGATTAGACATACAATGGCGTGATGATCATATATAATTATTTCTCAGTCTCCTTATTGGAATATGGCCAGAAAATACAGGAGACTTGCAGCCAGTATAAAAAGAAAAAACAGCTTATACTGTATAGGCTACAGAGGCAAGTGTGACCTTCCCTTACACTTGAGCGATAGCGGCATCTGGCAGCTTCATCAGGATGCCAGGTCGGCCCTTCTACTTTCCGAAGAAGCTGGATCAGGAACGGTCTTTTTGGAAGTGTACCAGCCCAGAAACCACTTTTTTCAGAAGGTGAATCGTTGGCAGTATGTTATATATGGTCATAATACCATTGCTAAAACAATCTAATGATGGCCTAAGACTTTTGCCCAGTACTGTACTTTATTCACCAGACACTTTTTCTGGAGCGTCTTACAACTGATATAATGTTACACGCAAATTTCCAAGCAATAGAGGGTTAACACTCGTGCTAAAGAGCCCAAACATGGTAGTTTGGCAGGGCTGGGACTTGAACCCTCAACATTCTAGTCCGTAGTCCAGCACATTAATCACTGAGCCACCACTGAATATATATTTTTCCATTTTCTCCCGATTGGAATGTAAAATTTTCCTGTCTTGTTCACACCTCATCACATGAACTAGCCTCCACACAACTCATTGGTGCTAACCCCTTCTTTTCACCAGCAGGGGCAGACTTCCACGGCTTCTATGTCTGTCCGCCATGATTACCGGGACCTAGATCAGCCAGTTGGGCCACTGTTGCTGGCGTATTTGACCACTCCACCACCCGAGCACCAAACAAACTTCAACTGCCTGTATTTCAGCAAATTTTGACAGAACTTGGGGTGCCTGAATTCTTTCCCCCCTTCCATTTTAACCACTGGTGTTTTTACGTGAGATCTCAGAATGTAATGTTATAGTTCGATATATTTGCAGAAACGTTGAGTTTGACTAGGGGACGCCCAAACTTTCGCACAAGACTGTAACTCATCTTGTAATTAGCCAACCACCCCAAGGCTGATTACCATCCCAAATGGCACTTCCATACTTCCTATACGGATAAGTTCACTACATAAGTAACATGTGAAGAGTTAATAAGCTGCTATTACTGTAGCTAAACTACAGCACTGGTTTATGAACATCACTCAAGGTCTAACGCCAAAAGTGAAAGGCGTCTCAGAATGAACAGCGGCCAGGTTCCGCGCCTAGAAACGTCCCTTTAAACACATAAACGATTAGGGGCGAATGGAAGGAGCTGTCAAACAGGCCTCAGTCTGCAGGGTGAGGTTTCAGACCTGCACATGGAAGTCATGATGGCAATTGCATGGTTTGTTTTTGCGCGAGGGGGTCCGCGTATCGCATGTCTGGATGTGTTGTGACCTGAGCCCGCGCTCGGACGGAGCCCATTTTCCCATGATTCTTTCAGCAGGGGCAGTAATGAATGCTACTTTTCTGCTCTCTGGACGTGGCCATGATCCAGCACATTTCATTTCTAACAGCTCTAGATTTGCATTTCTACATTTGTCAGGTGCATCGATCCAGCTCCGTGTACATGTGAGGCAAAATTTAATCCAAGCACAGAGCCGAGATCGATTCAAATATGATTTTTTAAATGGTTAACTCCTCTTTGATATGTGGAGTACTTCTGAGGTAGTATTGATTTTGAGAGCGTGATTTATCTGCTATGTTAAACCAGTCTTCAGTGTTTCCAACAAACAGTTTTTATGCCAGCCAAGCAGGAGCTACACCAGTTGATCCTGGCCTTCAATGGCTATCACATGTGGCCCGTATTGGGCTGGAATGAAAACATGCAGCCCTGTTTCAAACAGTCATATCTGATGTTCAGCTTATTAGAGCCTGATGTGCTTCCTAGACACTGCTGCTAGTATGCTAAGATAGCTGCCTCGCAAATGTAGCTTAGTCTTAGTTCTCCTGGTACCTGCTAAATAACTTATCTTGATTATAATATGACACTTGGACAATTCAATCTGAAATTCCACTTGTTTCTGCCTTTGAGAAATGCGAGCTAGTTTAGTAGCAAACAGCCAGCTTGCTAATGCTACTAGTGCGCTATTGGTATTGATGTTATTGTGCTATATTGTGTGGTGTTTGAGTGCTGTGAAATAAATCAATGACAGCTGATTAAACTAAACTGGAGTGCATCTAAAATATCATGAATATTAAATAAAGCTTTAACATCTACAGTCTTAGAGGGTGTAGTGTTAGCAGTTGTAGTGTTAAAAGTAATAGCAGCAGTTGCTAAAATACTAGCAGCAGCAGTACTAGTAATAGTAGTAGCAGAAGGACGAGGAGATTTAGAGTTGCTGTAGTTTATGTAATAGTAATAGTAGTAGCATCAGTAATAGTAGTAGTAATAGTATTAACAGTTGTAGTAATATAGTATTAATAGCAGTAGTAGTAATACTAGTTATTAATACAAATAGTAGTACTGTAGTAGTTGTCGTTGTATTCATAGTTGTAGTAGTAATATTATTATTAGTAGTAGAAGCCATAGTAATTGTGTAACGGTTGTTTAGCTCCCCCTGCATTCTTCTTCCTACACAGCAGGTGGGGCTGTAGCCACCTGCTGGTCTTTCCTATAAATACCCCTCTTCCTGTGCACTTCCTTTGTCTGGCTTCTACACTACCTGGTTGCCTTGGCTTTTTATCCTGGTTTGTCCCCTGATTTTAGTCTCTGTTCCCATGTGTTAGTTTTTCTCATCTTTGGTTACTGTTTATACTGTTAAGCTTTGTTAGCTCTTCGTTAGCATTAGCCTTGTGTGCGGTCTTGTATGTTGCTTGTTAGCTGTACCTTTTTAGTTCTGTTCCTAGTATGTGTTTTGTTCGGTCTATTTATGTTATCCACTATGTTCCTTATAAATAAATCCCAGTCACTTGCATTTACGTCTGCCTCCTTTGACAAATTGTAGCAGTAGCAGTAGCAGTAGTAATAGCCTTAGTGTTAGTAGTTATTGTTGTGAACGTGACACCCAGGATCTGGAGCTCTGAGGTGACAGCACTAACTGTACCACCATGCTGCCCAGTTGTAGTAGTGATATAGTGAATAGTATTAGTGGTGTAAGTACTGGTAGTAACTGTAAAGCAGTACTAGACCCATATCATATCACTTCACTTCGCCCTTTTATCAACAATAGATTCTGAAACATTAGACAGACTATGGAATATGGATCAGTGCCAGTGCTTCTGGAGACCAAGCCAGATATGTTCCACAGAACCAAGCCAAAGGCTTTTTTTTACTATATCTTGGAATGAAATTGAGAATTTCCTAAGCTATTAGTAGACGTTAAAACACACTAAACAGGCTATTATTCGACATCGATTATTTTTATGATTTAAAATGACACGTTTAGGCTTACTGCTAATCTACAAGTGTTTCTCATTGGTTGGAGGGTTCCTCTGGGATAAATGCCTTGAGGTCTGGACAGACTCAGCCTGGGATCTGTGGTAAATGTAGGGAAAAAAACACTAAGGCAGAAGGAAAAATGCTGGAGAGGCTGAAGATCAGATATTTCTCAGCTGATAATTTTAGAATCTGGATTCGCTCCTTTGTAACCTCCAAGAAATGCCTAAAGCCTCTGATTTTCTGAAAGATGATGCAGCGTGGCTTTCCCACTTCTGGCCGCTTCAGTGTGTCCAAAGCTAACTCGGCTAACCTTCTAACGTTAACAGATTTGCTTGTAGAAAAATCCATATAGAGCTTCCAGCAGTCGCTCAGCTTTTGTTACTGAATAAACTATTCTAAAACGCCAGGTCTAAAAACGTGTGAGCCTCTGGGCTAACACAAGCAAACTGCAGTGGAAGGCACAGTAGGCACTTGATGCATATTATTATTAAAATATTATGTTTAATCCATATACTAACAGAAGAGCTTCTGTTAACAACAAATTTTTACTCTTATTTTTAGGGGTGCAATGTGAAAAGGATCTAAACATGCCTATGGTTTGGTCCTTGTACATGGCCCTTAAGCCACAATTGCTTGGATTGTAAGGCCGTGTCATTTGTAAGTCGCTCTGGATAAGCGCGTCTGCTAACTGACGTAAATGTAAATTGCCGCTGGTGGTGAGGAGGTGTTGAGGAGGCATTTTACCAGCAGACTTTGCCTGTTTGGATTCCACTGGCACGTAGTTTCTACATAATGCCCATGCTCTCAAAAGGGGCCTTATCTCGTGGCTTATGTAGGGCATCCAGATTTGTGTTGTGGTCTTGCGGCACGTTGCATGAGTGCTTGCTAACAGCTCTGTAATTGGATTGGATTGGATTCTGCCTCGCTTGAAAGGGACAGAAGAGTGAGGCAAATGAATAAATAAAAACTGAGAATTGCTTTGTCATCTGGTCATCTCGTATTCTGGCGCAGTGCAATCTTTATTACTTACCGCTGAGGGAAAATGTTTATTTCTCTCACTAATGCCACACGCAGATAGAAAGACTAATAGAATCGAGAGGGAGTTATTAAGGATGACAGTTGGTTTCTGGCTAATGTATGATTCCGAGTGGGAAAGACGCACGTTTTGCAAATGGATCAGATTTAGACGAATCGCATTGTCTATAAATGGTGCCACAATTACAGCGCGAACGGTCCAAATGCAGAGCATGGACAGGTGTGACTACTTATTAGGTTCATCTACCATATACAGTACTGTGCAAAAGTCTTAGGTCACCATTAGATTAGATATACCACTGTGTTAGCAATGGCATAATGACCATATATCATTTTATCAGAATACAACCAGAAAATACAGGAAATGTGTCTGCAGTATAAAACATGAATTAACAAACAGCTCCTATAGGGTACAGTGGCAAGTATTTAGTGTGACCTCCCCTTACACTTGAGCAGTAGCAGCATCTGGCAGCCAATTTGATCCTCAGACATTCCAAAGAAGCTTGATCAGGATCAAGAAACCACTTTCGGAGGGGGAACAGCATGAAAAGGTTAAGTTATGCTAAAACTCACAAAGATTGGAATGAAAATCAGTGGAAAAGTATTATGGAGTGACGAATCCAACTTTGACATTTTTGGCTCTGGTCGTCCTCAATATGTTATATATGACCAACAAATCTAATGGTGTCCTAACACATCCCTGTTGCTGAGTATGTCTGTGTAACCACACCTGATGATCTTCCAAGCCTGAAATGAGATGAATCAGGTGTATATTTTGCAGGGATGCATAAAAAAATTGTGTAGTGTTGGGGCTATTCAGGGACCGGAGCTGAACCTCAGTGTTTTAGTACTTTAGAAAAAAGCACTAGTAAAGCAGAATTGGCTTCTCTACATGAGAAAAGGCAGTGGAAATGACAAAAGCCAGCGAAACATGAGAGCCCTGACAGTAAGCATGACCTCCGGAAAGGCTGGAGTCAGGTGGAAATGCAGTGACACTTTTCTTTTACTCTTTGAGATGTGCCCTTTAAAAACAGTTAAGAGAAATCGACCGTGCTAGATTGCGTTACACATATTCATTTGACACTTTTATCAGTGATTTAAGCTCAGAATGCTTTATAGGAAAGAGAAATGGTAACAAGTGAAATGAGCGGTTGAATTTTCGCCACTGTGCATTTCTTTCTCTGTCAGGGTAAAGCCTTCGTGGCTGTCAGTGTCGTTAAATAGACCTGGCCTCTGTGAAGGAGGTCTGGTGTTTAAGATGTCAGTCACAGTAACAGAGCTGTGGCTTCTGGGTGCAAGTGTTGGATGACCTCTTACAGGCCATTTTCCCCCAAGGTCACCTGGCAGAAGGTCCAAAGCATCTGCGTTGCCGGTGCCAGACTGTGCAACAGCTTTTTCCTTCAGATTAAACACCAAAACACCTGCCCCCAAGCTCTAAGGCACAGTGATTTTAGGGCCATTTCTAATCCTGGTCCACACTCCACCTTGGCGTTTGTAGAGCATTTTCAAAACCTTTCCTGTCGTCCCTGAAATGCAGAGTTGAGAGGACACAGATATTGATCACGTTCATGCTACCTAGCCGGTGGTGAATTGATCTGACGTGCAGTAGTAAATGATTTGGGACGCAGCCAGGAAGCTTTCTTGGATAGACAATGAGGTAGAACTTCTTTCAAACAACAGATGACCATGAGCATCGAAGGTCAATGGAATCTCAGTCTGGGAGGCTTGTCAAAGCAGTCATATCTCAGCCGTACACATCATCGGATGTGGCATTTTCGATGTGTTGCTGTGCCAGTTCCAGAACGATTGATAGCATCCACGCTACTAAGAAAAATCTTGAAATAATGAGTAAAATGATGCGTTTCCAGTGGCAGAAATGCTACTTCGGTAATTGCAAAAGGTCAAATTTGAGAAAAGTTATTATTTTTTAAAATCCTTTTCATATAATTATGCATCAGAATATGGAAACTTCTTCAAAACCATTGGTAAAGCAATCAAGATCAAGAAATCCTTAACCTTGTGGATATATACAGTATACTGTATATAATCACAACTGGATAACAGAAAACTAGTGCACTCTTGTGACACCTGCTGATAGAAAAGAGAACCGCAGTTTTGAAAAGCAGAAAACAACACGGTAGCGCTTCAATCGTTTTCATTAAGTGTCTCAAGTTTATATTAGATACAAAGATAAGAATTACTGTAATGTACAATGCTGTACAAAATATTTTCATATTGACTTTTAATTAATATTATTGTTGAGAAGTAAACACTATGTGCAAAGTATCTAAACTGTTATACTGTGTGACGCTGTGGTAATGTCCGGTCAATGTCCATTTCAGTCAGTGTTCAGTTTCACAGAACGTAATGCGGTATTTCTAAAACAGCTAGCACTGACTCCTAAAGCTGGGTACCTATGGTATTGAGCACCAGCTGACAAATTCAGCTGAGCCTCAAGAGACGTAACACATTGTGTGTTACTGGAAACTCAGCCTACTGAATACATTTAAAATACAATCTAAACATAATCCACCCCCACCCTCTTAACTTAACGCCACGCTGGAGCTCTGAATGAGACGGAAAATGAATTCTGAGTCAGCCCGTCGGAGATTAAAAAGGTAAAGAGGATGAATAATGATGGAGGGAACAGAGGCAGGAGTGAGGGAAAAAAAGGTGGTGACTCATCAGTAGTCCCTGCTGAGAACGTGCCGGCATGCAGAGGCGCCGCTGGAACGACCTAATCGCAAACGGGAACGTTTCTTTAGCTGTTAGTTAACTGAGATTAACGCCTGAGGTTAGCGCACAAGTACTGCGTACAGTTCTTTCTTGTGTGTTCTTTCACAGCAACCTCGCAACAACCCTACCCCTGTACCTGGATGTGTGTGTGAGCTGGACGATGCGTCGTGCCTTTCTGAGGCAGCCTGCCTTATAAATGTCCTGTACTGCTGGGAACTGAGTGCCCCTGATCCTCTCAGCTCTCTTTACCACTCTCCGCAGTGCTATACGGCCCTGTGATTGTTGGTTCTACGGCACACCTATAAAAGCTCTTCAGGATCAAGTTTGACACGCAGGCTTTACTGAGACGTCTGAGGAAGTAGAGGCGTTAGTGGGCTTTCATTATCGTGGTTAGTGTGTTGTGACCACTTTACATCATTGGTGAGGGCGACTGTAATGAATCTAAAGCCGCTCTCTCTCTACAGCCTCTCCTCCAGTGATTATGGGTTTGTGCGCTGTTGTCATTGAGGGTGAGATTGTTCTCCTGGCAACACTTTGGCTGCATCTGAACCTCTTGACTGTATGCTGTTTCAACAGCATCGGTAACCGAGAATACGGCCGGCGTCATCAGCAAATGTGAGAACAGTGTTGGCGTTGGTTGGTGCTTGGCCTCACTCTTTCACTGTCTATGAGACCTGTAGCATAGCGGCTTTGGCAAATAAAAAAACATACTTCACTCCAGACTGCACTCCAGAGTACCTCTGCCTAACAGTGGTCAAAATTAACAGTGTTGCTCACTGTGACACTTCTATTGCCCATTTGAGATAAAAGACTGTAAAAGACCTGTTGAGCTGAATTTAACAGATGTCTTTCATTCATTAGTATCACAAACGTTATTTACACTAGCTTGCTAACCGCTAAGGAGCCAAGCCTTGTGCAGTAGCATTTAGCATTGAGACAGCTTACTACTCAACATGGAATATAAATATAACAATAGGTGAGGTAAAAATGTTTCACCGAAAATCGTACTATCCTTGTAGGGACATTCTGCTCCTCACAATGGTATTTAAATATGAACACACAGGGACTGAACCAAATAGTCTAAACAGTAACTTTAGCGTAGTGCAGGTGCCATATTTACTCAATTAATAATGGGCAGCGCCCTACAACTTTGTTTTATGTAAGTGTAATCCACTGCTTTAACCTTATTTATGTTTTATTTTCTATTGTTATGACTTTTTTTAAAATTACGTCTCCGTTCTAAATGCTATACAGTTAAATTTGGGGGGATGGGGAGTGCAGCTATAGTCGTTTTGTGGCGATTGTTTTAGCAGTGAAAGCACTTGACCTATCAACATTAAAATAGAAAATCAGTGAATAACAAAGTGCATAACAGATTATACCAAATATTTATACTATTATATTAATGAGGCACATTTGTCTGGGGGCTTGCGATTCTCCTGCGTTACACAGTTTAAAGCGGCGGACTCGATGGCTGCCATATTGTGTGATAAATGTAAAGCAGTGGAATAATACTTGTGTATGTTCATTCCTACAGTACAGCATCTTGCAGTACCACATTTGACCGACGGAATTCCCTTACAAACTAAAGAGGCGCTGTAGAGCAGTAAGACACCCTGTCTCAGTATTGTAATGTGTTGTCAAACACCGAAATGTTCAACGATGGCTTAGACATATTTAATTAATAGAAAATAATACTTAAGCATCTGCAAGTCAATATAATTGACATATGAAATGGAACTATGCTTTCAAGAGGATGGAAATTTTGGTGGGACTCTGCCCCACTTGCCCATTTGAAATGGCAACGCCTGACTTGTGCCCAGTTTACATGTGGAAGTGATTACATCAGGATGTACTGTGGGAAAAAGACAAACCTGTGAAGAGAGTGGGATGCTCTGGACAGTGTTCTGCTGGGAAACCCTGTGCTCGTGCGTTCGTGTGGACGTCAGTTTTTCACGTCACTAACGAAAAGTATTCACAAAATGAAAATGTTCTTGTTAAACAACTATTTACAAAACTATGGACTTTAATATGGTCTTGGCTCCCCTATGCTGCTATAACAAACCCAACACATCTGGGAAGGCTTTGCAGACTTCACTTTGAGCAAGGGGGCATTTGTCAGACTCAAAGAGTAAAGGGTTTTCGCCAACTGTTGCCACAAAGTTGGAAGTAAACATTTCTCTGTAGGATATTCATTCTCTGGTTTAAGTGGCCAAATTACGACCACAAAAAACAGTCCCCAGCCATTATTCCTCCTCCAACAAAAGACTTCGAAATAAGCCTTTGTTTTTGTAGTTTTGGGTTGTGTTAACAATAAGTGGTGTTTTAACTGTGAGGTAACAGACGGACAAAATAAACTAGTAAATATATTCCACAGTAAATACACATAAAGGGAAAAACTAAATGTGGAAAAGAATAAACAATGAAATTACTATGAAACACATGCAGTAGAAAGTATATACAAATATTTTAGAGGTGAATACATTAGTAATTTCAAAAATAATTAAATACAGGCATAAATGTAATAAAACATTAATATTCATTACATATTACTCGATGGTTTTTATATACATTTTATATCCTGTAGTGCCATTCATTTGTTTTATTATTTAACTGTAATTTTGGCAGTTGTGGTTCTTCATAAACAACATGCAATTCTGTTACAAGAAAACGTTTGTGAACCCTTTGGAATGGGCAACGTTTTTTAACCAGTTGTACATCACAAGCACATTCTGTTTAAAGGAATGGCAAACAAGTATGTTAACGATCAGGATAATGAATTCTGGAATCAGGCATTCAAATGATCGAGATGCCATTGGAGGCGTTGGTTGTAGAGGTGTTCTGCCTTCTAAAAAGCCTGAGCTCATGTGATCCAAGCCCTAATCAAAACACATTTCAGAAGAAATGTAGGCTATGCAAGCCTTTCTGAAGAACTGTGTGTTCATCAATCCACAGCCTGTCTACAAATTCAATACTGTTGAAAGTGGGTGGTCGTCAAAGATCACACCAAGAGAACTCTGGGTGAAAAAGAACCGAGCAACAGACCTCCAGAAAGCTCTAGATCCTGCTGAAGGCTCTGAGAAAGAATGATGCTAATGGAACCACCATGGGGAAAAACCACTGCTCAGAAAAAAAAACACAGCTGCCAGTTTAGAAAAGACCAACAGAATGTTCTACACCACTAGTTTGACAGTGTTCTTTGAGACTAAAGTTTGACCAAAATAGAAAATACAACTGAAGCATGGTGGAAGGAGCGTCATGGTTTGGGTTACAGGACATTGTAACTACAGAAAGAACAGTAAATTGAAACTTATAGTATTAAATATGTAAGAGGTCCATTAAAGGAAGGTTGATAGAAGAATACAGTGACTGAAAACATGAATAAATCAAAGGTAATAAAAAAAATAATGAGCCAATTAGTGTTTAGCTTACCCAAATAAGATGTTGTGTTATGACCTGAAAAGGGCTGTTCATGCAAGAAATCCCAGAATGGTCCAAAATTCCTCCACATTTTATTCAGCGATAGAGGCAGTTCCAAAGGATATACAATATTTTCCTTGCAACTGTATCTTACCTTGGTCATAAAATGGTTCTACGTTTATGGATTTGGCTTTCATCCAAAGCGTCTCCAGTTAATGTGTATAACTGAGTCCCAAAATTACTTTTTCCAACTGAGGGTGGTCAATATTTTTCTGACCTACTTGTCCCAGCAAAAGCTCTGAAACAGAAAGCTGTTTTCATCACTTCGCCGCTGTACTCCGTACATACAGGCCCAGCGGCTAACATATTTCATCCCTGTTTTGAAAGCCGGACACACGGGGGGAGTATTTTATCCACTGGAGTATATAGTGGCCCTGAAGAACACACATGCTCTATCATCACGGTCTTTCACTGGAAAATTCCAAGCAAAAGACCCGCCATTGGTTGAGGGACCTTATATAGCAAAACAAAGTCCTGTTGAGGCGTGCTGAAGGGAACAGATGTGAGAGTTGGTCCAGATTTTGGCTCTCACACTTGTGTGAATCGTTGCATAAGAGTATTATTGAAGTATCATGATGTTATTAGCTGGTAGTTTTCACGCATAATGTCTTAGAAACAGCCTGAAGACTAAAATCAGTAACCAATGAGCAGTCCTAAATTGAGCTATAGGTCACAGTAAGTACTCAATTTCATCAAGATGTTGGACGTGGTTGAGGTCAAGACTCTTCCATATAAAACTAGGCAAAGTATTTATTTATGGATCTCACTCTGTGCATGGGAGAATTGTCAACATGAAGCCGCAAAATCCCCAAAAGTTCTGAACACACAATTCTCTGGACTCAGGTTTCAAACTTCCAAACTCAGGTTTAGCCATTGGACTGTAAGCTTGGTTCATCTCTCCAGTGAATGTGTTTCCAACTGCTCACAATGGTAGTATAATATATAATCCTTTCTAATAATTCTGCAGATCCTGTGCCGTAGTGACAGGAACCCCAGGTTGGGCTTGCGATGTGAAGGTCGGGTTTTGTAGTTATGGGGCCCTGCGTTGGATTGGCTTCCCATACAGAGAGCTTTGTCACCTGCGCCCAATGAATAAACCCAGCTATGATCCTGACCTAGGATAAGTGGGTCAAAATCTGGAACTCAGTTACCGAAGTGACTGTGGCCTCTTCACTTGACTGCCTCATTCATGTTTGTTTGGTCTGCTGAGTTGTTATTGCTCCTCAATGCTCCTAAAGGTGACTTGTTGGAAAGCTGGCAGTCTGCTTATTTCTGTGCTCTTGGTGTAGCTGAAATAGTGGTGGCTGAGAAGTTAAGGCTCTTATCTAGTAATCAAAAGGTTCTGAGTAAAAACCCTGATTCTGCCAAGCTGACACTCCTGGGCCCTTGAGATTTTCTCAACAAAAAAAAAAGAAAAAGGGTGATGTCATTACTCATGTAACAGCGTGTAAGGACTGTACAGGAACAAGAGTTTGCTCAAGCTCATTCGTACATTAAAGTTAACCTAAGGTGAAGGTGAAGCTTAGCAGTCTAGCTATTATAGACAAGCAATTGAAATATCTGTTGTACATAAAATATCTGTATGGTTATAGAAATTCCTACAAACATTGTCTAGCATCCAGATACATTGAATTAACATGGACATGTCTTATGTATTTGCTTAGTTGTCACTATGTGTCTGCTCACTTCCAACTACCATTATGTAGCAACGGTAATGAAACCAATATATTTAATAATAAAATTTATATATCCTTTCCTCATTGCATGTTATCAGAAAGATAATTCACTGAAAATGTGTCACCCTAGTTTACATTTGCTGACTTATTTTTAAAGTAGCTTACTTTTAACTCAGTGTAATGATTGCTAGCTAGCTAGCTGTCATTTGAAAGCAGCTAGGGCTGGTGTAGAATTTCTAGTTAGCTAATACTGCTGGAATTATTAGAAATACTAACACAAGATAAATGTTCATGTATTAATTTAATACCTAGCTAGCCAGGTACTATAGGCTAGGAATAGCTAGCTAGCCAAACCTGCTGCTAACAGATGCTTGATGTTTATTTAAAGTTAAATTAGCACTAAAGCTGGCCTTGAAAAACGTGTGGCTGCTTTCTGAGGGACTGACTTCTGATATACTGTCTGAAGCGTTGTGGAAAAGAACATTCAGTTACTAAATGCTTGAGAAGCTTTGGCAACAGAGCAGAGAATTGTGGCAAGAAATGTGAAAGAAACATCGGTGTTAATAGTACCTGTGTGACTGGGTGCAGAGATTAAAGCAACCATGCAAGCTAAATGTACCGCGGAGAAAGATTTATGCATTAACCACCGTTCAGCTGAGGCGTTGTATTTGCGACGGCCGAATCGCATTGCATAGTGCTCTTGGAGAGCATTTACAGACGACAAACAACAGGGGGCGCTGGGTATTAAAAATTATGTCACTGATTAATTCGATGCAGAGGTTTTATTTCAGTCAGCAAAACAACCAATTTATCCTGATGATTAAAGATTTGTTTAAGAACGGTGGCAGCCGTGTTTAACTCGGGTCTACCTTAAGAAATATGTAGTTGAGGCAGAAACAGTTGATCTTTAGAGTTTTGGGACGCTAATACCGGATGGGATTGAGGGGTTTGGAGCACACACACTGGGTGAGGTTAAGAGGATTGAAGCGACAGCAGTGGATAAGGGTTTAGGGGGTGACTATCAGGTGAGATTGACGTTTTTAAGCGTGAACACTGAGGTAGGGGGTGCAAACCTGAGACTTGAACTTGGAAGTTGAATACCAAGTGAGATTGAGCGATCTGGGGAACAAACACTGGTTAGGTTTGTAGATTTAGTATGAGAATGAAGTGTGAGGTTGATGGTTGATGGTATGGAATGGACAATGGATGTGGCTGATGGTTTGAGGTGTGCACACTGGATGGGCTTAATGGTTTATCATATTGACGCTTGACTTAGTGAACGGTTCATGGAATGGACACTGGACTTGGTTGAGGGTTTATGGAATAAAGACTGGCTGAGGTTGATGGTTTATGATCTGCACACTGAATTAGGTTGAAGGTTTATGGTATTGACACTGGGCTTGCAATGGCCACTGGATGAGGAGGCAGGTTTAAGGAATGGACACTGGATGAGGTTGATGGTTTGTGGTACGTGGAATGATGAGTCTGGGAGTATAACACTTGAAAAATGGGTGGGTAATTCACCAGTAAACCCAGCAGCACAACTGCCTTTACAAACTAATATAAAACTTTCTAATCATGAGGGCTCCTACCTTCACGCAGGTAGCTCAGGTAAGATTGCGTGGGCGTATCTAACGCCCCTCCCTTTTCTCCCGCGCTTGTCTGTAATTGGTCGTTGGGTCATACTCGACCCTTCCTCCCGTGTAGCGTCGCAGAGAAGCAACAGCTTCTTTCACGGCCAGGATGCCGAACACGTAGCGACATCAGTAAGCGTTACGGCTAGACGGAGGAAGATGCTCCGCCGGGTCCGTGCTTCCAACGGCTCTGAATTGCTCGGAATTCGGACGTAACGGGAACATGGATGTATGGTTTAGTTAGTGCGTTGTTTAACGGAACCACGTATAATTGCGCGTGTAGTAGAAGGACTTAAGTGTGTCGTCGAGTGTTTTGGGCTTCATGATGGTTTAGCCCTGAATTCCGCTTCATGTTGGGAAGCCGAGCTTCATGATGGATTATTTGCTGCTTTTGTGCAGCGTTTTGCTGCCCGTGGTGTCTGCTGTCGAAGGTGAGCCTTTGTTTTCGACTTTTCTCCGTGAAAAACGAAATAACGGAGTAGTTTTTTCCCCTCCTGTCACAAACCCCGTTTGGTATCTGAACGAGCGTTAGGATTTTAAACGCAGGTCACGCGCACAACCTATAGCGAATACATTTCTGTTATTCTCTGTGTTGCCGTAACGTTAACGGACCAGATTGTTTCTGTTTATCCCTATGAACGCAGTTACAAATTATCCAGTCTTGTCTTTGTGTAGTACGGGATACGCCTACTCAGTTTTTCCCCCTCGCACAAGTCTAAAAAAGGTTTCACAATATCCCCCATGGATAAACAGCAGTTTGTTCCCCCAATATGGCAGAATAGGAGGTTCTGTAGTGCAATGCAGTGATTACATGTTTGTGGTGTTGAGGGTCTGGGCTTTGTTCCAATCCCAAACACATGCATGCTTGGCATAGTGTGTGATGAGCTCTGTACATGCCTGAAGCCTAATGCTTTTGCTCCTTAGCCTGATTTACAAAGGTGCCGGTCGTCGCTCAGGTGTGATGCTTCTCAGATCAGCCCGAGTGTGACCATCACAGCGCACATCGCACTTTGCTAAGTGGGTGGCCGAGGGCCCCATCTGTTCCATCAAAGCGATAAAGGAAGGGAAGCGCAGGTCAGGATTGATGGAGTGACACGTTTTAGAGTGTGAACCACGCTGAGAACACAGGCAGAAGGTGTCAGGCGTCACTCCTGGTCGCCTTTTGGGAAAGCCGCTGACATGGCGAGCTGGCGGAATAAAGGGAGAGCAGTCATCTCCGTAGCTGAAAGCACGTCGAGTTTCACAGATAAAGAGCCAGAAGGAAGATGGGATTTGACATTTTCTCCAAGTGATACCTTGTAAATCGACTGACTCTGTTCAATTACGAATATATATCATATGCAAACCAAGTTCAAACAGTTAGTCGAAGGCGTAACCGATATACGACTCTATATATATATATATATATATATGCAAAAGTCCAAAAATGTCCGACGCTCTGACGCCGGCAATACACAGGACAAACAGCACTGTTATGGCATGATTGCTCAGGTTGTATCAAGCCTCAGAGCCTCGAAACCATGAGATCAGTAACGGAAATGATTCCACCTTCCATCATAGTGAATGGGCCCAAAAATCAGTGCATGCAGAACTCCCAGGTTTTAACCCTGCTCATCCCGAATGGGGTCATCTGGCTGTCCAGAGCTTATGCTTTGAACCCAGATCCTCAGGAACTAGTGTCTTACAGTCGAGCTGCGTCTTTGCTATGTATATCATGTTAAAAATTGGATTGGTACGAAGGCTGGGCGGTGTCCCAAGTTATGTACGTGGCTAACAGTATTTAAGGCGTGTTGACTCAGTGGTTAAGGCGTTGGACTCTTGACCCGAGTCCTGGCTCTCTACCAAAGCCGGCACTCTTGCCACCTGGAGCTCAGATTGTACCTTGTAAGATTGGATCAGCTCTGAGTCGCTTTGGATAAGAGCATCTGATAAATGCTCCGAAGGTGAGCTCGTGGCGCAAGTGTGCCTGGCCGACTTACGTCAGCGAGAGAATGTGTTTTGCACCAGATAAGCGGCTTTTCGTCTCCATGGTTCAGATTGCTCACCTCCCTTGCTTTATCTTTGGAACTAGCTCGCATTGTTCTGCTCTCTTTCCAAAAGGGTGCGAGACCGCCAAACAGTGAGTCCTCACCCTTCACCCAGTATCGCCACTTGAAAGCAAAACGTGCTTATTCTGGAGATTTCCAGAAATTGTTTAAATGTATATGGTATTATCATTGCCCAGCCCTAACTGGTGCCGCCCCACTCTTAGCACACCACCGGACAAATCGGGCTGGAGGACCCAGAAATGGATCCAACACCTCTGTATTGTGCCAGTGTCCCCACCCCACCCAAATGGGATTTGTTGGTAGCTAATATGGGTTACGCTTCTGGGATGGTGGTATCCGATTTGCCAGCTTCCCGTCAGATTTCAGTATTCCACACCATGGATATGTGTGATGTCACCAGACACGACTCCAATCTCCCGTGTCGTCATCAAGCCTGAGGTGATGTGTATCAGATCAGTACTGGATATGGACTAATTCTCAGCGCTCCACTATTGGTGGTGCCTAGGTCCAAATCATTAGGGTGTGTGTTTGTGTGGAATTGTTTTTACACCATCTATAATGAAAAAGCGTGTACAGGCAGAATTGTTCTCCAGCCGGCTGCGTCTCAATAATCTCCAGACGCAGGGCGGCCCCGCTGCCGGCTCGCCTCACCTCGGCTTGCTCAATTCCTCATCAGTTTCAGTGTCAGTGGCTGAGCTCAATCAATACTGGATGTGTGTGTGTGTGTGTGTGTGACTCAGTGGTCAGGCTCTCGCGCAGGTTTCCTAACAGAGCACATTACTTATATATCTGGTGGGGGTCAAATGGACACAGTCACCAGCATGACAGGAGAAAAAGTGTGAAACTGCTTCCCTCAGTCCCCTGAGTCAACTCGATCCATCTGTCAGACGTTTCTAAGTCGAAACTCTAGGGACCATCTAAAAAGTCTGTTCAGCACAAAGTCCTCACCTGTCACATGTGCCTAAATGTTATAGTATTATTACAGAAACTCCCATTTTGAGAAGTCCTTATTAGGAAGGGGCTTTTGGACAGCTTTAGTGCTCTTCAGAGTGCTCGGATTTCACCCCGGTGGGTCAAAGGTGTTGAGTGGGGGGTCGTGTTTAAATACGAGATGATGGCACGCTATTTTCTCCTGTGTCACTGCTGTCAGCCAGCTGCCGTTCAAGGTGGTATTAAAGCTTTCAGGATATTTAAATGATCTCTCATGGGGTCAAAAAAAGGTGTTTTGAATCCGGCGTCGCTCTGCCTAATTTAATAAAGCAAGCATCACTTCTTTCATGTGTCATGTTCCTCACATTTACTACCCCTTATTTATAGGGTTGCACCGATCTGATACTCTGGATTGACTCTTTTTGATCCTAACCTTATTAAAGAAGTCAAATCACATTCGGTACCGTCTCATATCCGCCGTTGCTACGTTCCAAAATGCGATTAGGGTCAAAAACACTTTGTTTTCATGAACATAACAGAGAGCTCATACGTGTAGTAATGCCGAATGATCAAGTTACAGGTAAACGTCTTTCTTTAAGGAAATTAGGTTAGCAAGCATGAAATCCGCTTCGGCTGTTTCTCCCTGCGTCAGAATGAAAGCCCTGTGTGAACCTTTTCCTCGAAAGTCAGCTTCACCCATTAAAACATCATACTTTTGCGTTTTCGGATCTAAAAACCTATGGAGAAATTAAATTAGAGCAATGTGGTTCAATAGGAAATGATTCATAAGGCATTTATTGTTACTTCTGTGTAATGTTATTAATAGGTCTATTAAACTGAACTGTAAATCATGGTCACTGTAATTGATTGGTTAAAATTGAAAAGTATATATATAACTTTATTATCCAGACGCATATTAATGCCAGTTTTTGTAATACTTAACTCTTGTTTTTCATTCTTAAGAATTTTCTCATGTTTTCAATTTGATTAGTCTTTTGCTTTAGTTACAGACTCACGTTAGACACTGAGCTATAAGAATTCAATACCTTTTTTAAAAAGCACTTATCGGATCGGTTCTTGCTGCAGGCCCGTACCCAGAGTTCAGTTATTTCTATTATCTCTATTTTATTTGTGAGTCTGCGGGTCATTCCCCAGGTTCTCGCCTAGCAAATGTTGTCGATGTAAGTACATGTACCTAATAAATTTGTACCTACAAATAGAACCCTAGATTTTTTACTACACATACTGTATACAGACTTCGATCCCCACTTAGAAAGATTTCCATATATCTTCAGTCCTGCAAAGAGAACTATGAGAGATATGCAAATGAAAAACCATATGAGATCTGCTTTACTGAATTTGACTATTTTTATTTTAATTACTGGGCTGTCTTTCGGATTGCCGTGGGTAATAGCAGTGTTACTAATGTGTGTCGTATTTATAATTACGTATAATTATATATGTGAGAGATGACCAACCAAACGTCTAAATATAAGAAAATATAAGAGGGCAAAGAACATTCTGTCATAGATGGCACCTCAGTCCAACCCGAGGCCAATAGTCAGAGCTCAGTATTGTATCAGCCTATACTCGGGGTTCTGACTGTGTAAAATAGGGCCAAGGAATCCCTACGTGCCAGCCAATCAGAAACTTTTCTGTGGCTGTGAAATTCACATAACTGCTCCTAATTCTTATCTCATGCTCATCTGCTAGAACCATAACTGTGCAAATCACAGGCCTGTTTAAGACCGTTGGATATTTTGTCGGGCCCCAATCCCATTTAGCATTAGTCTCTCTCTAGCTCTTTGGACCCTGCTCCCATCTGTAAGCAATTCCGTCCAAACTCCTGTTGCCAAGTTACACGGAACGTCACAGGCTTCAAGGCAATTTGTATCCTCGGTCGACATGCAACGTCTGGGTTCCGTCAGTCGTCGCACATGTTAGCAGCACGCATGAAACCGCGAGGGCCCGACTTGTAAAACGTCAGATCCAATCTTATCTCGGTCTAAACTGAAAGTCGATATCGCGCCGGCGTGTATCTGTAGTATTTTGGGATTCTTGCTCGGGACTTGAAGGAGATTGACTACATGTGGGCCTTGCCGCATCCTCGTCCGGAAGGAGCGTCTATAATAAGCGGTGGCATCGGTGCGCCTTTTTGAAACGTTCCAGCGCGGTCGTAAGGAATTGATCAAAGGCAGCGAAGCGGCGTCTCTCTAATTGCGATCGGCTGACGGTTTCACGTCGCGAGATGCTCTCGGTTTCACCTCAGCGCTCTGTAATTTACGCATGAATCTAAAGCAGCTATGCGATACGCGTAAACAACGTGCGTTTCGCCGCGCGGCCTGAACTCTGCTTTCTGGAGCCCTAATCGGCCAAGTTGACGTTCCGCTCTGAATATTTCATGCCTCGCGCTCGCAGATGTGAGAGCGGCGCTAATTTGAAGCGAGCGCTCAGCCTGATGGAACGGCGACTCAACAAAGTGAATAAAACATTAGCGTGTTGACTGCCCTCTCGCCGCCTAGCTCGGCCGCTGCGATCGGAGTGCATTTAGGGGACAGCAAATGCCCCGGGGTTGTTTGACGAACGCCGGCATACGGGTAGCATCGCCCAAACAAAGCGACAGGGCCTTATTCTAGCCGAGCCACGGGCGGTGCTGTAGCGGCTAGATAAACGTATCTGTAAGGCGGCACTAAAATAGTGATTAGGCATGGAGTGGATAGCGCGCAGACAGAATGCTAATCCGCGGCCAGTCTGGATGGTTCATTACGCTTGGGTGCGAGTCCAGTGTTTGTCCAAAGTCCTGACTTATTATCTCCGGCTTGCAGAGACACTCATGGACAGCAAGTGGGCCACAACCGAGCTAGCCTGGACCACCTATCCAGAAAGCGGGGTGAGTACGTTTGTGTGTGTGTGTGCGTGTGTATTGTGTTTGTAGGTCTGTCTGTACTTGTCTGCCTACACACCCGAGCAAGACAAAAGAAACAGCCTCCACGACTGAGCGGGTTTCTCCCCGAGGCGGCTTCAATTTATAAAAACATTTCTTTCCCTTCCGTCGTCTGAAAGGCGCTGGCACTTCATTTTAGCCGGCACGGCCGCCGAGGGAATTAGCCGGCACGTATTCTGACCTTAAGCTTGACAGACCTCTCCCGATCGCCTTCCCCTCCACCCTCCCAGCTCCCGTACCGCCATTTATCTTCGGGCTCGGAGTCAGTCAATGGAAAGGGCCCGTTTCCATGGCAACAATCTCACGCGATCCAGTCCTTTCCACTGACTGGCTCTCGTTGTCTGGGTGCGTCGGAACCCATACATCATCATAAGTAATGCGCTCCCGCGCGCCCCGCGATAAACACATGCTTTCCCCCTCGCCGCGCCGCTTCTTAATTGTGCCGCGCGCAAGTTCCTCGACCCAAATGTCACCTTGGAAAATGGATTACATTTACCCAGATCGCCGAATGAGAATTCACTGGGGCGATTTGGAATGCATTACGTCTGGTCCTGGCCTCGGATGGATGAATGCTCGGAACGCAACCTGTGGATCGTACAGGACCGAGAGGAACGCGGGAGAAAAGCTTTACTAAGTCGATCAAAGACTTATGAGGCGCATCTAATGCATGAAGTAACACTGGTGAACTAAGAGCTTGTCCCGACTAATAAAAGACCTGATTATGTATTTTTGCACGCTGAAGCCAAATGAGTTTATAGACTCTTAGCGTCACCCATAGTTTTTTGGCTCCAGTATGCACGCATATACGGGACTGTGGTAGCCTAGTGGTTAAGGTACTGGACTATGGATCAAAAGGTCTGGGGTTCAAATCCCCCCTCTACCAAGCTGCCACTATTGGGTCCTTGAGCAAGACCAACCCACAATTGCTTGGATTGTATCACTTGTAAAATCGCTCTGGATAATCGAGAGTGAAGGAGAGTATCGTACTGCTTATTGCTTGCTCGGAGAAAAACTAAATTCAAAATTCACAGTACTGAATTTTTGTTTCAGTTTCTGCTAAATGTGTATTTATGTTTGTTATGGGGTTCCCATAAATGGGCCATTGTAAAACAGGGAGTACGTGTATTCCCTCAATGCAGGGGTCTAAGAAATGATGGGTTAAAGGCCTTTCCCAAGGACGCCTGGCAGAGGTCAGGTTTAAATCCTGGACCTTCTGGACAACTGTCCAGCGCTTTAAGTCCCCCTGAACCCACAAAGCGTGTCAACTGTAGGTCGCTCTGAATATGAGCGTCTGCCATATGAATGTAAATGCAAGCTGACATTCACCCTCGCGCTTCTCTCGATCACCCAATTCCTATCACGCCCCCTTCTCGCAGTGGGAGGAGGTCAGCGGCTACGACGACTCCATGAACCCCATACGGACGTACCAGGTGTGTAACGTCCGGAAGCCCAACCAGAACAACTGGCTCCGGACCGACTTCATCCCCCGTCGAGGCGTCCTGCGCGTCTACGTGGAGCTCAAGTTTTCGGTGCGAGACTGCGCCAGCATACCCAACATCCCCGGCTCCTGCAAGGAGACCTTCAACCTGTTTTACTACGAGTCGGATGGAGACACGACCGTCCTCAACACCCTGCCCTGGAGGGAGAACCCTTACGTCAAGGTCAGTGGAAGCTTGTTGTTTACTGCTTTAAAGACTGCGATTCTCGTTTATGTCAGCAGGTGTCGCAAGGGTTCACTCGTACTAGTTTTCTGTCATTCAGAATCATTGGATGTATATATATGTATATAAGGCAGATTTTAATCATCTCTATTGTAATTCCTGTTATCAAACCACAGACGTTCAAAGGTTTTAGGCCACCGTTAGATTAGATATACAGTACTGTGCAAAAGTCTTAGGCCACTATTAGATTAGATTAGAATGAGCTACTGATTAGGTGAGCTCCTGAACCAAATATTATTTGTTAAAGAACAGTACAAAGCACATGAAAGCTGTGATTGAAATGTTGATTTTCGGAAGTTATAACATTAGTACTTTCATTCAAATGAATATGAACTTTTGTTTGTGTTATTTGTTAGTACTATTACACCTATGTTATTTTGACTAGTTGTCATTTACAGCTAATAAATGCTCTCGTGATTGCGGCAATTTATTCTATTTTTTTTACTTGTCAGCACTTTATAGAATAAAAAAATGTGAAATTTTACTCTAACACATACAGAACGTACAAATAGCCGTGGTCTCTTCATTTTTTCCAGAGCTGTATATTGTATATTACTTATACAAACAAACAAGACCTAGTTTAGTGAATCCAAATCCAACTCACCCATCTCTTCACCCATCTCTTGAACGTTTGCGCCCAGGTGGACACCATCGCCCCCGACGAGAGCTTCTCCCTGCCAGAGTCGGGGATGGTCAACACCAAAGTGCGCAGCTTCGGGCCGCTCTCCAAAGCCGGCTTCTACCTTGCCTTCCAGGACTTGGGTGCTTGCATGTCTTTGATCTCCACGCGGGTCTTCTTCAAAAAGTGCTCCACCACCATCGCCAGCTTTGCCGTCTTCCCCGAGACGGCCACGGGCGCCGAAGCCACCTCTCTGGTCATCGCCAGTGGCGCGTGCGTGCCCAACGCGGCCGAGGTCTCCGTCCCGCTCAAGCTCTATTGCAACGGCGACGGCGAGTGGATGGTCCCAGTGGGGTCCTGCACCTGCTCGGCGGGCTACGAGCCGGCCAAGAAGGACACCCAGTGCCAGGGTAAGTGGCTGGTTTTTTATCACAGATGGTGCCAGTGGGAAGTGCTTTGACGGGTTTGGGAGCTGCGCTATGAAGGTGAATATTTGATCGATATTGAAATCAGATAATGAACAGGGTGGGCAAATCAAATTCGGTGCTTAACTGTAGTGTTGTGCCGATACTGTCACTTACACACAGTATCGGTATCGCCTTTCCAATGTCATCCACTAAATACTATTATATCAATCTTATTATATCTTATTTGGGATACAGATCACTGCAAAAAGTGGAACGCTATAAAGATCAGGGTTTAAAGGCACCTATGGAGTAGCTAAGCGTATCGGTACTTGGTATTGGCAGATACATCAGGTATCGGTATCGGACGGAAAAAAGTGCGCATCGGTGCATCCCTACTTAACTGTGTCCATCCTGAAGCTTTGTTTTAGGAACAAAGCTAGATGAACCTATAAAATGACCTTTGAGTGTGAGTACATTGAGTGGTAATGTTCTTAATGAAATAGCTGGTGTGTGTGTGTGTGTGTGTGTGTGTGTGTGTGTGTGTGTGTGTGTGTGTGTGTGTGTGTGTGTGTGTGTGTGTCCTTAATGTATCCAATTAATGTCATTGAACCCAAACGTATGATGAGCCAGCTGGCCACTTTAGTGAGTGAGTACAGAGTGCTGTTAATGTAATTTATATGACGCTGTTGACTAGGCCTGTCTCTTTTGTACAATTAATTATGATCGCCTCATCCGGGGGCTCCGATGGACTAGTTCGCTAGTCCAACGCTGCGATGACCCATTTTCGAGTTCAGGCCGTGCTTGAATGTACTTCCTGAGCTCAGTAAGTAATGGGATCGCCTACTGAAGAAAAGAGAAAACAGGCCTGTCGTTCCTTCTGCAACAGGCTGCTGCCAGTGACCTACTGATCTCCCACCCTCTCTTTCGTCAGCTCAAGTTCCTCCCTGTGCAGGGTTTGATGTTGAGCACTTTTAAGAAACAGGACTGGCGCTAATGATCTGAAATGACCTGGAACACACAGGAAAATCGATGCATAAACCAGTTATGAAGTCTTATTAATGCCCTCATTATGTGTGAATATAAAATTTGTTCCGGGATGCAAGTGACTGCAGTGATCAAGCATTGCTATTCCGGCAGAAAGAAATGAAAACATACTGAATAATGGAACCACCATATAAAAAACAATAAAAGACTGAATTACTTTTTGCTGTCTCAGATAGAGGTGGGTCATCTGGAAAAAAATATCATTTTTGGCTGCATCACAGTTCGCAATAAGATCACACTTATTTTTAACGTCGGGTTTTAAGACTAACTTGTAGGGGTGTAACGATACACTCTGCTCAGGATTCGATTCGATTCACGATACAAAAGTTCACGCTTCGATTTTCTGACGATTTTAATATTTTCCGCAGTTAAGATAAATGACTAGAAACAGAGGTTTAAAATTCAACAGTTCAGCATGATGAATGGTGTATAGAAAAGTAAACAAAAAGAATCTTTCGAGCTGAGAAGGAGTTTGAAATGTGTATGGGAGCGTGACGGGTGCTTGCGCCCTCTGGTGTTCAAAACTGCAATTGCATCAGATGGCGTAACAATCAGAATGCGCGTGACATCGTAAACCTCTACGATGTATTCAAGAAAATGTTTTATTTTGCAGTGTTTAAATCGATTCAAATGAATCTAATTGTGAGGTCAGTATTGCGAATCGAATCAAAATGTGATACGAGCGTATCGTTGCGCCCCTAGTATCTACGTTGCATGAACCCGTCTTAAGATTCTGCGTCGGTTCTTTATGTAGACGATGCGAAGTTCCATTGGCATTTTTATAAAAAAGAAAACGCACGTGTTGCTCGTGCCGCAGAGCCCTTCTGTCACATTGAGCTTCTGAATGTTAAACAATTTGTCTAATAATTATAGTCGATTGTGTTTAATTAATTAAATAAGCCGAGTATGACAAGCATGGTTAAACTACTGTGATTTTAAGGTCAGGAAAGAAAAGGCCTTCGGCTCTTTTCTCAGGACGGCGAATGCACTGAATTATCAGGTTTCTCAATGGTTTAAAAAGATTAAGCATGGAAGAACTAATTGGACGGCGGAGTTGTTAGCCATGAGGCTCGGGAAACTCAGGAGAGGGCTTTCAGCGCCGAATTAGAGTTTCGCCACGAATTAGAAGGACAGGGGGATTTCTGCAAGGCCTTTATGTCTGGAAGAATGCGAAGGATTGGCTACAGCTGGTCTGTGTAGACTCCCATGTCTCCTCTGAGCCGGAGCCAGGCTCGCTGAAGAGGGAGAGAAAAGCCGATCAGTAACGGGTGGAGGGCTGCAGCGGCGTCGGAGAACAAAGCTCCCAGCCAGAGCCGCTCCTGACAGATCTGACAGAGTCCTAACAGAGCGGAGACGCGCCGCCAAAAGAAGGGGGGGGGGCCGCGTTAAGCGCCAGCCTGAGAGAGGGAACGATAGGAAAGGCTCTCGGAGGGACAAACAAACGTAGAAAGGCGAAGGGGAGGAGGGCTGGGGGGAAAAGGAAGGATGAGAGAACGGAGCTTCCGCAGACATTCAAAGAACTTGGTCGGTTTCGTTCGGTCGCCCAAGGTTAAGAGCAAACCTTAAAGGACCGAAGTCCCTGCGGAGCCGTCGCGAGCCACCAGAGCGTCTCTTGGCTGATGCCGGTGGGGGGGGGGGGGGTGTCCGGGGAGTGATAGAGAAAAGAGAGGGGGGATTTCAATTCCTTTATCACCTCTCGCGCTGTAATCCGCTGGCTGACGGACGAAAGCAGCGCTCACCTCAGGGACGCAGGCGGCTCTGTTAGCGTTTATCCTGTCAGCTCGGGCACACTGTCACTCTCACCGTCTCTCTCTCACTCTCTATCTGTCCTGCTATTTCTGTCGAGCTCTTCGCAATCTCATTGTGTCTCTCCCTATCTCTCTCGCGCGCGCGCTCTTCGCGCTAACCTCTCCTCTCTCTCTCGCGCCCCCTCATGCTTTCTCTTTGTCTAAACATGAAAAAAACCCCCAAAAAAACCCTAAACTGCTATTTCTGTCTCTGCGCTGGACAGCGCAGTACAGCTTGTAATCAAACCCAGAGCCGTACATGTGTCGGCGTGTTTTGTCCGCTTGTGAGTTGTGTGATGAAAAACACACGAAGGACTTCCTGGTGGCTTCCAGTAGTACGCCATGTACCGGTGGAAAAGGAACGGCAGTTTTTCTCCTGCGCAGTGTTTCTTGCCCCCAATTAAGTGCTGCATAAGTGTGAGAGACTCAGCCCGCTCGGGCAGCCAGGGGAATCCACTGGGTGTCGGTGTGATGATTCCTCCACTCCTTTCAATTAAAATGCTCATACCTGGCATATTGTCTACCTTAGGGACAGTAGTGTGATTATTTTTGTGGGAGTTTTTTTTTAGTCCAGACAGACTACGAAGAAAACATTCGATTTTTTTTTTAAAGTATACAAGTAACTCTGTACTCGTGGTTAGTGTTCTAGAACGCATGACAAAAAATGCCAAGTCATCGAAAACACAACGAGTAATGAGAATTTTTTTCCACTGGGCAGGAGTTCCTGGTTCATGGTTACGTTCCACTGGGCAGGAGTTCCCGGTTCATTGTTACGCTCCACTGAGCAGGAGTTCCTGGTTCATGGTTACGTTCTACTGAGCAGGAGTTCCCGGTTCATGGTTACGTTCCACTGGGCAGGAGTTCCCGGTTCATGGTTATGTTCCACTGAGCAGGAGTTCCCGGTTCATGGTTACATTCCAGTAGGCAGGAGTTCCCGGTTCATGGTTACGTTCCACTGAGCAGGAGTTTCCAGTTCATGGTTACATTCCACTCAGCAGGAATTCCCGGTTCATGGTTACGTCCACTAGGCAGAAGTTCCCGGTTCATGGTTACGTTCCACTGGGCAGGAGTTCCCGGTTCATTGTTACGTTATACTGAGCAGGAGTTCCTGGTTCATGGTTACGTTCCACTGAGCAGGAGTTCCCGGTTTGTGTTTCTGCTCCACCTGGCAGCAGATCCTGGTTCATGGCTCCGCTGAACTGAGCAGATGTTCCTGGTTCATGGCTCTGCTGCACCGGGCAAGAGTTCTTGGTTCATGTTTGTGTCTAGGATCCTGACTCCCAGTCAGTCACTAATGGTCTCAGGTTGAGTCAGCTTCCGTCTGCATATTCTGATGCCCTCCGTTCCATCTGTTGTGTGCATTATGCCTCACCAGGGGCTTCCATTGCTCGAGATTCTGAGTTCCTCGACTCAGTGGGTGAAAATGAACATGGGACTGTGGTGGCCTAGTGGTTAAGATACTGGACTATGGACCAGAAGGTTCAAATCCTACCCCTGCCAAGCTTCCACTGTTGGGTCATTGAGCAAATCCCTAAAACCACAATTGCTTGGGTTGTAAGATTGTATCACCTGAAAGTCGCTCTGCTAAATGACGTAATGTAATGCAGGAAAACCAAGGTTATTTTGAAGGTATTTGTTTTTGTGGAACTAGATTTTTCGATTAGATTCTTCCTGCGTTTATTTGCAAAGGAGTCTTAAGGACCAAGATGAAAAATAGTCGTGATCATATCGCGGCTCGTGATCTGACATTTTTGCCAGTTCACCCAACCCCTCGGCTAACTCGATCCTCTAGAGGACTGCAGTAAATCCAACGAGGGACTCAAACAAAGCCAAAGCAGGCACTACACAATTTCTCCAAACGCCATTGTTATACGCAGTGTAATGAAAAGAAGTGGGAAATAGGAAAGCAAGATTAGGGGAAGCAGAAGAAACGCATAGCTAAATATCAGCACCAGGAAAGCATTACTGTGGGTAAATAATAAAAACGAATCAATTTTTATGAGTTGGGAAACTTCTTTTTAAAGCCAGCAGGAGAAAGCCTTATGAAACGTCTAGCAGGCAATCAATACGCTACTAGTGAAGATTGCTTTGTTGTACGTATTTTTATCTAATAGCTCTGCACTGGTTGGAGCTTCACCAGTACCTCGCTGTTTGGACCTCGGCCTCATTAAGCACCAGTACTTGGTTATAGTGCAATCGAAACGATAACCTAGCGTTCAGGAAGGATTTCAGACCATGCTCGGTCTCGCTGCACTTTCTAATGGAAATTGCTTTGGCTTCGACTCTGCCCTGCTATCTCTGTCCTACCAAATCTGTTCCCAATCTCCTTCTGCTCACTCTCTCTTTATCTCTAGTTCTTTAATATCGCTAGCAAGTTCATTCTCCTGCCCGGACTCTCCCTTTTCTTTCTCCTGGTTTACAAAAGAAGGAAGGTTCTCCAAGCCTGCAGTGTCCCTGGAATAATAGGGATCAATATGAAAACTGGGGTGCTAATACCAGTTTGAAGGGGCGTGAAAATGTCATGCTGGGAGTCACTGAGCTCTACAGTCCGACCCATTTTACTTTTACTGCTCATCCATGGGGTTAGCAGAGTGCAAAATTAACAGACATCACTAATTAAAAGGGGCGTTCAGGTATCAAAGCGGCAATTCGGAAGCTCCCAAGTAGGAGTGCCATCCAGTCAAGGCAGGCGTCACACAAGCGCGATCGGTCATGCTTGAGGGAGAGAAGGCCAGCCGGGGATCATTCCCCTGACTCCAGACCCCACGACCCTAACAGTGATTACTTGTTACTTATAAATCCAATTACGTCCGACTTCAGAGCGACCAGTCCTGTTTAATTCTGATCACTGCCTCTGTTTAAAGTGTACATTTAACAGCTGTAGGTACACTGCACACACCCCACAGGTACATCGCTCTTCCACTCCATTACACTCTGTCATGATGTGGCACGCTGCATGAGGAACAAGCAGGCAGCACGAGCAGTCAGGTGTCACATATTAATCTCTGTTTCTGCAACAGAGTGACGTCTGGATGTGGCATCAAATGGCATCAAATCAAACAGTACATCTGTATTATAGGGGTAGGTTAGAGAACGCAGGGAGCGAGTGTAAACATGCCCTGAATGGGATACCAGTCCATCGCAGGGCCGTCAGGGTTTGTTTTAACAGCGCCAGCCTCTCTGCCCTCAGGCACAGTCAGTAGTTTGTGTATGAAACCTAACCTGACTGGAAGGCATTGCCGGGACTAGGACTTTAAGCGAAGCCCTTAAACATAAACTGCTTGGACCGTGTTGTGGAAGACCATAAACTGTAAGCCACTTTGGATAAAAGGGTTTGGCAAATGAATAAACTGCGTTATTATATTATATGGCTCAGGGCTACTAACAGGGATGGGGGCACTCCTGACACGTGCCTTGCATTACACAGACCCTGGACCCAGCCCCACACAGAGCACTGGGACTTGGGAGACTCTGGGGAGGTGGAAATATTGGGGCACAACTTACACTCCAGTGCCTGGAGACCTTGACCGAGATCATGATTCGATTTTCTCACGATGAATTATTTTACGTTTGGTAAAAACCATCCCTTTTTTGAAGTGTAAACAATGCAAGGAATAAGGTTTTAAACTAAAAAATCCTTTAGGCTCCCTTTCATTAAAGGAAATGACTGGAAGGGTTCAAACTGTAAACAAGATGCTCTGTTGTAGCTTCACAATATATTACGTAAGTGAGCGAAAACATTCCTTTTTTATTTCGGAAGATTAACAATGTGCACTTCTCTTGTATAACAATTTAAACAGAAAGTCCTCTGCGGTTAAAAGAAAGGCTCACGACGAAAATGTGCTCATCTCGTATGATTGCGCCCTCTGGTGCTCAAAAATACAATTGTATCAGATGGCGTAGTAAAAAAGAACTAAAATTTTGCGATGTATCTTTACACCCACACTGGTTGATATTTTATCTCTGGCCAGGAGATGCTTGAGGCAGGATTTCTCAGTTAGCCAGATAACTTGAGCCCGAAAATGAAGACTACCCAATAGGAATGGCGCAGCTCTTTTCCTATTGGACAGGCCTGACTTTGGTCTTAAGTTATCTTCATAAACTGAGAAATCCTGCTTTGTGGAATACCTCGAAGTTGGTTGGACACTGAGCACGCCGTTTATACATGTTCAGCCTCGCCAGAGCCTCCCTAGTCTCGGCGTTCCTCGAGACAGGGGCTGGGTTTCCGATCGGACGAGCCCGCACATTACGCTAAACAAAAGACTGCGAGAAATCTACATAGCTGCCGCTGCTGAGTTCTTAACCTCCAATTACTTGGCTGAAACGC
This sequence comes from Ancistrus triradiatus, assembly GCA_025084515.1. Taxonomy (NCBI): domain Eukaryota; kingdom Metazoa; phylum Chordata; class Actinopteri; order Siluriformes; family Loricariidae; genus Ancistrus; species Ancistrus triradiatus. Next base: position 180,594 of record JAJAGP010000034.1, on the reverse strand, counting down.
TGTAATCTGATAGAGTGGAACCCAAATATTAACAGTTCCTATGTTTTATTGGCTAATTGCTTCATAATTAAGGAGCTGAGAGTCTCTCCGAGTCCATTTGAGGCAGCTGTCCAACCATCTTAAGGGACGAACCATAAATCAGGCTTTACTCTCGCCCGCTGACGCTCTCTCATCACACTCTCTCCTTTTCTCTTGCCCACTTCAGATATTTCTCGTTTTGCGTTTCCTTCCGCCTCCTTCCTCGCTGTATCTGTTCCGCTCTCCCTTGGTGGCTCTCGTTCCTACTTTAATTCTCCATCTATCCAACTCTCCGCCCTCTCTCTCTCTCTCTCTCTCTCTCCCCTCTGAGCTCGCCCCGACTCGCTCGGCCTCTCCCCGATCTGAATGCGGAACGGCACGCGTGTTAAGGGGCCACTCGCTTGTATTTTCCACTTTCTTATTATCTTCACCCTCTCTCCTTCAGCCAGGAACTAATATATATCATGGGTGGAATACAGAAGCAGCCCCGATACCTGAGGTGTGATTCAGCCGCCGCAGTGTGAAGACCAGCGATACGGGCAGGCTGCATTGCAATGTGACACTGTTCTCCATTCTTCAAGCATTTCCAGACAGATTTGATTTAGAACCAAGGCGGGGATGTGTGGCGTTTTTTTTCCTTCGTGATGTAGGAAACCTTCAGTACTTACTTTGTGCATTGCAATTTTTTGATAAGCGTACCAGGATCGGCTGTGCGCATCTTAAACCGCACCCTGATCTGAATGGAATGGAATGGAATAGTGCCAGCCTAGGGTGATACCACTGCAGAGGCTCAGGTTCGACTCTCAGCCATGTGTTCAGGCCAGTTTGGCTGGGGGAGTCATGCTGCAAAATCGACCTTGCCCTGTGCTGGACTGGTGCCCCCATCAAGATATGTGATCATATGACCCCAGTGATTTCTAACCAATTTCGGGGCCAACCAGCGACCCTGACCGGTATATAACTATTTTACCAGAACAATATCTTTTTAACACACGTCCACAGTCGGGCTGCAACTAACGATTATTTTAATACTGAATCGGGTAAAAAAAAAAAAAAAAACTTTCCATGTCTTTATTCAGAAATATGACATTAAATAACAGAGCAAATAAGTGCTTACAATAAATGAATAATAATAAATTAAATTTATTCATAAATTAAAATAACAAATTAAATAATAAAGAAAAATAAGTGCATCTCTGATGCAAACACTACATACAAACTCATTCACTCCCTTTCTTTAGGAACTTTGCATTGCAATCCAAAAATGTTATCCTATCAACATGCTCCTAGCTAAAGGTGGCTCTCTTTTATAGAGACTATGGCCCTGTCCACACGAACACGGGTATTTTTAAAAATGCAGCTTTTTCTATGCGTTTTGATCTTTCGTCCACACGAAAACGGCGTTTTAGGTCACTGAAAACGGACTTTTTGGAAAACTCCTTCCAGGGTGAAGATTTTCAGAATTTTCAGGACTGGGAAAACGGAGTTTCTTGCTTGTAACGTCACTTTGTGCGCCGTTATCTCCTTTGTTTACATGAGGCGATTTTGTGCAATAGCGGGCGTAGCCAAAATAGTGCCAGCTGTAACACTGCTGACCGAACTTGTTACAAATCTAAAAATAAATTTACAGTTATTACTGTTTCTTTACACTGAAGAACAGAGGCGTTAGAATGCGCTACGGAGGTCACTACTATATATCGATCACACCCACGAAGCAGTTCCCGCCCCCAGCGTCTCCGGTTTGGGACGGGACCCGGTCGGACCTCATGTTGGTGCCACAGCTTTCAAAACGAAGTGGTTATTGAAGAACAATGGCGAGAAAATGTTCGTATGCATAGGACATCGCTGTTGTCGTTGAGTGAGCTGCTTTTTTATAAACGAATTTAAACCCCCGTTTTAGAAAATACCCGTGTACGTGTGGACATAGCCTTAATGCTAACTTGTTTTGAAGATTCCGCGTCCGCTCCGGCTCCGCCTCGCTCCGTTCAATCGCTCGTGTTTTTTTTTTTTTTTCCAACGCTGACCGCAAGTGCCGCAAGTAACGTAAGCAGATATGATAAGGCGGGGGACACGTAAATCATGCGACACGGCGAATCGATAATGAAATTCGTTGACAACGAATAATCGATTTTTTTTTTTTTTTTTTTTTAGCGATTTATCGATTCGTTGTTGCAGCCCTAGTCCACAGGACTCCTTCCTTCCAGTAATATGCAAAGCCGTATGAGGATCACTGCTGCATTTCTGTTCCTTATAGGCCAACTGTTATGTATGATATAGAAAATCTAGGGAGTACTGATTAGGGGACCATTTTGGACACTAACTACAGGTCCCTCATAGCCGAGTAACCGAAATGTAGTTAACTGCGTATATTTAATTTCTGCGTTAATGATGGAAATGAAGATTAACAACAGAGGACCAGAGGGAAACGCTCAGTGCCTTAAAACAGACGCACAGCCGATTTGATCCGTTTCAGGCCGGATGCAGAGCTTAATCGTGGACATCAGCGCCTGCCATTTTGGTACTCTTGTATTAATTAGGCTGGCTGCATGACAGGAAAAGCATGTAAGCCGAAAAGCGTTCAGGTCTCTAACAAGCACGGTTAAAGAGGTATACGCATAGTGCATGCGAAACGCAAAGATCGCTTCATTACTTATTAAGGACTAAGCAAGCGAAGATCGGAGGCGCTGTTTTATTCATGCCGAGGCACGATCTGAACCGGATTAGGCTGTAGTGTGGTGTGCCCTGGCAGAGCAACGTGAGAATTTCATCCGCACAACCTTAGAAGAAAAAAACACCATTCGGTCCGATGCTGAGCGGTTGTGAGGCTATTCTGTCATTTTTCCTACACTTATCATTTAATTGTCTTTTATCAGGGTCTCCTGTTACCGAATGGATGTGTTTTATTTGCGTTGTAAAATTCAGCATCTTATTACATTTCTCTCCTAAACCGTTTGGAGAAATGTAGTGTTGTGTTGCTAAAATCACAGTCGGATTTATTTCTGTAGCGCTTTTTCCAACGGAGCACCGTCTCAAAGCAGCTTGACAAAAATCTAGGCCCAAAGCCTTGCCTGAGCACGCTGGGGACGACAGTGGAGAGGAAAATATCGTAACTTTATAAGGAAAAAACCTTTGAAAGGGGCAAGACTCGAAAAGGGTGTTGAGCTCCTTGGGCATCCCAGATGCTAATGTAATATTAAATAGTCTTTTATTAAGCCCTTGATCCTTTCTTTTGTAAAAACTCCCTGTTCACTGCTAGAGTACGAATGAAAAGTTGGTCTGGGTAAAATGTTTGATTTTTTTTTCTTTTGCACCAAAAGTTTCTGTTTTGACCGAAAACTTTAATAGATAGCGAATAAACTGTGCCTGGGTCTGTTTCCGTGTAAGTGTGCCCTAAATGGGACCCGTTCACAAGGGTAGCTTTCTCACAGCGCTTTGGTTTCTCCTCACTTGGACAGAGCCGGTCATGTCTGGTCGGAAGGCACCACCGAGGCTCGAACCCGGGTCCCTGTGGTGGGAGCACACCATATTAGACCGCTGCTAAGAAACTAAACTAAACTTTGATTTCAGCCTCATTTCCTGCTTCTGTTTCTTTCCAGCCTGCACCCCAGGATCCTTCAAGTCGAGGCAGGGTGAGGGATACTGCTCGCCGTGCCCACCCTACAGCCGCGCCACGTCCTCGGCCTCCAGCGTGTGCCCGTGCCAGAGCGGGTACTACCGCGCCGATGGCGACTCGCCCGACTCCCCCTGCACCAGTGAGTGTCTGTTTTTCTGCCTTGTTTAACAAGAGCAATTTGCCCGATGACACAAAATGAAAAAGCAATCGAGGCCACCGTCATTCCCATTATCAAAGCGAATCCCAGAACCATTTAGCTCCGGGGCTAATTGCGCACCCGCACGTGGACTGAATCACCAACTCGCGCAGGCACCCTCTCCGAACGCAAAAGCTGGCGCGTGGCGTCACGGAGCACCCTGCGCTTAATACCGCTCATAAAGTCTGATTCGGTTTGGTCCCAAACGTTCCACCGGGGGCTCGTTTTGCTCTTTCCCCTGCTTTTGATTAGCCCGCATTACGAGTGAGATTTATCAGTTTGAAAATCGAGCCTGTCAGGCGAGGGCCGCCCCACCCGGGACGCTTTCGCAATGGAAAGGCGCAGCCGATCGGCTAATTCGATCGATAAGGGCTGCCGAAATGAGTTGGAACAAACACCCACTTGGATCTGACCCTGCGAGAGATTAGATTGAATCGTGCACGATCCAGCAGCTGGAGCTTTCACACGCCAGCTGTTCTGCTCATAACGTACACCGGCAAGAGCGCGGAGAACAATCCGAAGCACTTGTCATAGTGCCGAGTATCAGCTTCTGCCAGGCATCAGGATAACATACGTTAGCGACATGAACGTGAGCTTCCTCTGCTAACGGAACAGAGATCTGCACAGGGCTGATGATAATAACAGCTTATAAAGTGTAAAGAAAACAAACAATCAAATCCCCCCCGCTCACAGTCATCGGTCTTTGTTTCTGTAACTTTTTACCATCGTCCTTTCATGCATAATTATTTCTTTACTTTTTTAATTCTTGCTTCTTCATTGGACACCTTTCATAGCTTCCATAGCAGCTTTCTTTCTTTATGGTTATCTCTTCTATATTTGCTTTCTTACTTTCATTCTTCGTGACGTTTTTATCGACCTGTTGCCCTTTTTACATTCTTTTTAGCTTCTTTATGTTTAAAAATCGGCTTTTTTCTTTAATGTTTCTGTATTTTTGTCACCATTTGAACTTTTTTGTCTTTCTTTTGAACTTGTTTAATTTTATAGATTATTTAGTGCCGTCCTTTCTTCCTTTATCTCTTTCTTTATCTTATCCTTCCTTTCTTTTGCTCTTTCTTAATTTCATGCTATCTTTCCCTCTGTACCTTTTTATTTACAGATTTTCTTTCTTTATATTCTTTCTCTCTTAATGCTTTTTTCTTATTTGTAATGAATTACATTTAACGTTTTTCTTTTGTAAAGATTTCCTTCCTTTTATTATTTCTTTCATATGTTTTTCTTTTTTATCCTTTTTCTTTTGTCCATTTTCTTTTCTTCGACCTTTTCTTTCATGTTTTTTTTTGTCTTTCCTTTCTTGGTGTCCCCTTTCTGTCTTTCTTTTTTTCTTTCTTTTAATATATTCACGTTTAGCTTTCCTCATTTCTTTATTTCTTTCTTCCTTCCTTCTCTATTTCTTTCCTACATCCTTTCTAACAAGATCAGTCTGTTTTTTGTACGTCTCATTTTCGGGATCTTTCCCCGTCTCATTTACATTTATAAAAAAGTGCTTAATTGATGTTAAGGATCGTTTGCAGGATGCTGATTGTAGTGTGACATCATAGCGCTAAACGCTGAGCGCGGTGCAGGGCTAATGTGGTGTATGTGAGGATTTGAGTCTCTTCTTTGTGAATCAGTGTTCTTTTGCATTTTTTATGACCTTGTCTCAACTCTCAGCTAAAGGCTTACAGCAAAATGCAAAATAAATGACTCTAATTTATGCCGCGGCACAGAAATGCTAATGTTTTTGCTAAGATCTTTCTTCCTCAACGGATCTCATATCTGTCAGTGTTAGTGTAAACAGACGGCCTGCATTCACATCTCCTACTCATTAAGGTGCACGATGTGAGCGTCTCAACAACAACAGCAAAAGCTGCGATGTTTGTAACAATAACGTAAAAGCGAGCTTCTTTTCTTTGCCTCCTTTTTTCTTTCTTTCTTAAATTAGTGCCATCTTTACCTTTTCACCTTTCTTCCTCGCTTGCTTTGCCCTTTATGTATGTTTTTATTCGCGCTTTATGATTTCTTTTAAATGTTCATTTATGTTATCCCTTCAGGTTTCTTTCTGTAGCATAGAGCTTCTTCATCCTTCTTTCTCACTTTCGTTTCTTTCTTTCTCCTTGCTTTCATTGTCTTCTCTGTCAGTAGCTCATGATGCTAACAGCGATCACCCACAGCTCTTCGCTTTTCTTCATTCCTTCCTCTTCTGTTGCTCTTTGCTGGGCTAACTGGCTCACTTAGTTATTTCCTGCAAAAACAACACGAGTCCAATCTAAGGGCTAATAAATCGGATATGAAATGTTTGGATTTTTGAATTCATACAGCTGAAAAAACACCAGAGTCCCATTTAGAGACAAGCTCTGGATGAGTTCCACTTGGGCCTTGTTTGTGGCCGATGGCTTGGCCCGCGTTCAGCTCGGTGTTACACAGTGCTGCTAATTAGCGTTACACAACCTAATGAGACGTTATTACACAAAGTGTTTATGGAGAGCATGACAGCACTGAGCAGAAGCATCACATACAGGAGTGAGACACATCCAGAACGGCACAAAGGCCTTCAAACGGAACGAGAACTTTCTTTCATTCTGGTTTTTCCATGTTTTTTTTCTTTTCTGTCCTTTGTCATTTAGTTCTTTCCTTCTCTTCATGCTTTCTTTCTTCATTTACTTTTTTACTTTCTTGTATCCTCTCGCTTCAGCGTTTTGCCTGTTTCTTTCTTGCTTTCTTTTCCTTGTCCACTTTCCTTAACGTCTTCCTTCATGCTTTCCTTCTTTTTGTTTTCTTTCATTTCATTTTCTTCACCCATTTCTTTCTTTTGTCCCTATTATGCCTTGTTTATTACTTCACCCCCTTTTTTTTTTTTTTGAAGCTTTCTTTACCCAAACGTGGAATAAGCACTGAAGATCTGAATGCGCTTTCATTTTTTAATTTTTTTTTTTCCCTTTCTTTCTTTTGCACTCCTATTTTGAAACACTAAAGATTTGAAATTGGGAAACCAAACAATAAGAGCAACAACAGTGAGCTGGCAGAGGTTTTGATAGGGTTTTTATTGGACTGCAGCACTGTTGAAAATAGAGTTTTTTTCCTTCTTATTACTGGTGCAAATGTAATGATATTTCTAAAGACGCTCAAAAGCTGTTTCAATAATGCTGGCACTTTGAGCTGGAGCTTACACACCCCGCTCTGATGTAACATAATGTAATGCTGTGGTTGTGAGTACGGCTTAAACACGCACACAAACGCAGCGGCTGCTATAAACCTACTACTGTAGACCTCCCTGCTTGCTTGCTTTCTTCTTTTCTTTTTTTCCCTCTCTCACTCTGCCCCTTACAGAATATTAATAAATCATTCCTGCTTGGGTCGAACATGAACCATTTTTTCTTTATTTCTTTCTATTTTTTGTTTCATTCTTTTTTTGCCCCCTTTTCTTCAGAGTATCTAACAAAGTGGTCATTCTTGCTTGGCTGTACCCAAAACTATTAATGAATTATTTCTTTCATTCTTTTTTTGCTTCTGTATTTTTTCCCCCCATTTTTGAGGGGTTTATTTCTCAATCTTACATCTTTCCTTCTTACCTTTCCCTTATTTTTTTCTTTTTGTGTTGTTCTAATTTGTCCCTTTTTTCTTCTTTCTTTTTTTAGTTTCATTATTTGTACTTGTTTGGATCTACCATTCAAATTTTTTTCTTTCTTTCTTTCTTCCTTTTCCTTCTTTCTTCCTTTTTTTATTCTCATTTTTTGTACTTCAAAATAGTGTTTGGATCTACCTACCATCAAATTTTCTTCCTCATTTTCTTTCCTTACTGTCCTTGCTTTCCCTTTTTCTTTCTTTCCCCTTTAATCTTTTGTACCGTCTTTCTTCCGTTGTATTTTCTTATTTGTTCTGTTCTTTTTTTCTTTCATTCGTCCCTTTCAGTACTGAGCGAGCTTGAGTTGGTGTTCTGTTCCCACGTTCTGCTGGACCAGATGAACATTTTTTACTGCGTCCTTCCCATGAACACTAAACCCTATCCACAGTGGTACTGCAGACTGAACGGGTTTGTTGTTGTTGTTACAAACAAGCCTCTATGAACAGATGAGTGAAATGCTGTGCTGGTCTGTCGTCTAGAAGCATCTGTTAATTATTTTGAGTTCCGCGAGTGCGTGCTCTCAGCTTTAAACAGCCTGTGTCACAGAACAGAACATCGGTGTAGCACAGCTGAACCGAGCCACAGCTTATTCACTCTCTTTTTAACCTTTCGTCATTCTTTGACCTTGAAAATGATCATCAGGCTAAAACGATCTAAATCTCACGTAACTCGCACTCGTACGTCTTACGAACAGTAACATCACCAGCAACTCGGTTACAGTTACCGATCCGAGGTTGAGGTTATTCACCAACAGGAGGCCATTAATGCGTAATGACGCTGGTTGTGACATTTGCTGCAGAATTATATTCTCGCATCGAACTTTCGGAGTGTCCTTTAAAATGCTGTTCGCGGCTCGAGTCGGTGGTGTGAATACATTTTAAGAGTGACACTTGGACGCTCTGCTCACACTGTGGACCTGAGTACAGATGGTCCTGTAACACAGTCCCCGAGAGTGCTATTCATTAGGATAAACCCTCCTGCCCCAGGCACTGCTGCTCTGCTCCCGGTCTGTCCCTGATTATGCAGCAAAGTGACCGATTCAATTCTAACCCGGATCAGTCAAGCCTAACTCTCGCACCAGCTCCGATCTGAGCCTTTCCTTCTCCCCCTGGTTCCATCTGGACCTCAGACTGTGAACCGGAGTTCACTCCGGTGTCCTCCCACATATCACAGACATGCGTTGGGTTAATTGGTCCCTCTAAACTGGCCCAGTATGAACGTTTGCACCTGTCATGAATGACAAAAATAAATTCTTCCCCCTCCCCTCCTCAGCCATCCCTTCAGCCCCTCTGAGCGTCATCTCCAGCGTCAACGAGACGTCCGTGTCTCTGGAGTGGGCCGACCCACGCGACTCCGGCGGCCGGGCCGACCTCGTCTACAACGTGGTGTGCAAGAAGTGCGAGCACGGCACCTGCGTGCGCTGCGACGACAACGTGGACGTGGCGCCCAGGCGCCTGGGCCTGGCCGTGAGACACGCCGCCGTCCGGAACCTGCAGGCCCACACGCACTACAGCTTCGAGATCCAGGCCGTCAACGGCGTCTCCGCCAAGAGCCCCATCCCTCCGCGCTACGCCACAGTCAACATAACCACCAACCAAGCCGGTAAGGATACTGTGCAAAAATATTAGGCCACCATTCGATGGGAATTTCAGACTCGTCTGGTCAGTGCTTAAATACCGCATGACAATGACCTTTGTTCTATGGTTGCTATCTACTTATGACACTGAGAAAGAATTATATATAAAAACATGCCTATGATCGCGCCCTCTTTCTTCTTATTTGTTGGGTTTTATGTCGATTTACATACTGTGTCATTTAGCAGACACTCTTATCCAGAGTGACTTCCAGTTGATACAGTCTTACAATCAAAGCAGTTGTGGGTTAAGGATCTTGCTTGAGGACTCAACAGTGGTGGCTTTGGCTGAGTTGATCCCCTAACTGTCCTCTCCATGTTGGGGAAAAAACACCCAAAATATCTCCCAGAAACAAGTTTTACACTGGGGCGAGGTGGAAAAATTAGAATATCGCCAAGTGATCGAGAGCCAGGGGATGATCCCCTAAGTGTCCTTTATCCTGAGGCACGGTCAGTTTTGCCTCAATAACACCTGACCTGGCCTGGAAGGCGCCGGGATTCGGGTCGGGTTCTTTAGGGTCGGACCAGGAAACTGACGCTGTTCCACTTGAACACAACGGGGGAAGCGTCAACAACCCCCACAGCACGATCAATTTGCATTAATGGCGCCCTGCTCGCACCTACAGCACTCAGATGGCCCATATTTCCTCTCGACGCTAGTAGAAACTGTCAGCAATAACCTGTTTATGCCCGAGTCCTACAGTTTTTGAGGCGATTAAAGTAAAACGCAAGTGTTTAGAATGGCTTTCATTTCAGTCCCCGCCTCTTTTCTATCTCTCTGAACCCGGCAGCCCCTTCAGCTGTACCCACGGTGCACCTGATGCGCTCCACGGCGAGCACCCTGAGCCTCTCCTGGCTGCCCCCGGAGCGACCCAACGGCGTCATCCTCGATTACGAGATCAAGTACCAGGAGCGGGTAAGAGCAGCTTTGAACCAGCGTTCCTCCCTCGCCTCGGCTCCGTGTTCCTGACGCGTGTCTGAAACAAAACTTGCACGCCTTTGATATTTATGACTGCGCTGACATTTACAGCCCAGCTCAGCTTTAACAGACAGGGCTTAATGAGAGTACTTACAAGAAGAGTGTTTGCTGCTGTAATATTAGTGCTGAATAGTATAAACCTACATACCCACAGTATCACAGGGGCACCAGCGATCCCGCAGGCATTTTGTGTGTGTGTGGGCGTGTGTGTGCTGCTGAGCTAGGTTTATACAGTCAAAGGCATAATGTTGTGCAGATCAGCCTGTTGCCAGTGATGTCTTCATTGCATCTAGACTTTTGAGTGACTGGGAAATATTAAGAGTGAGAACGGAGTGCGTTTGCATGCACCTACTCTGAATTTTTCAGTATCTAATCAACGACTGTACATGCGCTTGGGTTATCAGATTTGCATGACCCAGGCCATAATCGGATTTCTACTTTGCAACCAGCCAATAATCTCACAGCTGGATGCGATGTACTTCAAACTTCAAACTTTAATAATTAAATAATAAAATTCTTGATTACCCCGAGATTAAAAACAGCATTTCAGAGTTATTAAAAGAGTTTCATAGCCGTTGGCGGGTGCTGCATTTAAGTCAAGGGTTGCCAGATCCCGTGAGAAAAATAAGCACCCAGGTCTATGGAAACAAGGCAAAAAGAAATAGTTTCTTAGAATAAGAAGACCTGGCAACCCTGTTTGAGTCCACTTCGGCAACAGCTCTGCGCACATGTGCGTTCTGAGAAAACCGATTGAAATCGAAGTAAGGGAATACATGCGCTGAGAAATCAGATTACTGAGCTCTTCATGATCATCCCCCATCCAAATTACTAAAATGATTCAGCCAAGCTGAAATCAGGCACCTTCAGTAGCCTCACCATCACTGACCCCATATGGGAATGCAATAGTGGCAGATAATACGCAGATTTCCACCTCTGAAACTGGAAGATTTTCTTTTTGGAGAAGGCTCCAAGATCTTAGAACAGACCATTTGGTACTTTTATGACAGCATTCCAACAAAGCTGAAGGCAAATGGTGCACATGGTGGCCTGAGTCCTTTTCAGATCCTTGGTGGTAATCTATTGTTACGTCCGTCCTCAGCATCTTTATCTGTAGCTCAGCCTCTTTCCAAGCTGGGATGTGTGAAAGCCCAGTTGCACCCTGGGGTATTAATAAAGTTCGTTTGAAAAATGAGAAATCGGGGTAACAGATGGGCCGTTCTCGCAGCCGAAAAAGTTAACGCTGAAAGTGCTGGATAACTCACAGACAGCTCCTGTTTGTTTCGTTGTGATCACTGCACACTGGACTTGCTTCATAGTAAAGCTTATTTTGTTAAAGCATTTAAAGGCAGGCCTCGTTTTAATGGGGCACTAATCATTGCTGTAGCTGCTCTAAGTACACATGGGGACTCAAGTCACGAGTCTGAGTCCCTAATATACTGAGCCACAACTCAGACTCGGATGCTTCAGGCTTGACTCAAACATCCCAGCTATAGACTTGTGATTCGACTCGGACTGCCCAGATATAGACCTCAGACTAAACACTGACTCCCCAGCTACAGACTCAAGACTATTGGAAGACTCCCCAGCTACAGACTCGAGACTTGACTCAGACTCCCTAGCTACAGACTCGAGACTAATCTCAGACTCCCTAGCTAAAGACTCGAGAGTAATCTCAGACTCCCTAGCTAAAGACTCGAGAGTAATCTCAGACTCCCTAGCTACAGACTCGAGACTAATCTCAGACTCCCAAGCTAAAGACTCGAGACTAATCTCAGACTCCCCAGCTAAAGACTCGAGACTAATCTCAGACTCCCCAGCTAAAGACTCGAGACTAATCTCAGATCCCTAGCTAAAGACTCGAGACTAATCTAAGACTCCCTAGCTAAAAGATCGAGGACTATCTCAAGACTGCTGCTACAGAATCGAGATAATCCAGATCCCTAGCTACAGACTCGAGATAATCCAGACTCCCTAGCTAAAGACTCGAGACTAATCTCAGCACTCCCTAGCTACAGAATCGAGACTAAATCTGACTCCCCAGCTGCTTAAAGACTCGAGGACTAAATCTCAGACTGCCTAGCTTACAGAAAAAAAACTCGAGACTCATCTCAGACTGCCTAGATACAGACCTCGAGACAATCTCAGACTGGGGCCTAGCTACAGACTCGAGATTAATCTCAGACTGCCTAGCTACAGGACTCGAGACTAATCTCAGAGCTGCCTAGCTACAGAATCGAGATAATTCAGATGCCTAGGCTACAGACTCGAGACTAATCTTCAGACTGCCTAGCTACAGACTCAGACTAATCTCAGGACTCCCTAGCTACAGGACTCGAGAGTAATCTCAGACTCCCTAGCTAAAGAACGAGACTAATCTCAGATCCCCAGCTAAAGACTCGAGACTAAACTCAGACTCCCCAGCCTAAAGAAGACTCGAGGACTAAATCTCAGACTCCTAGCTAAAGCTCGAGATAATTCAGGGACTCCCTAGCTAAAGACTCGAGAACTAATCTCGACTGCCTAGCTACAGGACCGAGACTAATCTCAGACTGCCTAAGCTACCAGACTCGAGACTAATCTCAGACTGCATAGCTACAGCTCGAGACATAATCTCAGACTGCCTAGCTACCAGACTCGAGACTAATCTCAGAACTGCCTAGTACAGACCGAGACTAATCTCAGACTGCCTAGCTACAACTCGAGGACTAACTCAGACTCACTAGCTAACGCTCGAGAGTAATCTCAGACTCCCTAGCACAAGACTCGAAGACTAATCTCAGGACTCCCAGCTAAAGACCGAACTATCTAAGACTCCCAGCTAAAAGACTCGAGACTAATCTCAGGACTCCTAGCCTAAAAGACTCGAGACAATCTCAGACTCCCTAGGCTAAAGGACTCGAGACTAAATCTCAGACTGCCTAGCCTACAGACCGAGGACTAATATCAAGACTCCCAGCTACAGACTCGAGGACTAATCTCAGACTCCCTAGCTAAAAGACTCGCGACTGATGCTCAGGACTCCTAGCTCCAGACTCGAGGACTAATCTCAGGACTCCCCAGCTAAAGACTCGAGACTAATCTCAGACCTGCCTAGCTACAGACTCGAGGGACTAATCTCAGACTGCTAGCTACCAGGACTCGAACTAATCTCAGATGCCTAGCTACCGACTCGAAGGACTTAATCTCAGACTGCCTACGCTACAGATCGAGACTAATCTCGACTGCCTAGTACAGACTCGGACTAATCTTCAGACCTCCCAGCTACAGACTCGAGACTAATCTAGACGGCCTGGCACAGACTCGAGACTAATCTCAGGATCCCTAGCACAGACTCGGGACTAATTCAGCACTCCCTAGCTAAAGACTCTAGAAGGAAATCTCAGACTCCCCTAGCTACGACTCTAGCACTAATCTCAGACTCGAGACTAATTCAGAATTCCCTAGCTACAGCCTCGAGCTAATCTCAGACCTCCCCAGGCTACAAAGACTTGAGACTAATCTCAGACTGCTAGCTAAAGACTAGAGGACTAATCTCGGACTCCCTGCTAAGACTTGGACTAATCTCAGATTCCCCCAGATACAGGACTTGAGATAATCTCAGACCTGCTTAGCTAACGACTAGGACTCATCTCAGACTCCCTAGCTAAAGACTCGAGAGAATTCAGCCTCCTAGCTACAGACTCGGACTATTCTCAGCCCCCCCAGCTAAGACTCGAGGACTAATCTCAGATCCCTAGCTACAGACTCGAGACTAATCTCAACTCCCCAGCTACAGACTCGAGACTAATCTTCAGACTCCCCAGCTACAGACTCGAGACTAAATCTCAGGACTCCCCAAAGCTACAGATTGAGACTAATCTCAGGATGCCCTAGCTAAAAGACTAGAGACTAAATCTCAGATCCCTAGCTCTAAAGACTCGAGACTAATCTCAGACTCCCCAGCTACAGACTCGAGACTAATCTCAGACTCCCTAGCTACAGACTCGAGACTAATCTCAGACTCCCCAGCTACAGACTCGAGACTCGACTTGGACTCGCCCTCAACTTGATAGTAATGACCCGTGACCTCCTCTGGCTCTAACTCTCCTGTTGGACTGTCTGCCTGTTACAGGGTGAATCGTTCTCACACACGGTCACCGCTCAGACCAGTTCTGCCCGGGTGGAGGGTCTGAAGGTGGGGACAGTGTACACTGTACAGGTCCGAGCACGCACCGTGGCTGGATACGGCAGCTACAGTCACCCCGTGGACTACGGAACCAGTCTGCATGGTACATTCTGCCTTCTTATTCTGAATAAGTGGAGTAATTATACAGTGCTTAAAAAGCTTTTCATCTTATTCTTCCACATATTTCCGTCATTAATACAGCCCAAACTTCTTAGCGTACAGACACGGTTCGGACACCGCTGTGTAGATGATCACGCTGTGTGGTGTGCTATGTATTTTTAGAGCCGCCCTGATTTATCATTTTTAATAGATTTTTTAAAATCTCCCATAGACATGCACTGGCGGAATGTTTAGATTCAACTTTCAATCAACAAAATGCAAACTTGAACTGAAATCGATTATGTCACCACAGAGCACTCGGTGTCTTTGAGACTCACCTGGGACACAATCCCACATATGGCCAAAATTATTGGGACACAAACCTACATGTGGCCAAAAGTATTGGAACACAATCGCATGTGACCAAAAGTACTGGAATACAAACCAAGATGTAGCCAAAAGTATTGGGACACAATCCCACGTGGCCAAAAGTATTGGAACACAAACCTACATGTGGCCAAAAGTATTGGGACACAATCCCATGTGACCAAAAGTATTGGAACACAAACCAAGATGTGGCCAAAAGTATTGGGACACATACACACTTGAGAACAAATGTATTGGAACACAAACCTACATGTGGCCAAAAGTATTGGGACACATACACACATGAGAACAAATGTATTGGAACACAAACCTACATGTGACCAAAAGTATTGGAACACACACACATGAACAAATGTATTGGAACACAATCCCATGTAACCAGAAGTATTGGAACACAAACCAAGATGTGGCCAAAAGTATTGGGACACAATCCCACATGTGGCCAAAAGTATTGGAACACAAACCAAGATGTGGCCAAAAGTATTGGGACACATACACACATGAGAACAAATGTATTGGAATATAATCGCATGTGAGCAAACATATTGGAACACAAACCTACATGCGGCCAAAAGTATCGGGACACAATCCCACATGCTGCCAAGAGTATTGGGACACAATGTCACATGTGACCAAAAGTACTGGGACACAATTCCACATGTGACCAAAAGTATTGGAACGCAATCCCACATGCGGCCAAAAGTATTGGGACAATCCCACATGTGACCAAAAGTATTGGCACACAAAGTCACATGTGGACAAAATTATCGGGTATTCTTTCTACTTGCTACATTTCAAGCACTGTTGTACAACTACAGATCTAGTCATTATAGGGCAGTGTGGATGTTGCTTTGGCCATACATACATTATATATAGGAAAAATATAGGAATCTTTTATAAAAGGGACAAGAGAGAAATATAATTTGCTGCTATTGTCAGCTAATAATGAAATCCATTCTTGGTAGGGAATTGAGTCTATTTCGGTTCATCCTGTTGCTCTAGGCACATGTGTGAGCAATTCTCCTGATTAGGAAGATTACTTGCAGACTCTGTATCTTGTTGCTCTCGTTGTACGCTGAGCTTCCGATGTTCCCTTCGCTTTGCAGACGATCCCGAGCGCTCGGTGCAGGACCAGCTGCCGCTGATCATCGGCTCGGCCTTGGCCGGCTTCGTGGTGATCGTGGCCACGGTGGTCATCGCTGTTCTTTGCCTCAGGTGAGAGAGAAGCGGAATGTCTGTGCCATCATGTTAACCGGGCCTTAACCGGCAGAGTAAACGCCGAGTGTGCCCCGGGCTCTGAAATAATAAGCAAGGTTTTCACAACTGCTCAGTCTTATTGGATTACGCTCTCGTGAGCCACTGCAGGAATTCAAAAATGCATCCAGTTCTGTGCTAAAGTTCTGCAGGCGGGCATTGTTCGCATTAGCATGTCTTCCCGGAGCCTTTCCGAAAACCCCCCTGCTCCTCTCCTCCGTTTCTTTTTTATTCATGCATCCTGTTTAACCCTCCTAATGTGTGTGCGCCCGAGAGGCGTCCTTCTTCTGCACCGCCCATTTCCATTGGAGATGAGATGCTAATTAGTAGCAGGCTTCATTGTCAGGAGATAAATGACGGAGCGAGGCGGGGGGGGGGTCGGTTTGAGCGCCGCATCCCGACAGGCGACAGGCCCGTTCACCTTCCGAAGTCTGAGAAACAAAAAGAGCCTAATGGCGAGCTTTAAAGACGTCGCTGAGCGCCACTCGCCGGGCGACCCGGACTTTGACACCGAGCCGCTTTTGGTGCATTGGCGCTCTTTTTAGAGCCTGACCCCTAACGCTGGAGGCTCGGGTTCCGCGACCTGCCTTGGGCTCGCTTGAACCGTGTAATGGCGCAATTACAGGCCAAGAGCGAAACGAGGCGATTCCGAAGCGCAGCTCTCATTGTCACAGGGATTCACATCTCACATGCGGCGGTGTGAAATCGATGCCGAACAGTTCCGCGCGGCGCCCGCGACGTGATGCACTCATTAAGAGCGAATGTTGTACGTGATCACACTGTGAAAAGCTCTGGTCTGCTTTCAGGAGGCAGCGCACCGGCTCGGAGCTGGAGTACACCGAAAAACTGCAGCAGTACGGTGAGTTTCATCTACAACGCTAATCAGGGCCTGAATCATTCATATACATGAGATGAATCAATTCACAGAGCAGAGGCCCAGAGCTGTTCCACTCAATGCCAGCTCAGCACGGACTAGGTGCATAAAGGAAATCATCAGAACTGTAGAACTGAAGGTGGACCGACCAGTTGTTTAGGGGCCGAGTGCAGAGAGGTGGGCCAGCTGTTCCCATTTAACCTCCCATTAATTCATTCCTAGTTTAATAAGCCACACACAGTGGTGCTTGCAAGTTTGGGAACCCTTTAGAATTTTCTATATTTCTGCATAAATACGTCCTAAAACATCATCCGATTTTCACACAAGTCCTAAAAGTGGATAAAGAGAACCCAGTTAAACAAATGAGATAAAAATATTATGCTTGGTCATTTATTTATTGAGGAAAATGATCCAATATTACATATTAGTGAGTGGCAACTGTATGTGAACCTCTAGGATTAGCAGTTCATTTGAAATTGGAGTCAGGTGTTTCAATCCATGGGATGACAATCAGGTGTGAGTGGGCACCCTGTTTTATTTAAAGAACAGGGATCTATCAAAGTCTGCTCTTCACAACACATGCTTGTGGAAGTGTATCATGGCACGAAGAAAGGAGATTTCTGAGGAGCTCAGAAAAAGAGTTGTTGATGCTCATCAGGCTGGAAAAGGTTACAGAACCATCTCTAAAGAGTTTGGACTCCACCAATCCAGAGTCAGACAGACTGTGTACAAATGGAGGAAATTCAAGACCATTGTTACCCTCACCAGGAGTGGGCGACCAACAAAGATCACTCCAAGAGCAAGGTGTGTAATACCTGGCGAGGTCACAAAGGATCCCAGGGTTAACTTCGAAGCAACTGAAGGCCTCTCTCACATTGGCTAATGTTAATGTTCATGAGTCCACCATCAGGAGAACACTGAACAACAATGGGTGTGCATGGCAGGGTTGCAAGGAGAAAGCCACTGTTCTCCCAAAGTAACATTGCCTGCTCGTCTGCAGTTTGCTAAAGATCACGTGGAGGAGCCAGAAGGCTATTGGAAGAATGTTTTTGTGGGACGGATGAGACCAAAATAGACCGTTTTGGTTTAAAAGAAAAAGTTGTTATTTTTGAGAGAAAGGAAAACACTGCATTCCAGCATAAGAACCTTATCCCATCTGTGAAACATGGTGTGGTAGTATCATGGTTTGCGCCTGTTTTGCTGCATCTGGGCCAGGACAGCTTGCCATCATTGATGGAACAATGAATTCCGAATGATATCAGAGAATTCTAAAGGAAAATGTCAGGACATCTGTCCATGGAACTGAATCTGAATCTCAAGAGAAGGTGGGTCATGCAGCAAGGACACCGCCCCCTAAGCACACAAGCCATTCTACCAAAGAATGGTTACATAAGAATAAAGTTCATGTTTTGGAATGGCCAAGCCAAAGTCCTGACCTTCATCCAATGGAAATGTTGTGGAAGGACCTGAAGCGAGCAGCTAATGTGAGGAAACCCACCAACATCCCAGAGCTGAAGCTGTTCTGTACGGAGGAATGGGCTAAAATTCCATCAAGCCGGTGTGCATTTTACTCAATAAATAAATTACGTCACAAACTTTCAAGCACCACTGTAGCTGTATTTCAACAGTCTGATCCCTACTTGGCCTGGTCTATAGGTCATTGTGGTCCATTTCAGTACGCCCTGGGTGCAGGTGGAAATAGAGCCTGAACAGTCAAGCAAAGGGTACGGCAGTGGTTGTTGTTGTAGCTCTGGGGATGCTCTCCGGAATACCTCGCCCCTCAGGCACAACGCACCGCTGGGACTCCATGCCAATCTCTAGGCCTATTTCTGACGGAAATAACAAAAGAGCTGCATCTTCTGTTCAAAAGATTTTGACAGCAAGTTCAATTCAAGTCTTGCTTGCAGGGCCGTCGGTGAAACCAACCTCGCTTCGCCTTCAGCGCAGGCGCCACGATTTCACCTGTCTCCAGTTCTGCACTACGTTTGCTTTAATAGCAGTAGTGACTCTATCTAGACTCATTAAAAATAGATCTGGCTTTGGCATTAAGGCACAATCTCGTCTCCAGCCGCACGCCAGTCGATACGTGCCTCCGTGATCAATAGATGCAGATTTCTTTCAGCATCCCTACAAGCCGCGAGCGCTCTCTGCTAGATCAGCAGCCTCCATAACCGCGTTACTTCCTCGCCGCTTGCACGTCGCTCAAGTTAGCCGAGTCAGAAGAGAACTTCTAATTCGTGTAGCAAGCGGCTGAAAACGCCTCGTTGGGTTAGGGCTGCTATTGATCCTTGTTCTTGCCTCGCAGTGTCTCCAGGTGTGAAAGTCTACATCGATCCGTTTACATACGAGGACCCCAACGAGGCCGTGCACGAGTTCGCTCGCGAGATCGACATCTCCTGCGTGAAGATCGAGGAAGTCATCGGAGCAGGTAAACGAGCCGCTTCATGCCGGACGGAGCCGTCGGTCCATGAGAATCAGGTATCGGAGTGAGACGGCGTGTGCCTGTTAGCTGCCGTCCCCCGTGCTGTCGATGGACAGGGCTGCAACGCTGCGACCTCTCCCACATTGTACAAATCAGTACCATATTGCTGTCTTGAAGCTGCGGGGGGGTGGGGTTAGTGTATGGGGAAGCAAAATCAGTCAGTCTGTACTGTAGTTAGAGCAACACATGCTGTTTGCCTTCATCTCTTTTACGCTTGTGCTCAGTTATTCCTCCCTCCATCTGTTTTCACTGCTTAACTCGACTTTCTTCTTTTCTCATTTCCTCTTGGCCTGGAATCAACCAAACTTTTTCAAATGCTCTCTATCCCATTCTCGTACTCTCGCACCATGATGGAGTGTTGAACCAATAATATTTGTCCGTTCTCCCTTAAATCTGTACTTTTCATGTCTCTTCAATTTTAAATTCTTTCACTGGCTACCAGTACGGTACAGATTTGGTCCGTATGTTCTGGGGTGTAATAGATTTGGTCTGTACGTTACATATTTGGTCCGTGTTTCTCAGGACATTACAGATTTGTTCTGTACATCTCGGTATGTTACAGATTTGGTCCGTACAACCCGGGACGTTACAGATTTGGTCCGTATGTTACACAACGTTACAGATTTGGTGCGTACGTAGCAGTAGGTTACAGATTTGGTGCGTATGTAGCAGTAGGTTACAGATTTGGTGTGTACGTCCCAGGACGTTACAGATTTGGTGCGTACGTCCCGGGACGTTACAGATTTGGTCCGTATGTTACACAACGTTACAGATTTGGTGCGTACGTAGCAGTAGGTTATAGATTTGGTGCGTATGTAGCAGTAGGTTACAGATTTGGTGCGTACGTCCCAGGACATTACAGATTTGGTGCGTACGTCCCGGGATCCGTATGTTACACAACATTACAGATTTGGTGCATACGTAGCAGTAGGTTACAGATTTGGTCCGTATGTTACACAACGTTACAGATTTGGTGCGTACGTAGCAGTAGGTTACAGATTTGGTGCGTATGTAGCAGTAGGTTACAGATTTGGTGCGTACGTCCCAGGACGTTACAGATTTGGTTAACATACGTCCCAGGACGGTACAGATTTCGTCCATACATCCAGGACGTTACAGATTTGGTGCGTACATAGCAGTAGGTTACAGATTTGGTGTCCATGGGTCGCAGTAGGTTACAGATTTGGTGCATACGTCCCAGTACGTTACAGATTTGGTGCGTACGAAGCAGTATGTTACAGATTTGGTGCGTACGTAGCAGTAGGTTACAGATTTGGTGCGTACGTCCCAGGACGTTACAGATTTTGGTGCGCGTACGTAGCAGTAGGTTACAGATTTGGTCCATACGTCCCAGGACGTTACAGATCTGGTGCGTATTTGCGTACGTAGCAGTAGGTTACATATTTGGTGGGCGTACGTCCCAGGATGTTACAGATTTTGGTGCGTATGTAGCAGTAGGTTACAGATTTGGTGCGTATGTAGCAGTAGGTTAACATATTTGGTCCGTACGTCCCAGGACGTTACAGATTTGGTGCGTACGTCCAGGACGTTACAAGATTTGGTCCGTATGTTACACAACGTTACAGATTTGGTGCGTACGTAGCAGTAGGTTACAGATTTGGTGCGTATGTAGCAGTAGGTTACAGATTTGGTGTGTACGTCCCAGGACGTTACAGATTTGGTGCGTTGTACGTCCCAGGATGTTTACAGATTTGGTGCGTATGTAGCAGTAGGTTACAGATTTGGTGCGTATGTAGCAGTAGGTTACAGATTTTGGTGTGTACGTCCCAGGACGTTACAGATTTGGTGCGTACGTCCCGGGACGTTACAGCATTTGGTCCGTATGTTACACAACGTTACAGATTTGGTGCGTTTACGTTACAGTAGGTAGTAGGTTTACAGATTTGGTGCGTATGTAGCAGTAGGTTACAGATTTGGTGTGTACGTCCCAGGACATTACAGATTTGGTCCGTATGTTACACAGCGTTACAGATTTGGTGCGTATGTAGCAGTAGGTTACATATTTGGTGCGTACGTCCCAGACGTTACAGATTTGGTACGTACGTCCCAGGACGGTACAGATTTCGTCCATACGTCCCAGGACGTTACAGATTTGGTGCGTTACATAGCAGTAGGTTACAGATTTGGGTGCATACGTCCCAGGACGTTACAGATTTGGTGCGTACGTAGCAAGTATGTTACACAGATTTGGTGCGTACGTAGCAGTATGTTACAGATTTGGTGCGTACGTAGCAGTAGGTTACAGATTGGTGCGTACGTAGCAGTAGGTTACAGATTTGGTCCATACGTCCCAGGACGTTACAGATCTGGTGCGTACGTAGCAGTAGGTTACATATTTGGTGCGTACGTCCTAGGACGTTACAGATTTGGTGCGTATGTAGCAGTAAGTTACAGATTTGGTGCGTATGTAGCAGTAGGTTACATATTTGTTCCGTACGTCCCAGGACGTTACAGATTTGGTGCGTACGTCCCAGGACGTTACAGATTTGGTCCGTATGTTACACAACGTTACAGATTTGGTGCGTACGTAGCAGGTAGGTTTACAGATTTGGTGCGTATGTAGCAGTAGGGTTACAGATTTGGTGTGTACGTCCCAGGACGGTACAGATTTCGTCCGTACGTCCCAGGACGTTACAGATTTGGTGCGTACATAGCAGTAGGTTACAGATTTGGTGCATGCGTCGCAGTTAGGTTACAGATTTGGTGCAATACGTCCCAGGACGTTACAGATTTGGGTGCGTACGTAGCAGGTATGTTACAGATTTGGTGCGTACGTAGCAGTAGGTTACAGATTTGGTGCATGCGTCGCAGTAGGTTACAGATTTGGTGCATACGTCCCAGGACGTTACAGATTTGGTGCGTAACGTAGCAGTATGTTACAGATTTGGTGCGTACGTAGCAGTAGGTTACAGATTTGGTGCGTACGTCCCAGGACGTTACAGATCTGGTGCGTACGTAGCAGTAGGTTACATATTTGGTGCGTACGTCCCAGGATGTTACAGATTTGGTGCGTATGTAGCAGTAGGTTACAGATTTGGTCCGTATGTCCCAGGACGTTACAGATTTGGTGCGTACGTCCCAGGACGTTACAGATTTGGTGCGTATGTAGCAGTAGGTTACAGATTTGGTGCGTATGTAGCAGTAGGTTACAGATTTGGTGCGTATGCCCCAGGACGTTACAGATTTGGTGCGTACATCCCAGGACGTTACAGATTTGGTCCGTACGTCCCAGGACGTTACAGATTTGGTGCGTACGTAGCAGTAGGTTACAGATTTGGTTTATATTTCTCAGTATTTTACACACTTCGTCCACAGGTCCCAGTACATTACAGATTTAGTCAGTACGTCCCACTACGTTATGCATTTCACCTATACGTCTCAGTATGTAACATATTTGGTCATTATGCCCAGCATGATGGTCCATAAGTCCCAGTATTACCAAATTACCAACAGAATTAATCCCTATGACTTGTCTATAAATCACAGTGAGGACCCAGTGTAAGCCGAGCAGAACTTCCAGGTCATTAGGAGCTCATGAGATAATCGTGCCTAAAGTAAACATTAATTGCTAAAATGCAAGTTTCCGTCCCTCAGCTCCAATTCCTTTGCCTCTCTTTGCTCTAGGAGAATTTGGGGAGGTGTGCCGCGGGAGGCTGAAGCAGCCTGGCAGGAAGGAAGTGGCTGTAGCAATTAAGACTCTGAAAGCGGGCTACACAGAGCGCCAAAGGCGCGACTTCTTGGCCGAGGCGAGCATTATGGGCCAGTTCGACCATCCCAACGTCATCCACCTGGAAGGGGTGTTGACCAGGAGCTGCCCAGTGCTGATTGTGACTGAGTTTATGGAGAACGGGGCTCTGGACTCTTTTCTCAGGGTGAGTTCGTGCATCGTATCGGCAAACACGTGGCTGAATGTAAACGCCGTACTCTTGGGTCCGTCCTGACTGCTTCAAATAGGCAAATAAATAGAGTGGGATGTGAAGAAAATGCAAGGCAGATGGGAGGAATCAATATTCGAGCAAATGGGATCACTAGACTTTGCAGTGCTGGGTCGGGAGCATCTGAAGGACCTTTTCATTTTAATGGTAAAATGGTAAAATAGTTTGTTTCCCTGTTCCTTGGCAATTATTTCTTTTTTAAGTATTTTTCGTCTGTCATGATGATGTGCCGCTTTTGGCCCACATCGTCCTCCACAGTCTAGATCCTTAATGGGTGCATAATGGGTGTCAAAAGCAGAGGGGGCTATGGAGGGCGAAAAAGCGCGTCATCCTGACAGTGTCGTTCAAAAAACAACAACAACAAAGAAAACTAATTAAAGGTCAAATCTTTGCTGGCGGCCTCAGCCAAGAATTCTTATTTTAGTGACTTATTAAAGCTCTTATGCTTATTAGGTTATATTATTTTGTGCATTTTTCTCTGAGTAATAAGACACCCCTGATTTGGAGACTGGATCTTATCGACCATTTTGTTGGCAGAGAGTCGCAGCTGTAACTTGGGCCCTTCTCCATTTGAATTCCAACCCAAATCCTCATTATTGAACCCAACCACGCAGGCGGTGCTGGGATTTTTGCATGCTGACGCGAGACCTCGAAGCCTCCACTGTGGACTTTCTCCATAATAACCTTGCTTCACCTTTTGTAGACAGCAGCCACTTCAGGAAAAAAGGTTCTCCTCACCTATATGGTGAACTGCACCCGCTTGCAGAACCCCCACCTACGGTTTATGCAACATTTGAAATAAAGTCAGCAAAGGCCTCCCTCGCCGACCATCAAGCATGAGTCAACCTTGAGCTCTGCCTGTCCCTCAAGTCATCACAGCATGGACTGCTGCCTCGCTAGCTCAGGATGTCTCTCACACACACACACACACACACCGACGCAAACATTGCTGTGAATCAGAAGGAACATGAGAGATGAACAACCAGCAGTACCTTGTGACTGAGTTTCTTTTTCATTGCAGGCAGCACAAGCACGTGCACTCGGTTAATGATCTAGTGATGTTCCTCTGGCTCTGAGGTCTTAACATGACACACTGTTTGAAGAGACTCGCTAATAAGAATCAGGTTCCAGGGCTTATCGTTTGGGACTAAAGAGAAACTTCTGTGCCCTTGTGTTCGTCTAATAAGTGGCAGGACAGTTAACGTACAAGTAACGAATAACGGTTTGACAAGAAGAGAATAACGTTAATGCAGAAAAGCCTTCAAGGACATCTTTACCATTAAGAATGGTGGAGGATCCGCTTCGTTTCTCACGCCTTCCCCACCATCGTCATCTCCCACCGACACAAGGCGACGCTTCTGTACTAGATCATGCCAGACGGAGTCCCACCTCGGAGCTGAGCCACCGTGGAGACAGGCAAGTTTGCACATCATGACGCTGCCGCACGGTCATCTTGAAGTGGATTATAAAGTGGCGCCGGGGCAGTCGAGCAGAACCGGCGCATAGATTAATCTGATTAGCCCGGGACCGGCGTGGTGTCATGCATTTGTAAACATCAGTGTGATGAGCGCTGGAGTTCATGCTGAGAATATCTTCATCAATTATGGACACCCTTTTCCAGTGCGATTGAGGTTAAGGTTCTGTTCGAGGGTCCGACAGCTGGGATTTGAGCTCAAAGACTTTCGAGTAATAGACCATAGAACCTTAACCACTGAGCCATCACTGGAGAGTTTGCAGCCTTGAGTAGTTTATTGATATAAAAAAAAGCCCTGTCACAAATGGCCCTGTGGCAAAGAGCAGGACAGTGGCAGGTCTAGACTAAAGTTAGAGGGACCAATTAGTTTGTCAAAACTAAAAAAGTTTATTTGCAAGGGCTGTAGGGGCGTGTCTTTTGGGCTCGTTTCCTTGGACGACGTGCTTGTTTCTCCCGTGGGATCTGGCAACCCTGGAATTAAAGCAGCATCCACAAATCGGCTATCAAACTCATTCAGAGACTCCGAAACGCAGTATGCCCAAGGAAATGAAGAAGTTTTAATTATTAAAGGACTTAATTATGACTTGGCTGGCGGCACAAATCCGATTACTGCGAAGAGGAAGAAGACGAACTAGGGCCTAATTATAGGCATTATGATCATTATGTGTCAATACATGTATATCAGTCTATCAGTGTAATTTCAGACACTCCCTCAGTCTCGGTGCCGCTGTCCCATTTTCACTTATTTCATGTCTGTATATTTCAATGATTTCATGTTTTTATTGATTATTATGACTGTATTACATTGCTATGCTTTATTCAATCATTAACTACCTACGAATAAAAGCTTAAAACCAATCACTTGGGGGTGGGGAACGGATTAATCCTAGTTGCATTACTTCTTATGGGGAATTCGATTCCAACTTCCAACCAATCCGAATTTAACAGCCTTTTTCGAACCAATTACGTTCGAATTCCGAGGTTCCACTGCGCTGACAAAATCTGATTTTCCGGTTGTGGTTGTGTCACTATTTTATCCACGCCCTTCGCTAACAGTAGCCGTTCTGCTTCCAGCTCAACGATGGCGGCTTCACGGTGACGCAGCTGGTCGGCATGCTGAGAGGCATCGCGGCCGGAATGAAGTACCTCTCGGACATGAACTACGTCCACCGGGACCTGGCCGCCCGCAACGTGCTCGTCAACAGCAACCTGGTGTGCAAAGTGTCCGACTTCGGCCTGTCACGCTTCCTGGACGAGAACTCGTCCGATCCGACCTACACCAGCTCCCTGGTGAGTTGGGTCTCGTCCAAATGGCTTGGCGAATGCT
The DNA here is from genome assembly GCA_025084515.1 of Ancistrus triradiatus. NCBI lineage: Eukaryota > Metazoa > Chordata > Actinopteri > Siluriformes > Loricariidae > Ancistrus > Ancistrus triradiatus. Next base: position 154,515 of record JAJAGP010000034.1, on the reverse strand, counting down.
AAAATGAAAGTGCAAGCCTCGCAAAGGCTTTGTTTTGAGCCTTCCTTGTGTAAAACTACGAAAAACTCCCTGATTCTAATCACGCAGGCAGCTTGCGATTCTCTCGTGGCCTGTTTGAGAGCACAGTGACGTTCGTACCGCAACTACTCGCCCTTAGAGCCGCGACTATAACTATGGCTTTAGAAATAACTCGGCACAAAGGTTCGTTCATAGCGTTGTCTTTATTAATAGTCTTCATTCCAACACGCGATGTGTGCTCAGCTGACGCAGGGACCTGGGATCAAGTCCCGGGCAAGGTTACGCCTCCTCCCTGTGCGCCATGGATTAGAACGTAGTGTGTGTCCGTATCAGCCTGTGCCTGTAACTCTGGAGCTTTTGCTGCCGAACTCAACCCCTGGTCCTCTGCTATCAGGTTCCGGGATTCTTTGGTCCACTATCTTGGATACCAGTCCAGTCCGTAACCGACAGCCCTCACCTCACCAGAGCTGGTTTAGTTCGTACAGGATTCTTTTTTTAAGCTGATCCTGTTTGGTTCGTGTCCCACCTCTGGCGAGGTGAGGAATGTTCGTTACGGACGTGCGTTCCGCCAGCCTGGTGACCAGTGAGGCAGGAGAGACCGAGGTTCTGGAGCCTGAACAACCAGGGGTCGAGGCGAGAAGTCCTGCCTGAGTTCCACTGAGTTACGGGGGCAGGATCTGTGGCACTCGACGCCGACCGTACAGACCTATTTTCAGTTCGGTTGCGAAATGTATTTCACGCAACGAGCGGCCAAAGTCGAACCGCGGAAGCAAAGTCCACTTGACATTTCATTTTCTTAACAGGTCCGATTCAGCCATAATGAAAAAGCAATAGCAATCCTTCTGTCTGTTCTCCACTCCCTCAGCCTCACGCTCCAGCCCCGAAAACTCAATAGCAATCCTGTTTGCGTCCACATTTTCACCTGCAATGAGCCTTCCTGTCACTCAGGCGCTGTGGGTGGGGCTTAGGAAGGGACGAGGGCGTTAGCGAGGAGGACGAGCGCGTGAGCAAAATTTACCGAAATTAATCAGCGAAGTGAAAACGTATTGATCTACGAGCTTTCTGACTAGCTAACTCGACGCATATCGATATACAACTACACACTCACACAAATACGCATACACTCAACGCTTTTATCCCCCCCCATTTCTCCTAATTTGGCCTGTCTTGAGCGCTCCCGCCTCATGCACGACTCCCTCTGAAGGAGACGGACCGTTGCAGCATAAGCGCAGCCCTGATCAGACAAATTTTGGCGTAAACGATTAAAGAACACGTGCAAAAGTCTTAGGCCATCGTTAGATTAGGTACACCATTGTTTTGGCACTGATATAATGGCCGTATATAATTATTTCTCTAGCAGCATCTAGCATCTGTGTTGATCAGGAATGGTCTTTTCGGAAGGGTAGCAGCCAAGAAACCACTTTTTCAGAAGATGAACAGCGTGAAAAAGCTAAGATATGCTAAAGCTCACAAAGGCTGAGGGTCTGAAGAAGAGTGTTATAGAGTTATGAATTGGAGTCTTAAATTTTTGGGTCCAGTTATCGACAGTATGTTGTATACAGTCATTATACTGTGACTATTACAGCAGATCTAATGGTGACCTAAAACTTTTGCAAAGTATTGTCCTTGAGCCAAAACATATTTGGCTGTGAGCTGCAGCTCCTGTAGACCTGGGTTTGAATCCTGGGTGATTCGGTTCCGAACTGAACCCATCAGTGTGGGTCAGCGATGGTGAGGGAGGTACAGCTACAACGCAAACACGAAAGGCCCGAGAGTTGATTTCCACTTATTCCACACAAGGGGGGTAGAAGCTATCAGCGGAGCCGGCGTGAGTCAACAGCGCAGGATTAGCAGATTTTTGACGAGTCTGTGGCGTACCGTTTGTACAGGATTAGCTCGCGTTTTCGTTTGTCCCAATTAGCGATCTGGCAGCAAACGGCTCATGCGGTACGTGGGTGTGTGTTCGTGTGCACGCAGGGTGGAAAAATCCCGATCCGCTGGACGGCCCCCGAGGCCATCGCCTTCCGCAAGTTCACCTCGGCGAGCGACGTGTGGAGCTACGGCATCGTCATGTGGGAGGTGATGTCGTTTGGAGAGCGGCCCTACTGGGACATGAGCAACCAGGACGTAAGTCGGACCGCGAGTCCTCCATGAAAAACTCTGCGCGTTCCCATCGCTGTCAGTCTGCAGGCAGAGCGAGACCGGGACTAATCCCGAGCGCTGTCTCTTTATCACATCACCCCACAGCGGCAGCACGGCTCACCGGTGGAGCGGAATCTCCCGGGAACCCGTCAGCACGCTGTCATTTCCATAATGCTAACAGGCCTCTGCTAGGCACTGCTCATTAGTAGCGGGGTTGGCCGAAGGGTTTTAACCCTTTCACCCCTGTGTAACCTTTCTGCAGTGGATGAATATTGGGGCAGCACAGTAATGGCACCGCTGGGACATCCACTTATTTATGGCACAGCTTGGTTTCATACAGTCTTAAAATCACAAATTTGCTAGCCAACCACTGTGGAGACACAGAACGGCCAGGTCAGGTGTCAGACTGACACAACTGGCCGTGCCTGATGGAGTGGAGGCCAATTGGGGGATCATCGACCCCCGTCCTGTGTTACGCCAGCCTGCCCCTGCAGTGACTTAGATCCAAGCCCCGAACAGAGAGAGGTTAATCAGCCCAAAAGCGACCCCTACCCGAGTCTGCAGTGGACTGGCGTCCCATCTGGGGAATGCTTGTTCTCAAAATGGGTGTTATAGCATTTGGGATTCTATACAGTCTTACAATCCAAGCAATTGTGGGTTAAGGGCCTTGCTCAAGGACCCAACAGTGGACCCTCTGGTCCAGAATCCGGTAGCTTAACCACTAGACTACCACAGTCCACAGACCATGAAAAGCAGGGGTCCAATTTTCCAATTTTATATATTAGGCACTCCCTAATCCTGCTGATTAACCTGCCCTTTTGCGCCACCAGGTGCAAAAGTATACTACGAATATGGCTGTGCATTTAAAACACAAATTAAGGGTGTAATGTCACATTCTGGTACAAATATGAGTATATTCGTCCATTCACATATATATTGGTTAAATGGAGATTGACGTCTATTGCTCTATTTATTTACTCTATATGGGTCTATCTGTATATCTTTCCATTTACCTTTCTCTCTCCGTACCTGTATGTCTGTCTGCCTATGAGTCTACATTAAATTAGCTAGGTAATAAATAGCTAATACAGTCAGTTATTGTTTGACGATCATTCCAGTTCATATTGCGCAGCCTGAGGTTTAATGCACTGTTTTATTTCCCGACATTAATGCTTCATACCAGCCCCAGGCAGGAGAAGAGCCATTGCTGGTAGTAAAAAGGACACGGCGGAACCGAGAAGAACAGCTTCTTGATTGTTTCTGTCCTTGCAGGTGATGAACGCGGTGGAGCAGGACTACAGGCTGCCTCCCCCCATGGACTGCCCGGCCGTTCTTCATCAGCTGATGCTCGAGTGCTGGCTGAAGGAGCGGAACGCGCGGCCACGCTTCGCCCACATCGTTAGCACACTGGACAAGCTGCTGCGCAACGCCGCCAGCCTCAAAACCCTCACCTCCGCACACTCAGGGTGAGCGTGTGCGCGCGTTTAAACGGGTAGATGCATCAGTGCATGTGTACATTTCCTCTCCCCTTCGCAGAGCTGAGTAGAATGATTAAACACGAGCTCCATGACTAAGGCTTTACGTAACGCCCTAGCTCGTCCCGCTTGTCGTTGAAGGTCAGCATGTTCTGTAGAATAACAGGCCGGAAAACTGAGCGCCAGGGTCCAGACTGAGCTGCGTTTAGCGCGTTGGGCTCAGATGCACTGAGATGGATAATTATTGTAATCTTCTCGCACAGTCCGAAGAGGAACCTCGCGAATACCGCAGTCGTTCGCGATTGGTTAATACGTGCCTGTTTAATACACATCACAGTTCTGCTGATATGATGTCATCGTGAAACAATGAGAGTCCTGGAATTAAAGCTAAACTAAGCTGTAAGTCTGAAGCAGATCCGCACGGGCTGGAATGCAGCTTAGGTAACGACCGAGCCTGGCTGGAGATGCATGCTGGAGGGGAATAAAGAAGCTGAACCACACACACACACACACACACTGCACAGCATGCTCACGGCGCCAGCAGCCATCTTCCACCCAGCCTCCAGCTCTAACACTCATTAGTGGAACTGCTCCTGAATCTACGCACCCATGACACAGATCATGTTCTAGTTAAGTGTAACTATGAGGATAAATTACCTGGTAGAATTAAAAAGCCCAGTTGCTGTGCCAGCTTACCAGTGGCACAACTGCAAAGCGCTCAACCAGCCACAGTTCGAAAAGCAGCTCCTGCTCTGTGGAAGAAAGTTAAGTTAAGCACCAGGGGCATTAGTTAGCTGGTACTAATTAAGACACTATATGGATTTAGTACAAGGATAGTTTTACTAGCTAGTGTTAAAACTGGTAAACTAAGGACTTGGGAAAGACTTACACAAAGTGTAACCCAGTACTGGTCTGCCCAATACCCCTGCTATGGTGACTGTGATGATCTGTAGCATCAGGGGCAGATGTCAGTACTGATCAGGCAGGGAAATGGACACCAGTATTGATGACTGGAACAAATTATGAGCTTGTATCAAATAATAATCAAATAATCTTAAGTAGTGGAAAAAACCCGATAGTTACAGCATGAAACTCCAAAACTACACGAACGGCCCTAAAGCTGAGCCGACACAGCGCCGAGCTTCCAGCCCAAGCATATTTCAGACGATGAGCTCGCCGGTGTGACAAGCCAAGCTCTGCCCAGTGACTCGTTACGCCAATCATCATTTATCCCCCGGTGCCCCTCGCCCATGGCGTACCCTTTGACAATGAGCGCCTGTCAGAGCGCCGAGCTTTCGCGCGCCGGCAAATAACACAGTGTGGCTATTCAAATAATAAGCCGATTTCCATAAAGACAGCACACGAAGGACAGTTACAGCTGCCGCAAAGAGCCACGAGATGATATAATCACGGGCCGAACGCTGACTGAGCCTCGCTCCCCGACACCCTTTTAGAAAATCCTGCACATTTTCCAGGTCTGCTAATTCTCACACATGCCCAGTGATAGAAACCCTGCTCTCGTTTTCAGCTGAAAAGCACTCAGACAGCAGGACGACCGGCCATGCCAATATTTATTCCGAAAACGTTCCCCCCCCCCCTCACAGGATGTCCAGCCCAGGCCTAAAAACGTCTGATTCTGGCACTGCTACAGACACCTATTTACACACTCCTACACCTTTCTTTGGCTGTGTTCAGTGAAGGCCCGAGCAGATGTAGCGAGCCTAATAAGCGGGATGGAGGAGACGCGACGAGAGAGCAGCGGCTTTAATTGGCCCGCTAATGAGCTTTTTAATGCGCCAAGCATGCCGCGCCGGGCGAGCCGAGCGCGTGGGAGCGTGCGTGGGCGCGAGGGCGACCATCTCGCATGCAGCCGCATGCCGATGATTCATTTACGCTCGCATCTGTATGCCAGAGCGGCGACGTCTCTGCCACGGACATGCCCCGATCCAATTTCCAGAGTCCGCAGCTGCATGTGTGTGCAAAGTGCGTCTGTGTGCGTGTGGGGATCGACTGAAATACCGTCTGCTGCACTCATAAGTCCTTGCGTTTGATGTTTTTACAGCTTCTAACGTCGTTGAAGGGTGGCTCGGTGCAGAACAGATCCTCGCGCTGCCTCTCAGTTCGAATCAGAGCAGGTTTATTGGCGAGAACGTAAGAGAAATCGTCGTAGCCATGCGTACATTAGTGATGCGACTGCGTACGAGTATTTGCAGAGGATCACACTGAACCCTGTAGCATCAGTGCAGTACTGGTTGCCAAATTGACTGTATTAAGGAGATCTGGAATAGTATGGAGGGAGGTTCTCATCCCGTGGTGCTGCAACAACAACCCCTTGACGCCCATGATACACGTCGTCATGTCTGATGGATGGCAGGACTCCTACCCGGCCGTATGATGAACTGGACTCTCAACGTTGGACACCCACATAAAAAAAGCTCTGTCCAAAATGATACTGTACAAGCAAGTTCACAATGATCTGTGTCCAAAATATGGTGCCAAAAGGGTAAAAATGGGAGGATAATAAAAGGATAGAAAACTCACAATAGATAGAAAAGCCAATCAAAAACCAGCACTAACTCCTAATAAGAAGAAAGCAAGGTTACAGCGGGGTAGCAATATACAGTCACTGAGTGAGGGCGATTGGACGAAGGTGACACCGAATGATGGATCACGAATCGGCATTGGCCAACAAGACCAGGATCAGGGGAGATGGCAGTCATTACCTCAACAGCCAATGCATTTACATTTTGGACACTTTTCCATTAGTATGAAACCACTTCAGTGATGATCTTACCACAGAGCGAAGAACAAAGACCTTTTCCTCAAGAAAGGCAAATTCAATGACAGTCTGGACCTGAATCCGATTGAAAATGCTGAAAATCCAGGAAATTGCTCCATGACAAGGCTCCATCCTGCATAGCTGATCTGTTAGCCGCTATTCCACAAAGCTGGAAGCAGCTTGACGCAGAATGGTGGTTTTCATTAGAGAAGCCCACGCCGAAGAGGGGGCAACAGAAGTACTAATTGTGATTTTTATTGTGGATGATTCCATAGTTTCTCCTCGAAAATGGAATTCTACAAACGAGTTCTGGAAAAATACGCTATTAATTAAAATAATTCCTTTCACGTCATGTGAGGTATGCCTCACAAAGCCAGGATGTTCAGCTATTAAAATTTGTTTGGTGCGATTTGTTTATATATTTACTAAAAAAGGCTGGATGATCATACTCGAAGCGTGTGCCAGGGTTAATGAGCCCAGATGATCTGCGGTGCTTGTTGTATTGCACATTGGTCTGAATGCTGGTTTTTGCTGTGCATCATTTGCATTATAACCATATACAGCCAATCCACCTATACCGTAGAGTTAGCTGATGAAAGTCCTTCAGGTACCTAATAAACCGGCGACTTTATGCGCAGTGTATTGATTACTGCTATATCATTTTGGACCGTCTTCCTCCAGCTGCGACGTTCTCGTTCAGCCAGAGCGGTTCTGTCCTTCGGCCCTTTCATTTCAGCTGTGTCAAGAGTTCAGCAAATATAAGATATAAGATATTTATGAATTCTTTTCTCACTCCAACTTTCTCTCTCTCTCTCTCTCCAGGGATCTGTATCGTATCGGCGGGACCCTGCCCGGTCACCAGAGGAAGAGTTTAGGTGGCGTGCAGGACATGAGACAAATGAGCCAAACCCTCCCCATCCGAGTCTGAGCGACCAGAGAAACCATCTGCTCGCTCTGAATAGGAAATCAGGCTGCCTGTTCTCGGAGGAGCGTTCCATCGTAAATAGCGCCACTATTGGAGACGCTTCTTGGACAGCCATCATATATATATAAATATATATAAATCAATGTCCCACCTGAGGAAAGGACCCCAGAAAAGCTTGGGATTTCCAAAAAAGGAAGAGACTAAACTGTGTATAAATTACTACCGAGAACTGAATGTGTTGGTTTTTTTCTTTTTTGCGTTTGCACTGGACTCGACTCTGTTTTCCTACTCAGGTTCAGTTTGCATGCATGCATGTTTCTTTAGCAGCGAGCGAACCAGTCTGCATGCTGCCGGACCGGATAAGCTTTCTCCATGACTAACGGTAGCATTCGGGGCGTTCGCTCGCACCCGGCCCGGAGAACCCGAAGTGAAGTGAGCGGCCGACGCGATTTCATAGGTGATCCCCCGAGTACAAGCGAAAGGCCTGAGGGACATTTCCAACGAACACTTTTTATTTCCTTCGATCTTTTCTTCATATTGAAGAAAGGAAGGCTGGAGAAGAAGACCGCCAGAACTCCGCAGAATCAACCCACGGGATGCCAAGCTTTTTGTTTACCTCTGTCGTATTTCGTCTTCCACCTTCCAGTATTAAGATAATCTCCTAACGGACGGCGCTTGACTGTGATCTCTGAATTTCTCTTTAACTGTGACTGAAGACTCGAGCGAGTGCGCGTGGATGTACGTTCTGTTGTCCAGTGAGATGAGATGCGGCTTCATATGCATGCTAGATTTCCGAGCTCTGTGATTGACCTGTCCGCGGCGAGAGACGACGCGCCGGGCGATGAACGCTATTCGATGAGTATTCCTACTTCTCAGTAACTCACTCTGTCGCAAACCTGCATAATTGTGTAAATAAACATGGCTCATAAGAGACTAATTAGACCCGCTCAAATAGTTGTGACGACCCTTGTTTAATCCGGAGCCCACGCGCCGCTGCGGCTACTCGCTCTCAGGTTTACCAAGATCACGAATAAAGAGTGCTAATTGGCTTATGTGGACGAACAGTGGGAGTGTTGCAGGGGATTTGCAGAGTGGCTGTGAAAATGCAAAAAACGCTTTTTTCTGTAGTTCGGGATCTCAAAGCCAGATCTTCCAGAAATGGCAGGGTTTGAAGACGGCGACAGGTTAAAGAGCTAAAAAAATGGCTGTTGACGTTCGCAAACAAACGATGGCGGTTTTCTAGCCTACAGTGCAATCCAAGCAATTGTGTGTTAAGGGTCTTGCTCAAGGACCCAACAGTGGCAGCTTTTGGCTGAGGTGGGATTTGAACCCTGGACCTTCTGGTTCATAGTCCTGTACCTTAACCACTTGGCCACCACAGTCCCAATAGATGGTAAGGTCCTTGCTAAAGGGCCAATCTATGGAAGATTGGCAGAGCTGGGATTTGAACTCACAACCTTCTGATTAGTGGTCCAGAGCTTTAACCATGAAGCTATCCTATATGGTTAGCTAGAAGTTTGTCACATCCTTTTGAGATTATTATCTGGTTGCAAAACAGAAATCCGATTATTTGCCGTGTCATGTAAACCCTGAGCTCATCTGATTACCCAAGTAAACTGACTTTCTGCAGGTATCGGATTATTAACTGAACCTAAACACTCGCTACAGTAAACATTTAAATTGAACGTACTTCTGATTTACTGATACTTCGACTCGATGGATTTACCACTTTTACAAAGCAGTTGAACGATTAATCGGAGAGAACAAGGCTTGACACGGACGCGAGAGTCAGTTTGATTACCGTCAAGACGTCGGTATCGAACCGGTCGAAATTCCACTGGTGCCTTCCTAGTAAAACATGGAGAAAAACTGGAATTGGGTTATGTTTGCTCTGCACTGCGCAGCCTGTGATCCTTCCTCTACAGGGCTTAGATCTATATGCACAGCAGTCAAACCGGAGTTCAAAACAAAAAAAAAAAAACGTTTGATTAGCTGTCGCACTTGATTAATTAGGCGAGGGAGCCCTAAATCTTGATCTTGATTAAAATATGTTTAACGTCAAACGCTCCGTCCAATATATCTCCATGTTTACTGTGCAGCCTGTGATCATCCGCTGGAATGTGCATGCACGGACTATTGAAGTGCTTGTGTCAGATTGATCAGAGACTCGTGTGCATCTGGCTGTTTTCCCCCGTCGGATGTCCCTAAGCGGCCAGGCCCTCGTTCCCCCCGCGCTCGCACAAAGGCGCGTTTGATCTCGCCAATTACGCTGAACGTGGCGAGAACAGCTTGGCAGCCGAGTCGGTGTGTGTCGGACTCTTTTAACTGGCGTAGCAATTTGCCCAGAGGTTGCTAGGCCTGCAATCGGCGCCTTTTCTCGCTGCCTCATCAGTCGAGAGAAGAAGAAAGAGGAAGAACAAATGGGAATGGATGGGGGGGTGGTGGGGGTGGGTGGTGAGACATACAGAGAGAGAGAGAGAGAGAGATGGAAATGCCGGTTTTGAATGTGCTGTAATAATCACAACGCGAGACTCCTCATTAAAGACTGCGGGGCATTGTGGCAGCACAAAGACAGGTAGAAGAACGCTTCCCAACGAGCCTTCATCTGCTCGCTTCGCAAGTCCTGCCAGTCAATACGGGCCGTCCGCCTGAAAGGAACCGGCTTCCAATTAGACACCGCAGGCATGCGCAGCTCACTGCAGATATGCTGCAACACGGGCCTGGTGATTCATTAAACGAACATCCACACAGCTCGCTTCCACTGCAGACTACGCCTCCAGATCTGCAGTGCCGTCTGGGGCTGTTTAAAGTCCGCTCGGCCTCGCCGCCCTCCACCTCGTCGCCAATGGCGTCGCTGCTGACGCTCTTCCTTACGGAGGCACCGCGAGAGGCCTTGAAGCAGGCGCCGGTCTCGAGGGAGTGTCTCTTCCTTGTGCGGGGATGATTGTCGCCAAGCGGCCGGGTTATCAGAAAGACAGGGCTTGGAGAGTGTAATGCCCAATTAGGGGCGCTGCTCCGAGTGGGCTTCATTGTTGGAGCTTGGCGGTTTGCACAGGATTGAGAGAAAGCTAATGGGAGCTTAGCGTCATCTGTGAACTAATAGCATCTAATGTTTCAAAGAACATCGGTTTGCATCGGAGGGCTGCTAGTTAAACTGGCCCCTTACCTATGCATTCGCACCACCGTATATATGGACTTTTTTTTAGCTCCTACTTCAAGAAAGTCCCTTTTCTCAGAATCCTGAGTGACAAGTATGCGGGGATTGGTCTGTACATAGTGACGCAAGTGCCTTGTTGGGAGCAACACCATTTTAATATACTTGTACACCAGTAGATGTACAAACCACAGATCTTTGCGATAAAAATGGAAAAAAAAATACACAGACAAATGAAGTGACCAGTGAAGTCCGGACTTTACCGAGCCTATACGCGACAACACGATTTTGAATCATCTAAGCGAAATTCGTGTGGCTTACATGGCGTTCCTACTGGTGATGCGAATGCAAACCGAAAAGGCCCCATAAGCGCCACTGGGAATAGTTTCTCCCAAATTCGTCCCTAGAATTACATTTGTACATTAGTTTTTTGCTTTGCATTCGCACCCCAATAGGAAAAGACCCTATACACGGCGTTCTAAAAACTACAATCGTCCCCAGGGCACAGTTCTAAGAAATAAAAAAGTTTGCCCGGTGCAAAATCACCTTTTGAGCTGAGCGATCATCTGTTAAGTAACAGCGTCTAACCGTGCATGCTAAAGCCATTACATCACGATCGCACTCTAAATCTAGCGACAGTCTGTTAGCTGGACTATTATGAAGGCTGAACTTTGTGTTCCTCCCCGAGCCTGCTGGTTCAGGCAAGCCACCAACCAGCCTCTCGTATTCCTACGGCTCAAGCGGTGCAATCGAATCTGCTGACCCCAGAACAGCCTCTAAAGGCACTTTTAATGGCTGATTTATATTTATGGCCCACTTAAACGCCCGGTGAAGCTCGGCTGCCTTTCCCAGCCCCGCCTGAATGACTGAGTGACTTTCCCAGCTGAACGGTGACCTACCCCAGAACCTACAAGTGCAAGCATGCGGATTTGCGATCTAGCCGAGGCTGCCGCGAGACTTCTGCGGCCCGCCCTAAGGCTCTGAGTGAATAGAGAGGGCTCAAAGAGGAGATTAGAGTCATTCTGTGTTTGCTGACGGGATTGAGGAGGTTCAGGACCCCCTGCCCAAGTTCCTGCCAAGAAAAGGCAGGCGCTAAATCAGCGAAGGGAGGCAGAGAAACAGCGGGGGAAAAAAAGGCCCAGCAGGGACCTCATACATTATCCGTTGGCGTTGACATACAGTAGAAATCCTGGAAGACAGGATGGCACAGGAGGATCCTTTGAGTCGCCTAATTTGACCACCAGTGCTGAGAGGCTTTAAGAGGACCACCATGTGGAATGGAGTGACTTTATGCTCAGGCGGGCTTCAGTTAAGAGGCACCACAGGCCCGCTCCCTTCCCTCCCCCGCTCGTTTCCCCCTGCCCGGCCCAACCCCCCTGCTTGTTTTCTCTCGCCTCCCTCCTTCCCTCCGTGTACCTGATTTCCGACGGCTGGGTGACCTGAGCTCCGTGGCTGACATCTGCCACCACTTGCCTGTGTAATCACAGAGCCGAGAGAGGCGACTTGCTTACATTACCTCACCGCGAAGTCATGCAGGACGGCTAAAACAGAGTGCCTCGCCTCCTTCCTCACCGCTAATGCGAGGCAGGCAAGGGCTCACGTTTAGTGGAGAGGAAAAACTAAAGAGCTGCGTACGTTACAGTTAATAAATTAGCCCCGCCATTCCTGGCAGCGCTTTAATGACCGTAGCATAGACTCGCACACGCCGCTTCCCCGGACTCGGCCGGGGCTAGGGTCACTTCCAAATCGAGGAAAAAATTCCACTAAAATGTAATCAAGGGCGGATCCGCTCTTTTAGGGCCCCGCGCGCCGACGTGTGGAACGCATTAAAATAAATCGATTGCACGGAGCAGCCGAGCCGACCCCCGGCTCGGCGTCCGACGCTCTTGAAGACGGTCCAAGAAGCAATTAAGAAGCATGAGAGAAAAGCACGGTGATTGATCGCTCGCTGAGGGCCACGTCGCCACGATGCCCCTGTCCTTGCTGAGCGGGTTGCTATGGCAACAGGAGAAAGGAGACAGACTCGACTAGGCGGAGAGACGGGCTTCAGAGCCGGCTGACCGTGCACCTTCTCTTTAAGGTCTTTTGCCCGTTGCAGGATCTGAAAGGCGTATTGCCGGTGTTTTTGGCGCTCTGCTGCGTTCGGGTTGTAATCCTCCAGGAAAGGCTTTTATCCTGTTAGGAGGACATTCGAATGCAGGAGGACTGATAGCATTTGGTGAGATTGCAGGCATAGCGCCAGACACTGATAGGCAGGTTTACCTTTATGGTGGTTTCAGAAGCCGTTACCCATAGACACTATGCGCCAACTTTCGGCCAGAGATTGCTCACAAAGCCTTAAAACCTTCTTATATTTTGGGCCGAAGACCGGCCTGACACACGCACAGCTCTCATAATTATCTGTGGGCACTGGGGTCAAGTGGTCTCTCCCGTTTGCCAGGAGATTTCTGGGTGTTTTTTAATTACTCGTCTCATAGCCATCCGCTAGTCAGATCTCCTGACAGCTTCCGATCTGGATGGGTGAAGGATAAGACTTGTTTCCTTTGAAACGCCTGAAGCCGTTTGATCTACAGCTCACAGCACACAGTTCTGTAAACGTACACTCACGATTGCCGAGCGGCGCTCTGATTGACGGGGAAGAAAGGAATGCCATCTTCCCATCGAAACAGCAGAACCGAATGCGCCGGGTTAAGCGGCTTGAACATTTTGTTCTAGTCCAAATTTCACAGTACTGTGCAAAAGTCTTAGGCCACCATTAGATTTGTTGTTTTAGCAATAAGTATGATGACCATATTGTCGAAGGACCCAAAGATTTCAAAGTTGGATTCGTCAGTCCATAATCCTCTTTTCCACCAAACTTCATTCCAGTCTTTGTGAGCTTTAGCATATCTTAACCTTCCAAAAAGACCATCCCTGGTTAAGCTTCCAGACTGTAGACGGATAAACTGCTGCTGTTGCTCAAGTCTAAAGGGAGATCTCATCAAATACTTGCCACTGTAGCCTGAAGAAGCTTTTTTTTCCAATATATATTCAATTATTAATACTGCATACAGTATTCTTGTATTCTATAAGAGACTGAGAAATAATGATATGTGATTATACCAGTGCTGAACCAGTGGTTTAGCTGATCTACTGGTGGCCTAAGACTCTTGCACAGTACTGTATAGAGTTGCGGGATTTTGGAGCGATTTCTCTGAAGACAAACACACAGAAATTCAGTTGGAGCCGTTTACAACAATGCAATTTCCAAACGTGAGAAGCCCATTTCCTAAATTGATCCAATCCTCTCCTCGAAATCCTCCACTGCTTACGCAGAACTTCAAACCGTGACCACGAGCGGCATACTTTTCCACGAGCGGCACAGCGAATGGTCACCCTTTTGTTTACTTGTTGGTTTGTTCGCTCTGTGGTCAGAACAGAGTGGTTTGAAGGCACGTTCTTTGGAACGGCCACCCAACCAGCAGCTGATCCTCTTTGCGTCTTCTTAAGACATCAGGGAAGCTCTCGGAGTGGCTGAGCAGATGTGTCGTCAAGTTAATCAGACACAGGCAGGCCCAGGCTCTTTTCGAGCGGGGGGTACCATATTACTAGGACTTAGCACACTTGCTAGGAAGAAAAGCTGGGCCCCAGGTGCAAGCTTGCAGCAAATCAGTGGTAAAATCCTGCCGGCTTGTCTGCATATGGGGATGTCGCTACAGGATTTGGCTGCACCGCGTTGGGAGAAAACAGTACGAAACAAGAAGAGAGGGCAATTTAGCCGCAGGTATTGGAGTGGCACGCAGATGCCACTAGAGGATGAAATTATGAAGTTATGACGCTCTGAGAAACAGATGGCGGGATTGGATTTCGGCCTCCCGTGGCGCTCACTTAAACAAATCGCAGAGCAGAGCGTGAAGGCAAAATCGCCAAGGACCTCGAGTCGGGACTGATGCGGAACGTGCTTCCAAACATCCCTACGCTGAGAAGAGCCTTCTTTCTTTTTGCTTTTCGAACCAGCAACCCTTGGGAGCTAACCTCCGGATTTCTCCACAGAGTTCGAACGTCGCCGAAAAAAGTGGCGAGAAAGAACGAAAATAAAATATCACCGCTAAGGAAAGCAGACCTTTAAAGTGACACCGTGGCAGCCCCAGACTGGATTGATTATATCGTTTGCACCAGCACTGTGGTAGAGCAAATTATCCTTTGCTCCTTGGCTGACACTCCCATCAAAGCTCTGGCATGCACACACCACCAAGGTCTCCCTTTAATCAGATTTGCTGGAGTGAAAACACTCCGGCGCACAAAGAGACCATTGATGCCTGGTTGATGTCAACAAAGGGAGAGTCTTGACAAGGGAGGCGGAGCGCGAGGAAGAATGATGGAGAGGCAGAGGGAATGAGGAAAGAATGGAGGGGGAAGCCAGGGGAGGATGGGAAGATGCCTCTCTCTTTTTCTCTCTTTTTCTTTAAAACATTACCATTTCTATTACGTGAGGAGAATCTGCAGGACCGCCATCAATTAGCATCCCCATGACTTGAGCGGTTCGTATTATGAAGCGCTTCGGGGAGGGGTTTGTTTTTGGAAGGGCAACAACTGTTACAAAAACCTAACCTGAAAGGGTAATTATCTTGAAGGCATCTCCAAGATTCAGTCAGAGTTTGACTCCAGTTAGTGACTGTGCAACCTGCATCAGGAATGTCCTCTATTCACAAGACCTCTGATTAGAATTCCAGCTCCAGTCTGGTTTCCCGATCAACAGATTATATATTATTGCTTTCATTCATCCTAACTAGCAGTAAAACCAGTTAACTGTTACAGTCGTATCAGATGAAGCCAGCCCTCCGGCAACTGGATATTCTGGAAAGTTCTGTTAAGTTCTGCTAGGCTCACAACAGAAGCACTTTTCTGTAAGCACAGCAAACCTTTCTGTAACTTGGTGTTGATTTATTGACAGAAAAACACAAAATAACTAACACATCTGTAACACAACGAACATAAATATGTTGCTCTTATTTTATTTTGCTGAATGAACCTGTTAACATAACGAACATATGCGTCACGTAACTAAAATAAACGCAAGATAAATGTAAAATAACTAAAATCTCTAACGTTACACAACTAAAGTAAATGTAACATAACTAACCTAAACATAAATTAGCTAACATACCTGTCATGCAATGAACGTAAATGTTTCTCTATTTTACTAAATATCTTGATGCAATGTTAATGATTTGTTAAGTGATAAAATGCCTTTATGGTAATGGTCTGTTATTTTTTATTTAACATAATGCACACATACATTACATAACTAAAATAAACTTAAAAAAATAAATGTAACATAATTAACCTAATGCAAGTTAGACGTACATAACTAGCATACCTGTAACCTAACTAAAATAAATGTAACGTACCCAACCACAACCTAATATAAGCTACATAATTTAGTTAATTTAACTACCCAACACACAAAATACTTACAAAATGGGACTGTGGTGGACCAAAAGGTCCAGGGTTCAAATCCCACCTCTGCCAAGCTGCCACTGTTGGGTCCTTGAGCAAGACCCTTAACCCACAATTGCTTGGATTGTAAGATTGTTCCAATTGTAAGTTGCTCTGGATAAGGGCGTCTGCTAAATGCTGTAAATGTAAACGTAAATAACTGACATAAATGTTCCATAAATAAAATAAAAGCACCATAACTAAGCTTCACTTAAGTTAAACATCGCTTAGCTAAACATACCTGTAACCTAACTAATCTAAACGTTACATAACTAACCAAAACTTAAGTCGTTATGGTACTCTTCCGAGTTATTTTGCTGAATACAGTATTTTGATTGTGGAATTCCGTTCTATCAGAGCCTATAAAACAGGGATTTATTTGGACGGCAAATTACATAGAAGAGTTCATCGTTCATGAAGCAGCAAACTTCAGCAGGAGGTGAAAAATTGCTGTTTTCAGTCACTCCTCGAAATAGTCTTAGTAGACCACCATATCTTTACAGGATCATTCTACATCGCCCAAATCGAATTAATCCAGTGTTTGTTCTGGCCATGGGAGCACAGTATGATTTACAGATCTACAGATCCGGGCTCGGCATGGACAGGGCCATCTGAATCTGACCTGGGCTTCGTCCCTAATTGAATCTGCTGTCCTTGTTATGCTAACTTCATTTCCAATTTCTGCAGTAATCAGTTCATGAATAACTGTTCTGTGTCCAGTGCCACCACACATAACAGCGTGACTGACGGACACGGGCCTCGAAAAACAAGCGGCAAATTGAGACCTTCCCCACGCTGGATCGGTGGGGTACAGATATATAATCTCCACTGTGGGGAGCACGGGCAATGTTTATGTTTCAAGCTCTCTGGCTTTTATTTGTTTACAGACGTTTTTGGAGCACTTAACTGCCGGCGCGGGCGACCCGTGTTCGTTTCGTTGGACACCATAACGTAATGGGTCAATTACTGAGACGCGCTCTTACCTGTGGGTGGCCAACAGCCAAGTAATAGTGAGAGTAATAACAGAGTTTGGCCAGTAACAAGGCTGGTTAATGACAAAATGATCTGTACTTGCTACAACAAATGCAAATCGGCCACTTGAAGGGTCGCTTTGAAAGCAACAGGATCCGGTTTGAGCCAGGATTATTACGGCCATTATGGCCTGCAAAGACGCTGCTGCTGGATGGGCACGTTGTACGACTAAAGAAATAAATGGAAATGTAGAAGGATGGAAAAAAGAGGCCGTACGTGGCATGTCAGTGAGGGGACGCGGTTTTGTTTGACGTTAGCTTGAAGTCGAGGTCAAACACTGCGGTTGCGTCCAAAGCCATGGACGTTCTGGTATACTTGACGTCAGTCCAAACTAGCATTCTCATGCGTGGCAAGGACGTGACTTCTAGAACTGGCTAAATACTGACTGAGAGCAAGCCCAAACCTTTTCGTTTCAAATAATAACATTGTTGAGAGTACTTTCATTTGGAAAACGTCTGGCCTGGACAGGTGCTGCACAGACACAATTAGCCATTTTATTACCAATCACAGTGCCAGCATCGGCCGCAGATGTACATGTACCTCCATGCATGCTCATCCTGTCCCCCCCGGGAGCCCACCACTTAGCGGTGAAAAGAAGTGGGTGGCGGCCACAAGATGTATGGAGTCACTGGCCGGTGTAAGGAGACATGATTGCGCCAGAGAATGTCAAGAGCCTGAGGAACCACACATGGGAATAAATAAACTTGTCCCCAAGACTGTATACCGCCTGCATTGACTTTCGAGAACAAAAAGGTATCTTTTGGGTACGCTCGCATCCTCTGCGGTGGCGAGCCATGAGAAATGAATTTGCACACTCGCCGAACTTGAAAGACCTTCCTTTAATAAAGACTGGGAAGGCAAGAAGATGAGAAGCAACCTCAAAGGCGCATCGCCAGTCTGGGAGTAACGGAGCTGCGGCTCGGGGCGCCGGAGGGACAGCTGCAAGGGGCACCGTGTTGGTGATACACAAAGGCAAATTGGAGCGAAGACCCCCTGCTGGTCCATTGTGGCCTCCCGGCGGGCTCTGAATGGAAGGGAAAATGGCAAACCCAAAACACACAGGCACTCTTTGCTGGAGAACCATAAAACAGTCGACGTAAACAAAAGCTTAGGCTGCGCACCATGGCGGCGGTGGACCAAGCACAGAACTTGGATAATTGCATTTTTAGATTTTGCATGTTCACTTAAGTACAAACAAGTACGAAAAATACAGAACATGCTTTTTGTATCATCGTTCATTCTAAACTCCCCATTAGTAAACAACTTCCATTGTGGGATACAGAGCTATCTTTGCTTAGAGCAGGGGAGAAACGTTTCTCACGATGTTTGCAGGCTTCTCAGTTTCCTGCTCTCTTCTGAAATCTCCATGGGCAGTTCAATGCATTTAAGGAGCTTTTGCTTTTTTGTTGGGGTTTGTACATTTTAATATAGCTTTTGACTATACTTTCCACGGTTGTAACTTTTTTCCAGCCAGAGATAAACGTCCATTAAAAAAACAACAATGAAAAAACAACCTTTCCCTCTTATTTTTAGGGGTGCAGGGACTAACCCCTAAAAAGAGGCTAGACATGCCTATGCTGCCACGGCTAATCGTAAATATAATGGGAAATATGTTGCGGTCACATAAAAGACAGTTTCTCATGAATCAATGCGCTGTCCATGGCGTCACAGTGAAATACTATTTTACTAAGACTTAATATAAAACTTTTAAAAATCTTGACAAGAGACTCATCCAAAAGCCACAGATCATTCCTCTTTACCACACCTCTGATCATCTCTCCAGCTCACTGAGTTTTTCGTAATTAATTTGATCATCACATTCCGTTAATAGAGCGATCTAGTGTAGAGGAGTTCGAAAAGCCAATTACCACTGGAGAGCTTAATCTCAGAGCTGATGGCGTTCCATCAACGCTCTGTAAGAAACTTTGGCCTAAGCTCGCTCCTCTATTAATGGACGTGTTTAATCATTCAATTAATTCAGCCCAATCCGTTACTGAGGCTTCTATTACCCTCTTGTTAAAAATACAGATACTTTAGATTGTATGTCCAATTAGACTACTAAATATTGCCTTGAAGGTCTGGTCCAACTTCTTGGCATTGTGTCTGGACACTGTCCTGTCTTCTATTGTTTCATGAGATTAGACTGGCTTCATTCGTAATAGACACTCTCTAACATCTGGGCTCCGTTTAATGTAATTTCCAAAGCTTCTGTTTCTACCACTGAAGCTTTCATTGCTTAAATGCTCGGATGCTGAGAAAGCGTTTGAGAGAGTGGAATGGAATTACCCGTTACACCTTGGAGACTTTTGGGTTTGGGGTGAACTTTGTATCCTGGATCAAACTGCTTTGCTGTTTAACACAAGCTTGTGTTAGAACAAACAATATTCAGTCTGAATACTTTTGTCTCATCATCACGACGTGGTCGTCCTGTAAATCTCTTGTTATACGCAATTGCTATAGAACCGCTTGCAGTAGCTCTTCGTTCCATTCCCTGCTTTGCTGTGGTCTTTGTTCCGGCTGTACTTTCTACTCTTCAGTCATGTGGTCAAATGAGATTGAGAGAAAAGAGATTTCTCAAAGAGAGAAATGATGCTTTTCATAATTTACCCTATAAAATTGCCCAGCATTCCTTTAGGTACCTGAGTCACTCACACATTTATCGGCCCAAAGCACATTCTGAACATTGGTTTGTACTTCATTTATCACAGCAGCTTGAGGACATTCTGTTAAAATGAATCCAACTTGTCATTTTTTGTACCAGTTTTAATGTATTGCAATATTTCCCCTCAGTCTTTCTTTCGCATAATTGACGGATTTATACTGGACTGCATTGGGAATAAGAAGGTTCTAAATTGTGTGGGGCGGTGTAGTGGCTTGGTAGGTAGCACCGCTGCCTCACATCAAGAAGGACCTTGGTTCAATCCCAGCTGGAGCAGAATGGGTCCTCCTCGTGTCCATGTGGGTTTACTCCGGGTACTCGGGTTTCCTCTCACAGTCCAGGATAACTGATTACGCTAAATTGGCCCTACTTGAGTGTATATATGACTAGTCTCTGTGTCACCTTGTGTGTATGTCGCTCAAATGGCCATCCATGCCGACAGCGACGTTAAATAAATCCAAATAAACAAACACAAGATCTAGATTGCATTCACAGTGCTTGCTAAAACCTGAGAAACTTGGCATTACCAAATTTTCTAGGGAGCTCTTCGATCTCCCTCATGGCCATTTACAGAAGCCAACTCTGCTGAACCCGGATCCCTGACAGCTCTAATACACTCTCAGATTTTCTCTTCCACGCTTCCCAATCCCAAAAATACATTTGTTAAACTCCTGTCAGAATATAGATGCAGTTTAGATTCACAATGTTCTCCCTTCCCTTATAAACAGTGCCTCTTCAATTTGGTCCAAATTGCACACAGTGTTTTATTTTAAACAATAATATTAATGAAAACACAATATGAAAACCTTCAGCACAGTACTGTACAATACAGCCATTCTTATCTTTGTATCTTTTATAAAACTTGAAACATTTAACTGAAAACAAAAGGAACATTACAACATGGTAACATTTTTCGTTTAAGTGCTTCTAATTTTCTGTCATTCAGACGTGAATAAGATATATATATATATATATATATATATATATATATATATATGAGGTACAGCCTCATATCCAGGGACCAGGCATGCCACTATTTGACACAAAAACATAGCTTTATCCACAGTAAAGTGAAAGGCCGAATTTGTAAATGGGTTCTGCTGAAGACGTTAAAGAAAAGTTTTTACGCAGATTTCACACCAGTTCAGCAGAGATTTGGGTTCAACACCAGGCACGGAGAGGTGCTGGTCCTGTGAGAAGACAGCACAAAAGGGTGAAAAGGGAAAACAGAAAAAGGTGTTTATGAACTGAGAGACTGAACTATAGAACCAACAGAACTTCAGCTGCAGCAGAAAGAACATGTTTAAGAGTTCAGGCACAGCGTTCAAGGTCGGAATCTGAAGAAAACACAGCGGAGATTTCATAAACAAATGTGTGGAGTTGAATACTCTCTGTTACATCACCTTCAGGGAAAAGAAAACTTTCACGTAGAACCTAATCCTAAGAGCCTAATTATAGGCACTGGTGGAAAGGCTCCAGTTATGTATCTAATAGGAGTTATATTTAGTGGTGAGGTTTACCTGAATCTTACAGCTCCTCCATATATAAGTGTTTAAAAACAGTGTTTTGCAGTTTCAGTCCGTGGATCCTCCAAATATGCAGGATTTTGTGTTCTTCTTGCTTTTAACAGACCTGACTCCACATCGTTCGCTAGTTAGTAAAACCTCTTTGATCGTGTATCAGGAACAAAACAAGTGTAGAGCAGGCCATATGCATAAAATGGCTCTGGAAGTAAACTTTGGAGCAAAATGGTTTCTTCAGGCCATTAAGGGAAGACATGGTATGGCACATCTATCACAGACCATAGCCCAGACCCCATAGTCTCTGAGGAGTCTCTGAAACTCGACAGAGCAAGCCAAAGTGTCAGATGGAGGCATCGACCGACGACAAGTCATTACCTCGGACACAGAGTAGGTCCTGTCCAAGACTCCAAGACTCCCCTGGGTACACACATGATGCAACATGGAAGCACATCCAGCTGACAAACCTCACCTCGCCAGAGGCGGGATACGAACCAGACTGGCTCAGATAGGACAGCACTGGATCCCAATGCTGAGTCTCCCCAGTTGAACTGGCTCTCAGAGTGTGTGATCCCAGTGAGGGAACCTGGGCAAAAATGAAAGCGTCTAGACCACGTAGAGTTTGATGTTAAAAATTGATGGTTCTACATCACTGTTAAGTATAGTGCAAGATCTATGATGTTCTGGGCTGGTTTCCACCAAAACCCTTGGAACCCAGGACAATGCCCCAGAACAAAAAGTGGTCCAGTGGCCAAGCATTTGACCTGGCCTCCCAATCGTCAGATGAAGAAGAGGATATGCCACAGATGATCTAGTACACTGACATCTCGAGATGTTTTGTGTTTACCACGGGTGTGACCGTTACCCTTCCGTTCCTCGGGCCACTTTTGTTGGTGTAGTTGAGTCTCCACGTCTAAACCCACCCCTCCTTAGCAACCGCTCCAAAGGGTGTACGAGATCACTACCCAGTCTCAGCAGGACAGCCCATGTTCTAATTGGATGAATCAAATCATTGACCGAATCTGCATTTCTTGACACCAAATAAGCCGAGCCCGGCTGAACTTTGCCCCCCTCGGGATTAATTGCGCCGGCGGCGGACACAGGCGGCCCATTGTGTCTGCATAGAGATGGGATTTGCATGCGTGTTAGACAGGATTACTCAGGACAGGAGTCCATGCTGGGAACCCGAACCCCCCACAGCCCCGACCGCCTGCACTGTAAAGGACGACCATTATTCACCACGTCTCCAGCAACAGAGTGTTTGGGATCTAGGCTCTGGGTTTTGACTCCAGCGGTTCAATATTTAGACTTATTTGTCATCCAGCTAGAGCGAACGGAGCCAAGATGTAGCACGTACTCTGGCTCTCTTTAATTCAATATCCTTAAATTAAGGACATATGGCTGTCAGAGGCCTGGGACAATCGCTGTGCAGGACGATTACAGCACCATCAGCTGTAAGTTATTCAGAAATAACCCTGTGTGCTTGCTTTTTATTATATACAGAATATGGTGTTTAAAAAATGGATTTATATCAAACACATGCAGTCTCATGAAATGCATAGGCACGACTGATTAAGTTTGGTGGTTCCTGAAACAATATGGGACATTGGGTGTATGAAAAGTTCCCTTTTTCCAAGTTGGAGTCCTGTGAAACGTCGGTGTGGTCTTAGTGCGTTACACTTTTGGGGTTATCATTTCTTTTTAGTGCATACCCACTATTATTAGCTACACCTTTTTGTTGCAAGACTCGCTGTCCATTTTATCAGTTCCACTTCCTTTGTAGCACTTTCTAGTTCTACAATTACAGACTGTAGTCCATCTTTGCTCGTGCCCTTTACTCTGTGCTCTAATTTTCAGGACCAGCACAGAGCAGGTACTATTTGGGTGGTGGATCATTGTGTTAGGGTGTTGAGCTGGCACGAGCGGATCAAATACAGCAGCGCTGCTGGAGTTTGAAACACTGTGTTCGCTATTAGACACTCCTACCTTATTGGTCCAGCTTGTACATGTAAAGTCAGAGACAGGAGCTCATCTGTGGCTGCACAGTTTGTGTTAGGATGCTGGTGGCTGGGCATTATTGGGTGGTGAACTACTGTCAGTCCAGCACTGACACTCCAGCAGCACTGCTGTGTCTGAGCCACTCATACCAGCACTGAGAATAGTACCTGATCTGTGCTGGTCCAGTGGGGGCCTGACCATCAGAGTAAAGTGGACTACAATCTGTAATTGTAGAACTACAAAGTGCTTCTTTATGGTAAGTGGAACTCATAAAATATATAATGAGTGTAGAAACACAAGCTCCAAGGGGTCGCAAACCTTTGTGCTTTAATGCATACAGCTGTAACAATGATGTAACTCTTTCTAATTACCTCAGTACCTTTATTAGTTATTACTATCATCACTACTAACTGAATAACTCGTATATTATTGTGTGGAGACTCGTATTTCAGTCTGCCGTCTCCTTCCACCCCCTCCTCCACCTGTTCATCCGTCTCATTTTGCTCCCCCGGTACGAGCTTACACCGTGGATCTCCTGACAGCCGTATCCAAGGTTTAATCCGTGAACTTGTGATCTCACGCGACACTTCGATATCTGTGATTAATACTACACCCCTCTGTATGATCCACTCGTTAATACACCTGATTAATACATAAGCTAGTGGCTCTGCTCGGCATCGACTTCCACCGGCTAGTTGTGCTAACTTGCACCTCAGCGTGACACCTAGACCTGCCAGACCTGCCACATTAAATATGAATACCTTCTTAATAATACATCGGCGCTGAGTTGAGGAATGTAGCCAGCTGTGGCGGAGTCGGCGTGGGGCGAGCGTGATTAACCGCCGTGTCGCTTTAGCCATTCGCTAAACGTAATTAGGGACCCCTAATTGGAGCTCAGTGTGTGAGCGCGTGTATAAATGATGGTGTTAACGTCAAAACTATTCTTGGGTTCCAATATTCTGGTTCAATCCAATCACAGAAAGGGTGCAGAGTCTCATGTTGTGTGGAGTTTGCACGTTCTCCCCGTGTCCACGTAGGTTTGCTCCGGTACTCCGATCTCCACCAACATTCCAAAGACGTGGGTTAGGTTAACTGGAGTTTCTAAAGCGCCCATAATATGTGAGTGTATGTGCCACAGGATGGATTGGCACCCCGTCACACTAGATATTCGAAATTCTTGCACAAAACCAGCTGGCGAAGAAAGCGGCAATTCGGTCCCAAGTCCTTTCCTGTAGAGTTGATTCAATACATCATGATAATCAGTTGCTGAGTTCTAGAAAAGAAAGTGCTAAGCTGTGTAAGTACCAATTGCTTGCAAGCAATATGGAAATGCAGCGGCCTCGCTTCCATAGGAGGACAAATATGTGAGGAGGCGGTATGGAAATTGGACGCGATACGAAGCGCTGCCACCGCCTTCTCGGCGTCCTCGCGCTTCCCGTCCTGTTTTGTCTTCTGTTGCACTCTTTTTATCTCCAACACTTCACATCAACAGGCTCAGATCAAGCAGAACTCGGCCATTCATAATTGATAAGTGCTGTGTATCTGGGGCTTGGCGGGATTCCAAAACTGTTTTTACCATGACCTTGCTGACTTTCCCCTCAGTATTTTCCACTTTCCCAACACTTTATTAGCTGAAATAAAGTTTGCGAGATGAGCCTCCAGAGACGTGGCGTACTGAGGCAACATAACTGTAGGCTTCAGAGGCAGAGCTTACATAGGAGCAGTGGTGTAGTCGAGACCATCTACCCAGAGACCGGGGCTAAAAAAGTACAAGACCGAGCTCGAGACCACTCACCGTGCTGTGGCCTGAATTCTCCAGTGTCAACATGCATGTATTAGTGAAGGAAAAGGTTTGAGACTTGTGGCCAATATTCTGGATAGTTCAGTTCTACTCCGCCTACTCCGACTGCTTTGACTTGAACTTAACGCTGGAAGGAGTTCTTGGAAAAACAAAAGCTCCGTCCTCACTCTTGCAGAACAGTATATTCCAAAGTATTGGCTAAACCTTCATAGGTGAGGGTCACTGTGTTTCCAGACGTTGTCAGCATCAGCCCATTGCTCATTCACACTTACACCTAAGGGCAATTTGGAGTAACCAAGTAACCTACCGGCATGTACTTGGGATTGTAAACAAAACCCGAGTACATGGAGCTAACCTCAAATATACAATAACTGGAAAATGGTAAGTGCTCTTTATTTTAAGACTGTCGTACAGAATTTCCACTCGAGCTAATTATCCACCGGAAACTGGAGTACCCAGAAGTAACTCCCACACTGTAACTGGAAGAGGCGAGTGCTTTTCATTTTTAAGAGTACCTCATGCTACTACAATAAGACAAACTCAAAGAATCTGCAGACAAAGTAAGGCCTCTTTTTTTTAGAAGGGTTATGACTGAGGGAAAGTCATTTAACTGCAGAATAGGTAAGCGCTCTCCATTTTCAGGGTAACTCTTACGTATACTTTCTAGCAAACCCAGTGAATTTGCAGGCAAGTCCACTGGGGGTCTCTTTAGAAGGGGTCCATGGTATGATCCTGTACATTAACCATTGTAGGTTCCAAATTTGGGAGGTTAAAGGAAACTGGAGGAACTGAAAGAAACCATTGGAGAGTAACTTGAGAATATTTAAGTGCTCTCCGTTTCAGGAGGACCTCGTACTTACACATTCAAGCAGACTCATGGAAGCTGAACAGAACTGGCAGGCAAGACTGTGGAGAGCCTCTGTGCCTTTTGGTTAAGCCATTAACCATTGGCTTAACCAAAAGTCTTAGGCCACCACTAGATTTGTTGTTTTCGCAATTGTATAATGACCACATATAATTATTTCTCAGTCTCTTTATTAAGATACAAAGCGAAACTAAAGGGAAAAATATCAGTATTTAGTGCAACCTCCCTGAAAAAGTGGTTTCCTGGCTGCTACCCTTCCACAACGACCAATCCTGGTCAAGCTTCTTCGAACTGCACATGGTCAACTTGGCACCCTGATGAAGCTGCCAGATACTGCTGTACTGAAGTGCACCACTGTAGCCTCTAGGAGCTCTTTTCTGATTTGTATAATTTCTTTAATACCGCATACAAATGTCCTGTATATTCTGCTTGTATTGTAATGAAGAGACTGAGAAGTAACGATACATGGCCATTACAGCAGTGCTAAAACAACAAATCTAATGGTGGCCTGAGACTTTTGAGACTCCAGAGAGTAACAAACTGGTCCAATTGTCACACTTGGAGGTCCTATTAGAGACGTGTCCTGGTATGATGCTGTACTTTCTGCAAAATGACTACGTGACTTTACCCATCGCAGGCTTGGTGGGAGACGTCCTAGGGTCCAGGATTTAGGGAATTTGATTCTAAAGCCCCAAACAAGCTAAGGTCCTGCCTGTTCTGCGTGTTGCACGAGTTGGTCAAGTCGACAAAGGTATGTACAAACAGTGTTGGTGTATGTGTGTGTGTGTTGCTTTGAGGAAAGTGTCCACTTACATCAAACAGCTTGCTTCATAAGTTAAAACCTTGGTATTCCACAATATGGCAGCCCCCCCATGATCAGGACTAATAGATTACCTGTCAACTGCAATGAAGACAAATGGAGCCAGCTGCTTCCTTTCAAGGTTGATTCAAGACCCGGTTTTAAGGGGCAACAGGTCGAGGGGATTTTTCCTCATACAGGTAATGCACAGGTAATGCAGTTCAGGCTCATGGGAGATGGACTTGAACGTGTATATCGCTGTGTGTGTGTGTGTGTGTGTGTGTGTGAGTGTGAGAGAGAGAAGCTCTCGCCTTAAGGATGATGCTCTAATGAGATTTGCAATCGATCTCTTGTGACCTCATGTGACACGCTTATCAGGTTGTAATAACTTCCATGCGAACACATAATGAGATCAGGATGTGGATACAGAGCGCAGAGCCGACACAGGACGCTCGGGTCAACGCGAACCAGAACGCTCGATGCAGATCGGATGATCATCTAAAGCTAGGCTACATCTCAGCTGAGAAATCAGCGTAGCCGTCGCGAAGGTCCATGATCTTTCCCAATCTGCCTCGCCGTATTACAAATGTAGTCAATCAGCCAAGGCTTCGGAGTTTTGCTTCTTTAGCTTTTATACAGAGCTACAAGGTTCCGGTTCGGCTTCGGAACTTACATGTTCGTTGATAACGTAAGGTGAACAGAACACAAAAAGGCGGTCCTCTGAACCTCTACAGAGATAAACAACCGATGTCAAAGCTGATAGCCAAGCGAATTCCAAACCCACAACTTTTACTGCCGGGGATTTGCATCCGTTGAGAACTGGGGCTTTGGAGCAGAGATCCTGCTACATGCTATCCATACACTAGAAGACCTTGAAAAGACTCTGAAAAGACTCTCAGTCTGACGTTCTCTCACATCTGAAGACAAACCACAGAGCTTTTAGTCACAGACTATGATTTTATAAAGGCTATTTACAAGACTCTAATCAATCAGTGAATAAAAAACAGCATTGCCAGCCATACAGGTTGTAAAATAAATAAAGTGCCAAAGTGTTTATCTCCATTATTTTCTGTAATTATTTAGTCATTCCGCCGATTTGGCGGCATTTGCTCGTTTTAAAAATTAATTTCCTATCAACACACATATTTAACTATTCATAATGAATACTGGCCACGCATTTATTTTATTTTCACATGGTTTCTCCTCTTACTCTTCCTCTTTCTATGAGGACTGGGTTTTCAGCACAGACTTACAAATACGTCAAACGTAACCACATGGCATCGGTACTAACAGCATCAGGACACTGGGCACATTCCAATGATTTAACAATTTTTACAATAAACAAAACATCTAAACATAATTTTGGCAACGGAATAGTACGTTGAGATTGAGCTTCTCGGTCGTAGTCACAAAATCATCAAATGTACAGGAAAAAATGTGAGAGAACGTATTTTTGCTCTTCAGAAGATCCAGCTTCCTACTGAACGTTTGTCTTGTGGGATGTTCCCTAATTTCCAGAAGTGGGACTACATTAGGGTAACAGGACTGAGAGAAATCGCAGACGTGACTCAAATGTGTATGGCTCGTGACTTTATTCAGACACTGGAAATTTGCTGCGACAGTGAAATCGCTCGAAGTCGTTTGGTGTAAGGCCGGCGTTACTGACACAGCCGTCCCCATAATCTACAATGAGACCAAAACCAAAGTGATGGAATCACCGTGAGGAAAAAGATGCATTAAGATGCATCGATAATCGATTATTAATCGTATCGCAGCCCTCTGAATCATAATCGAACCGAATCATGAGGTGCCAAGCCAATCCCACCGCTAGAATCCATGAAGCAGAGTAAAGCCGAGTAATGACAATACTAGCTAGCTGATATGATTGTAGCAGGTCTCCATTTTACAGAGAGTAATGGTGCAGTGCCAAACTGGCTGATTAAGCGTTTTGTACACGTGCAGTGCTCGATTTTAGCAAGATTCAAAAAGCCTGTGTGTTTATGATTCTGAATCGCGCTGCATGCTGGCGCTGCATTATCCCGACGCCCCTAAACGCTACAGTGTGTAACCTCTGACCCCGTCCTAACCGAGGCCGCTTTCCCTCCGCCCTCATAGCGGTCCCGTTTGCCCTTTAGCTGCCCGCGTTGTTTTTTTTTTTTCTTCTTTTTTTTGATGTTCAGCATACTCAGCCGACACATTCAATCCCGAGCTGCTCCATGATGGCTGACACACTTGTCAAATAGGATTTGGTTGGTGCATGAGCTCAGCCCACTGCTCCTCTGTGACATTTGCAATCCGAGTGCATAAATCTGTCGCACTAAAATGCCAAAGCGCTACGTCCCGTATAAAATCTCCCATTCGTTTATAAAGAGGAGCTGCACGTTCTCCTCCATTACCACTCCGCTTTTCTGTGACCGGCACGCTCCAAAATACGTCAGACATGCCCTAAAGTCAGCCATAAAGTTAAGTCATGTCCTTAACTCAGCCATGCTGTTAAAAGCCAATTCACACCTTCGGTCTGTTGTAGCCTAAAGTCGGCCATACTCTAAAATGAGCTGTAAAGTCAAGCATGCCCTAAAGTTAGCTATAAAGTTAGCTGTGCCCTAAAGTTGGCTCTAAAGTCAACTGTTTAGTCAACTGTACCCTAAAGTCAGCTGTAAATTCAACCAAGCCCTAAAGTTGGCTATAAAGTCAACTGTACCCTAAAGGTTAGCTGTAATGTCAGTTGTTTGCCCTAAAGTTGTAATGTTCACTGAGCCAAAAAAGTTAGATGTAAAGTCAGCCATGCCCTAAAGTTAGCTGTAAAGTCAGCTGTGCCCTAAAGTCAGCTGTAATATCAACCATACCCCAAAGTGTAAAGTCAGATGTGCCCTAAAGGTTAGCTGTAAAGTTCAGCTGTGCCCTAAAGTCAGCTGTAATATCAACCATACCTCAAATGTGTAAAGTCAGATGTTCCCTATAGGTTAGCTGTAAAGCAGCTGTGCCCTAAAGTCACTGTAATATCAAACCATACCCCAAAGGTGTAAAGTCAGATGTGCCCTAAAAGGTTAGGCTGTAAAGTCAGCTGTGCCCCTAAAGTCAGCTGTAAATATCAACATACCTCAAATGTGTAAAGTCAGATGTTCCCTATAGGTTAGCTTGTAAAGTCAGCTGTGCCCTAAAGTCAGCTGTAATATCAACCATACCTCAAATGTGTAAAGTCAGATGTTCCCCTATAGGTTAGCTGTAAAAGTCAGCTGTGTGCCCTAAAGTCAGCTGTAATATCAACCATACCTCAAATGTGTAAAGTCAGATGTTTCCCTATAGGTTAGCTGTAAAGTCAGCTGTGCCCTAAAGTCAGCTGTAATATCAACCATACCTCAAATGTGTAAAGTCAGATGTTCCCTATAGGTTAGCTGTAAAGTCAGCTGTGCCCTAAAGTCAGCTGTAATATCAACCATACCGCAAATGTGTAAAAGTCAGATGTTCCCTATAGGTTAGCTGTAAAGTCAGCTGTGCCCTAAAGTCAGCCTGTGTAATATTCACACCATACCCCAAAAAGTCAGATGTGGGCCCTAAAAGTTAGCTGTAAAGTCAGCTGTGCCCTAAAGTCAGCTGTAATATCAACCATACCTCAAATGTGTAAAGTCAGATGTTCCCTATAGGTTAGCTGTAAAGTCAGCTGTGCCCTAAAGTCAGCTGTAATATCAACCATACCTCAAATGTGTAAGTCAGATGTTCCCTATAGGTTAGCTGTAAAGTCAGCTGTGCCCTAAAGTCAGCTGTAATATCAACCATACCCCAAAGGTGTAAAGTCAGATGTGCCCTAAAGGTTAGCTGTAAAGTCAGCTGTGGCCCTAAAAGTCAGCTGTAATATCAACCATACCTCAAATGTGTAAAGTCAGATGTTCCCTATAGGTTAGCTGTAAAGTCAGCTGTGCCCTAAAGTCCAGCTGTAATATCAACCATACCTCAAATGTGTAAAGTCAGATGTTCCCTATAGGTTAGCTGTAAAGTCAGCTGTGCCCTAAAGTCAGCTGTAATATCAATCATACCCCAAAGGTGTAAAGTCAGATGTGCCCTATAGGTTAGCTGTAAAGTCAGCTGTGCCCTAAAGTCAGCTGTAATATCAATCATACCTCAAAGGTGTAAAGTCAGATGTGCCCTAAAGGTTAGCTGTAAAGTCAGCTGTGCCCTAAAGTCAGCTGTAAAGTCAATCATACTCCAAAGATGTAAAGTCAGATGTGCCTTAAATGTTAGCTGTAAAGTCAGCATTGCCCTAAAGTCAGCTGTAAAGTCAGTTGTGCTCTAAGGTTAGTTGTAAAGATAACTGTGCCCTAAAGTCAGCTGTAATGTCAACTGTGCCCTAATGTCAGCTGTAAAGTCAACTATCCCCCATACTTGTAAAGTCAAATGTGCCCTAAATGTTAGGTGTAAAGTCAGCTGTTCCCTAAAGTCAACTGTAAAGTCAGCTATGCCCTAAAAGTTAGCTGTAAAGTCAACTGTGCCCTAAAGTCATCTGTAAAATCAACCATAGCCCAAATTTGTAAAGTCAGATGTGCCCTAAATCTTAGCTGTAAAGTCAGCAGTAAAGTCAGCTGTGCCCTAAAGTCATCTGTAAAATCAACCATAGCCCAAATTTGTAAAGTCAGATGTGCCCTAAAGGTTAGCTGTAAAGTCAGCATTGCCCTAAAGTCAGCTGTAAAGTCAACTGTGCCGTAAAGTCAGCTGTAAAATCACTCATACCCCAAAGCTGTAATGTCAAATGTGCCCTAAAGTCAGTTGTGCTCTCAAGTTAGATGTAAAGTCAACCATACCTCAAAATTGTCAGATGTGCCCTAAAGTCAGCTGTAAAGTCAGCTAAGCACTAGAAGTTCAGTCACAATTATGAGTCAGTCATGACCTAAAATGACTCCATGTCTTTCTTAATACAGTAACGTATTTCACATGCAGCTCATTTATTAACAGTTCAAACGTCTGCCCATTATAAGTGACTTTCTAGAAAACGGTTTCCCCCCTGGTGTGTTTCAGTTTTGTTCCCGGTTAGTTCTCCTTCCACTGTGGATAAACAGTAGCTTAGCCTGGACTAATCCCTTATAACCGAGGAACGGTGAGCGTGAGGTGATGAGTGTGTTTAAATCAGTAAAGTAAAGCGTTTATTAACAGCAGAGACGCGAGGGATCATAAATATTTACCTTCTCGGTCGCGGTAAGGAGCGGAGGGGATATCATTACCGAGCCGTCACTCAGCATCAGGCCGGCGCGCCTGGCAGAATTATGAGCGGTTTATGATG
This sequence comes from Ancistrus triradiatus, assembly GCA_025084515.1. NCBI lineage: Eukaryota > Metazoa > Chordata > Actinopteri > Siluriformes > Loricariidae > Ancistrus > Ancistrus triradiatus. The sequence continues at coordinate 122,598 of JAJAGP010000034.1, read as the reverse complement.
AATAACGTCACAGCGCTTTTGAAATGCGGCGCATTAGCAGGCCGCGGGCTGTGTGGCCGCCATGTAAATGTGTGTACGGCGCGGAGATTACAACCTGACAGGCCAAACAACACCGAGCGCCGATCGCAAGATAATCTGGATTAAAGTGTTAAAGGTTAAACGCAGATTCCTCGGGATTTTCTGCACTAAGACCCAAACAGTGACAGATGTGCATAAATAGTGAAAATCAATTTTCCATATGTAATGAAAAGGCGCCCAACAGCATCATTAACATTCAGGTGGCTTCTGGCGTTCCTGCCATTTTCATCGACTTTAATCTCCGATTGCCAAGAGGAATGCGGCTCAGTTCCTCGCTTTATTAAAAGTAAATATGAATGCACAGTTCAGTTTACGTTTCGGAGATCCATTCTGAATGTAATTTCTTTTTAATTCGGGTAATTTATTGCACATTTTCTTTCTTTCACGTTCGCATACATAGAAGAGATGCTGTGGAGGAACAGCGACCTCGTCTGGACAACCGTTGCAAAAGCCGCTATAAATAACGAGATTATTCATTCTTCCGTTCACTTATTATTATTATTATTAGTAGTAGTAGTAGTAGTAGTAGTGCTCTTGTTTTTTATTTTATTTAAAGTCATATGTTATATGCAACCACATAAAAAAATAAAAAAAAAATATTTAAAACGGGATAAGACATGCCACTGATATAATTATATTTACTTATAAATAAGTCTTAAAGATAAAAAAAAATCGAAACTACCAGTAGATAAATAACAAAAATGACAACTATATGTATTCAATTATTTTAATATTTGTTTATAACATGTGTATGTAATAAAATAACCATATAAGTCAATCAAATAAAATATGACATCGTTAAGGTTTAACTCATCAAATTCTAAGCAAATTAAATGTTTTTTGTTTGAAAATCATGCATTAATCAAATATTGAATATTGTATATTTAATATATCACTGCATCCTCTTATTTACACATTATATGTTTTTCAGAAACATCTGAATGAATAGGGGAATTGGAATGAATGGGTTAATTTAAAGGTTGTGTGTGAGTCAGTCTCTCTCTCTCTCTCTCTCTCTCTCTCTCTCTCTCTCTCTCTCACGCTGTTCGAGGTCTGCTGCTCCTGGCACAGGGCTGTAACTACCACCGTTCCAGCATCTGTTCCACCTGGTAGCACACGCGCTCGAGCCCCAGCCAGACGGACCACCGAGAGCCGCTGTCCGGAATGGAAATCAAAAATTAGAGATCTTTTCATTTCCCTCGGCCATCTGGACATGACTGGAGTAAAGTTCTGCTGCTGCTTCGTCTCTCTGCCATGTCATTAATACAGTGTGTTCAGCACCAACTTCACTATATTTTTTAGTAAATGGTGTTTCTTAAAAGTTATCCCAGCATTTAGCAGATTCTCCTTGTCCATAAAAATTACAATTGAGGATTTCAGTAAGGATCAAATCCAAGCAATAGATGGTAAGGTCCTTGCTAAAGGACCCATCTATGAAAGACTGGCAGAGCTTGGATTTGAACTCACAACCTTCTGATTAGTGGTCCAAAGCTTTAACCATTAAGCTATAGGATATCCTATCACTGAGACAGGATATACTCAGAGACATTAAAAGTGACAGCTTGGTGTGGCTGAGATTTGAACTCACAACCATATGTTTAGTAGTTCAGAACCTTAACGACTAAGCTATGACTGTTATACAATTGAGACATTATATAGTCATACATTCTAAGCAACTTGAGGTAAAGGGACTTGATAAAGAATCCAACAGTGGAAGCTGGACAGAGCTGGGATTTGAACTCACAACCTTCTGATTAGTGGTTCAGAACCTTATCCACTGATGTGTGTATTAATTGACGCAGGATATAATCTAAGCAGTTGAGGCTGAATTGTAACCTTCTTGCCTGGGCAAATTGACGTGACCGTAGTTCTTCATTCTTCACTCTCGGAGTCATTTGCGTGCCGGACTACAGGGGGCTCCACCAGCTTTTCATAGGATGAAACCGTCATGATCTAAGCACAAAACACATTCAGTTATGACTACGGCTTTTAAGAATCATTTTACTATAAGTTTGGACTATACTATCCATGGTTTAGCTTACCAGAGAAGTACAGTTGCTGTGTTTAAGTCACAGTTGGCTAGAAACTAGTTTTATTAGTAACGTGAATGGCGTTGCTGGGCAGATTTTTAGACTGGGCTGAAATCTGGCAACCCTAACCAGCAAACAACGCTGTTGTGAAAAACACCACACAACTTTCATTAGGCAGCAAACGATTCCATAAGCACAGGTTTGTCCTATAATAAGTGTTGTACCTATTGTTTACAGTATCATACAATATTATATTATATTATAGCCTCCTAAACTTTCTACTTTAGGCACCACGGTGGCTTATTACATACTATCACTGGCACACGACCCCAAAAGGACTAGCATTACCACGAATTTAGATTAAGAATGCTGATTTAGGGTCACTTTCATCTCGAACGATGTATGAGCCAAAAGAAAGGTCTCCAGGTTACACAGTGATGTGTTCAATCTACCGATGTGATTTGACGTGCATGATATCTGTCACGAGGTATTAGATACGTTAAGAAACGTGGGCCGAAGGATCTGGCAGACATGCCTTAGGCGAATATCAGAACTCAGACGGTCCAAAAGGCGCTCAGAGGTTGTCCTGAGGGTACGCAAAGGTTTGACTCAACAGCATATGGACCCAACTCACTGACCATAATGAGCGTGAGAAGGAACAGCATCATTCCCAGCATCACATACAAGTTGCCAGTCAGACCGCCTGCCCACAGTGGACCCAGGATGGTGGCCAGGCCGCCAACAGAGCGTCGAACGCCCTGGCTGAAACCTGAAGGTAGACACCATAACACGGGATCAGAGGTAGAATGAATACAGGAAGGCAGGCTTTGAAACAGTCACTTGTTTTGTCTCACAGACGTCAATCAAAATACATTAAAAATAAAACATTTCCAGCTTTGTAACTAGACTGGGGAGTATTTGCTCGTTCGTCCTTGCAAAATTGTTCAAGTTCAGTCAAATTTCATGGAAGAGTGGAAATGGATTGCTCTCTTCAAATCCATCCACAGGTTTTCCCATCAGATTCAGGTCAGAGCTCGGACTTGGCCACTCCGGAACATTCACGTTCCTATCCATATAAGTTTTTCGCCGGTGTGTTTGGGGTCGTTATCCTGCTGGAAGATGAAGCAGATTTTCCTCAAGAATTTGGATACCAATTGCCCAGTCCCTGAAGAGAAACACCCCCACAATATAATATTGCCTTCACCCTGCTTCACAGTAAGAATATCGACTTTGGTTGGTATGCTGTCCAAAAAGTTAAATCTTGGTTTCTTCTGGTCATAAAACTGCATGACCTGACCAGCAAATGAGACCTTCTTGTCACCCTGCCATGTGGACCAGCTTTATATAAAGCTCGTGAGATTGTTGTCGACATACAAGTCCTTTGAAGTTGTCTCTGGCCTCTTGGTAGCTTCCCTGATGAATATGATCCTGGTTTGTTCATCCAGTTTAAAGAGACGGCCCAATATAGGCAAGATGTTGGTGGAGCTATATGGACCAGCTTTGTGTAAAGCTCGTGAGATTGTTGTCACATGCACAGACTGGCCAGTCTCACATATAAAGTCCTTCAAAGTTGTCACTGGCCGCTTGGTCATCAGTTTGGAGGGATGGCCTGATACAGGCAAGGTGTTGGTGGTCCCATACACTTTCCACTTCTTAATAATGCTCTGAAGGCTAGCCTCGGGGATAGTTACAGCCATAACCTTTTAAAAGCATCTGTCAAACCAACCGCGGTGAATTATTTGCTTGACTACTAGTAGTGGAATCCTGAAAGAACAGCTGGTTTTATTGTGAAGCACAAAACCACTACAGCTGATGTCAGGTTCTAGTTTGATCAGGAAGGTGACTGGTTGTACCTTAGCATGTTTAGTGGAGTATCCAAACCGGGAATTTTCCTAATTAGATTTCAGTACCTGATCAGAATAAACCTACCTGTATGGGCACTTCCCTGAAGTAGAAAAGATCTCTCTCACACCTATACACACCTTGTGTCTTCTCAGACGTGATCTTGGAGAAGAGGGACACCTGGGACACCGCGACGAAGGGAAGTCCCAGTAGCTGCAGGAACACGCCGATAACGAATGAGGTCAGCTCGAACGCAAAGCCGCCTGATCATGATATACACAGGAGAGCAGACATGTTGTAATTGGTTTGAAGGATATTCCAAATGCAGTAATGTTTTTAGTGGAGTTAAATCAAGTATCAGAGGATTCTAAGGCGTACACAGTGTACTGATGCGTTTGCACCATGTACATGTTCTCACAGATTTAGTCTGGAGCTTTATGCCAGCTCTAGGTTGACCATTTCCACCACTTGACAGCAGCTTTGAATATCAGTTTCCCCTGCATGTCCGTCTAGCTTGAATGTTAGGGTCCACAAGTTCACATTTGACTGCATGGTGTCCTACAGACTGACACCTGATTCCGACACCGCTGCTGGCCCATGGTCATTTATACATGATATAGGTTGAACTAGGTTGACCGTCCACACTGCTGAGTCAGTGCCCTCTCTCAGCCCTTTTGCACCCCATTGTTTTGTACGTGCCGCATTTTTATACAACAGCATATCTTCCAAAAAAAAGAAAGACTGCAGCAACAAAACAGCTCCACACGAGCCACCTGGCATCAAACAGAGTCAGCATATTGTGGCTGTCTGTGTGCAGGTGCATGCTAGTCTGCCTGGGCAAGTGGCCAACCGAGCTCACACTCCATCACACACACACACGCTCACCCCTGGGTTCGGCGAGGAAGACGAGGCACCAGACGCAGGCTACGCAGCTCATTAGAAGGCCGGCAGCGAGCAGCGCGCGGTCCTCCAGCACGTGGCTCAGCCAGCGCACCAAGAAGAAGCCGCCGATCACTTCCACGCCGCACAAGCCGTACATCACGCTGTTCCCCAGCTCAGCAAAACCAAAGTACTTCTGAGTCAGGGGTGTCACCATGGTCTGGACAAGGACACCTTGTGTTAACTCTCATGTTCCAGGCATGTTTGTCAGAGGCACAATCAAATGGGGAGTCCCCACAGAAAAACAGGGTCAACATTCCAAACAGAGAGTTACCCGGCTTGTTGGAGTGGCATCTACTGTGCCATTATGCAGCCCCACATGTTACTTGACTTAGTGTTTGTAAATGCTTTGTACCAGTGAGGGTCATGGTGGGTGAGAGCCAGTTCACCTAACGGTATCTTTTTGGAAGTGGAAGGAAAACACTACATGCTGTGCCACCTTACTGCATGCACTGCCTATAGAAAATAATCAGACTCCTGTAGCTTCAATCGTCAGCTGTTTTCTCTCACAGCCTGAAATCCAAATTCAAATCCATTTAAAGAGTCTTTTACAGCTTTACTTATACATTTTGCCTCACAACATGTACCAAGAAAAAGGCAATAGTTCTGAAAATGTCTCAAATATGAGTTGGAAAAAGTGATCAACCGACTGATTTAAGGCCTAGACGTTTCAGGCCGAGGTCTTAAGAATTTAAAAATCTGCCTTTCTGAATGACCGAAAACTAGTACGAGTGGAATCTTGCGACACCTGCTGACAGAAAAGAGAATCGCAGTCTTGAAAATCATGTTAGTAGGTGTTTCAAGCAGATATTTGATTAATTACATTTGAGGGCTGTAATATGTAATTTCTAAAAAGCGGAAATTCGATTGAACTTATGTTCATTTTCCGGTGTGTAAAAGCTTAGGATTTGGACTGGGTCTGATTATTTTCTGTAGGAACCAGATAACTCGCGTCTTATTGAATCGGAACACTGTTTTCCAGTCTGAGGTCAAAAGTAACATTTGATTGAAAGAAAAGGGGGCTCCGGGTTAACCCTGAGGTAACAGAACGACCCCTGGCTGCTCTCACCTCGAGCGCAGTCTGATTGAAGAGCGTGATGAACTGGGCGGTGAGGAGAACCACCACCTCCTCCCTCAGGAACTCTGCGGAGAGAGAGACAGTTACGTAGAGACTGAGATAATTGCGAGAGACAGAGCTCTGGCACCGATCGATAAGGACTATATATCACAATATAGCCACACAGAGACTTGGATCATCTTCAACGACAGATCCTATCAGTAAAGAATAGCTTTTAAAAAGAGATGCAGCTGCTTTCTAACGTCTGCCTTCACGCCGGGGGGCAGCAGCAGTGTCGTCTATCAAAACAGAAATATACACATCGCCGAACTTAAAGAAAGCACCTTGGCTGGCGCTGAAGTTCTCAAAGGGGTCGCTCGGTGCATAATGCATGTCTGTAGAAGGCACTGTTCCATCCTGAGACGTCTCCTGTTCGGCCGAGAGCCGTGTCTCAGTTTGATCAGACATCATCAAGTTGTAGGAATCCGACCCTAATATGCCGCTCTCGCCCTCTGAGGTGACTAGAGGCTCCTGTTCATTGTCCCCGAGCCGATGGAGAGCAGTATGACAGTCATGTTTTACATCCAGAGGTGGGACTTCCCAGTACAACAGAGCGACGGCTACCTGGAGCAGCAGCCACATGGCACACATGAAGAGCTGCAATGGACACACATGATAAGGGTTGGCTGTAAAGCAATGTATCATCCATATATTTTTGGACACACTTGGGACAACCCTGAGCCTCCACTGTTGGGTCATTACATATTTATTGAGTAAGCATTAAGAGGCGTTATTAGTAACAGCGCAGTATTAGCAAATCCCCTAACTATTCAACTATTCAAATATATTCATAAATTAAAATCTGGTGCTACAAACACTGTAGGTGTGATTCTTTACCCCGGGTGCTGTGTACTTGTTCACGATGAACGGTCCTAGGCGAAAGTCGCACAATCGCAGGAAAATGTTAAACGCAGGACCTAGCGACAACAAAATACAACAAGATGTTATGTTTGCGTAACACATAACCAACAGCGTTACCTCTCTTAATCAGTAATCATAACATTTCACAGTACTACAATACAGCAGTGATGTTATGCAGCTATTGATTGAGTGCTAGACTACAGTGGACCTGGACCAACCAATCAGCAGTCCAGCCTGGCGTGACGCCATCACAGCAGCGAACACCCGCGCCCGTTCTTCAGGCACGGTGGTCCGTGTCAGGAAGCCGAAGATGGATGAACCTGCACCAGCACCAATGCCTGAGAGAGGTATTATGGTAAGTCATCGTGTACAAAGGACAGTCATTTTCTCCTGAGTACAAGTGAATGCATTTCATTAAATACACACGGAATATGCAGAGACAGAGACTAAAACATCCAACTAACAGGTATCCAAAAACAAAAGGTTCAGGAAAAATAAAATCCACATGCATGTTGGTACACTAATAAGAAAACACTCCATGCCTTTACAAAATACCAACAAGAAACGCTGATTATAGAAGGAAAGTGGTGGGACATAAGGGACAAAAAGAGTCAGAGTATGGAAGACGAACAGGGACAGAATCTGAGCAGATTACAGGTATGCTCTGTTTAACGTCCATCCGATCAACATCCGTTCGCTGTAAGAAATATAACAGAAAATAAAAATCTGTCTCATATACATCTAATTCACGTCTGAATGACAGAAAACTACTACAAGCGACACCTGCTGACAGAAAAGAGAATCGCAGTCTTGAAAGGCAAAAACAAAGGTATCACTGCTTTGTTTTTCATTTTCAGTAAGTGTTTCAAGTTTTATACAAGACACAAAGATAAGAATGACTGTATTGTACTGTACAGTACTGTACTAAATGTTTCATATTGTGTTTTAATTAATATTCGTGTTTAAAATCAGTATCTAAATGATTATGTGACTATGGAAATCTCCAGTCAACTTCCATTTTGGTCCACGTCCTGTTTCGTATACCTGTACTATGAAACCACACACAAAACGCTAAAGTCTTGCGATATCAAAACATGCCTACCTGCCACAAGTCGACTAGACAGTAGAAGCCATTTTGAGTAGCCCATGAAGTACATGAAGTTGCCTGTACAAAGGAATAGTCATTGTAAAGACGCAACCGCTCTACTATGGTGACACAAACATCTACTGTTACACTATTTACAGTGGTGCTTGAAAGTTTGTGGATCCTTTAAAATTTTCTATATTTCTGCATAAATATGACCTAAAACATCATCAGATTTCAGAGTTAAACAAATGAGACACAAATATTATACTTTGTCATTTATTTATTGAGGAAAATGATCCAATATTACACATTAGTGAGTGGCAAAAGTATGTGACCCTCTAGGATTAGCAGTTAATTTGAAGGTGAAATTATATTCAGGTGTTTCAATCAGTGGGATGACAATCAGGTGTGAGGGAGCACCCTGTTTTATTTAAAGAACAGGGATCTATCAAAGTCTGCTGTTCACAACACACGTTTGTGGAAGTGTATCATGGTACGAACAAAGGAGATTTCTGAGGAGCTCAGAAAAAGAGTTGCTGATGCTCATCAGGCTGGAAAAGGTTACAAAACCATCTCTAAAGAGTTTGGACTCCACCAGTCCACAGTCAGACAGATTGTGTACAAATGGAGGAAATTCAAGACCATTGTTACCCTCCCCAGGAGTGGTCGACCAACAAAGATCACTCCAAGAGCAAGGCGTGTAATAGTTGGTGAGGTCACACAGGAGCCCAGGGTAACTTCTAAGCAACTGAAGGCCTCTCTCACATTGGCTAATGTTAATGTTCATGAGTCCACCATCAGAAGAACACTGAACAACAATGATGTGCATGGCAGGGCTGCAAGGAGAAAGCCACTGCTCCTCCAAAAAGAAACATTGCTGCTCTTCTCAATGTTCTGGAATGGCCAAGTCAAAGTCCTGACCTTATCCAATGGAAATGTTGTGGAAGGACCTGAAGCGAGCAGCTAATGTGAGGAAACCCACCAACATCCCAGAGCTGAAGCTGTTCTGTACGGAGGAATGGGCTAAAATTCCTCCAAGCCGGTGTGCAGGACTGATCAACAGCTACAGGAAAACGTTTTAGCTGCAGTTATCTTGCTGCACAGGGGGGTCACACCGGATACTGAAAGCAAAGGTTCACATACTTTTGCCACTAAACTAATATGTAATATTGGATCATTTTCCTCAATAAATAAATGACCAAGTATAATATTTTTGTCTCATTTGTTTAACTGGGTTCTCTTTATCTACTTTTAGGACTTGTGGGAAAATCTGATGATGTTTTAGGTCATATTTATGCAGAAATATAGAACATTCTAAAGGGTTCACAAACTTACAAGCACCACTGTAGACCCAACACATGTTTTGTTTTTCATTTCTGCCCAGGAGCTAAGATGCTAATGTACCTAACAAGCAACAGACAATATCTCTTCACACTTTAGTATAATGATGATAATTAAGTTGAATTCACTCCATATACTAATACAGCAGAGGACCTATGAACTCCCTCACATTCAGAGGTAGGAATAGAGCCACAAAGTCATGTGTATGATAATATGCGCTACGTTATTAGCAACACCCGTACACCTACACATTCGTGCAATTAGCTAATCATCCAAACATGTGGCTACAGGCTAGACCCCAATCCCCCAACAACTCCGACCAGGGTTAAAATATGGAAATAAATCTTTAGGGATATGTAGTTATAATTTAAATGAAGGTACTTAAATAAATGAAACCTAGTGTTTTAATTACGCTAAGTGATTTAGCATTAATATTAATTAAGACACAGGGTTTGAGTCCCCACGTTCTGAGGGAGTCTCCTCCAGGTACTTCGGTTTCCTCTGACATTCCAAAGGTTAATTGTTAATTTTTTTGCTGTTTGAGTGAGTTTTTGTTTGAGTGTGTTTGCACTCAAGTTTATATACCATCGTGAGACCAAATGTCCCCACAACGATAGAAAGATCTGAGTTTTTTACTGCATGCTGATATTTTTTTACCAAAAAATGAAACTTTCTTTTGAAAGGTTAGTTTGAATTAGAGTGTAGGTGTAGAATTAATTACAGTAATGGTCTGTCAGTGGAAATTCCCCACAATGATAGGAAAACAAATTTTACACACTTGCTTGACAAACACATACGTGCCTCAACGGACATCTACATGACATGAAACTTTCTTAAGCTAACTTCAACTTGCTATAAGCTTTGCAATTTTGTAAAGCTAGCCTCAGCCTTTTGTTAGCCTTTGGCCCCTATTTAGCACTTAGTTTCTTGTGAGCGTTGTGATGTTATCACTTAAATTGTCCAGCGTTGGCCTCACCTTGCACCCTGTTCTGACAGGTCAGCCATGCCCCCCCTTCAAGTGCCCCTGAATGGCTTTAAGCAGGTATGGAAAGTGATTGACTTTGTTAGCACTTAGCTTCTCGTTAGCATGGCAGCTGCAGACACAGCATTCGACTGCAATATATATTTGCTGCAACTGGTATCATTATACTTCTAAGATTTCATTTCTAAGCTACTGCTAGCTCTTGTAAATAAAGGTGTATTTCCTGCTCTTGAAGTGTAGGCTTTTATTTTATGAGGCTAAAATCAGTCAGGAACACCATTTTTGTAATTATGCAAATAATGGCTGAAGTTATTACCATATACTTCTTACCCACAATCTCGAAGATATTAGAGAAAAGAATGATGGTCTTTGTAGAGTGAGTCCTGTCAGACCAGCAGCCGAATAACGGACCAGATATGAGTCCGGTGAAGCTGAACGCAGACAGACCAAGGCCGAGGAAATAAGGAGGGGCTTCGAGAATCTGCAGGTACCTCCATATGGTGGGAAGGATAACAGCTTAGTGGATAAGAGATACAGAAAAACAGAGGGAGGGGGTTAATATTATCGGCACATTAACAAATGACCAAAGATCCATTATGTCCTTTGGGTATGACCTTATCATGCATGCATACTGTTGGGTCCTTGAGCAAGACCCTTAACCCACGATTGCTTGGATTGTAAAACTGTGCCAATTGTAAGTCGCTCTGGATAAGGGCGTCTGCTAAATGCTGTAAATGTAAATGCATAAAACATTGTCCTAATGTGTATATGTATATAGTTTAATTCAAAGGTTTTGGCAATTTCCATGATTTGTCGCCTTTCTTTTTACATATCTTTTATTTTTATCATTGGAAAATGGAGAGACATTGGCTCTTACGCAAGCCACGGTGTACTTACACTATTAACATATCCTCTAAATAACAAAGTACGGACACTCACCATATTCGATACCACTCAGGAAGAACAGCAGTCCGATTGTGATGAAGGAAAGTTTCCTTTTTTGTCTGTAATCCATCAGTGTGCTGCCTTCCTTCATATCCACACTCCAATGGAGTCATTTCACCATTCCCCCACCCCTGCTTTGAGGAAACGGCCAAATAAGAGACGAACCGCTCTCAATTAGGGCCTTTCTTTAAATGGAAGCTGGGCTAACGCTGCTCTGAGCCGCTTCACCAACTGTGCTGCGCTCTGAAGTTCATCCAAGCAACATTTTTCTCAGTCTGCTCTCTGTAACACTACACGGACCAGTAGCTTGACTGATGTAATATTAATCGAGCCGAAAGACAGATGAGCTGTAATCCGATTCCCTAAAAAAGAAGTTCTAATTTTGGGCTTTAATGATCTGAGCAACTCCCAAATTAGGCTTATAACATATAACTAGGGCTAGCACATTGGCCGGCATACTAACCAGCTAGCTTCTTACCTGGTAAATAAGCTCCACGTTACAGTAAACCCTCTTGGGCTGCGTCATACAGTGGGGCAAAAAAGTATTTAGTCAGCCACTGATTCTGCAAGGAAATCACATTGTAGGATGTTTAAATAATTTAATTGTACATTATGGTGGAAAATAAATATTTGGTAAATAACAAAAGTTCAACTCAATACTTACATAACATAAACATAACCTTTGTTGGCAATGACAGAGGTCAAAGGTTTCCTGTAAGTCTTGCCAGGTTGGCACACACTGTAGCTGGTATTTTGGCCCATTCCTCCATGCAGATCTCCTCTAGAGCAGTGATGTTTTGGAGCAACACGGACTTTCAACTCCCTCCACAAATTTTCTATGGGGTTGAGGTCTGGAGACTGGCTAGGCCACTCCAGGACTTCGTTGTGTTTGGAATCATTGTCATGCTGGAAGACCCAACCATGTTCCATCTTCAATGCTCCGATTGATGGAAGGAGGTTTTGGCTTAAAATCTCACAATACCTGGCCCCGTTCATTCTTCCCTTACCACGGATCAGTCGTCCTGTCCCCTCTGCAGAAAAACAGCCCCAAAGCATGATGTTTCCACCCCCATGCTTCACAGTAGGTATGGTGTTCTTGGGATGCAACTCAGCATTCTTCTTCCTCCAAACACGACGAGTTGAGTTTTTACCAAAAAGTTCTATTTTGGTTTCATCTGACCACATGATATTCTCCCAATCCTCTTCTGGATCATCCATATGCTTCTCTCTGGCAAACTTCAGACGGGCCTTAAGCAGGGGGGCACGCCTGGCAACTGCAGGATCTGAGTCCCTCTCCGGCGTAGTGTGTTACTGATGGTAGCCTTTGTTACTTTGGTCCCAGCTCTCTGCAGGTCATTCATCAGGTCCCCTCCGTGTAGTTCTGGTATTTTTTGCTCACCGTTTCTTATGATCATTTTGACCCCACGGGATGAGATCTTGCGTGGAGCCCCAGATCGAGGGAGATTATCAATGGTCTTTGTAATGTCTTCCATTTTCTTACAATTGCTCCCACAGTTGATTTATTCACCCCAACCTGCTTGCCTATTGTAGATTCACTCTTCCCAGCCTGGTGCAGGTCTACAATTTTCTTCCTGGTGTCCTTCGACAGCTCTTTGGCCTTGGCCATGGTTGAGTTTGGAGTCTGACTGTTTGAGGCTGTGGACAGGTGTCTTTTATACAGATATAACGAGGTCAAACAGGTGCCATTAATACAGGTAACCAGTGGAGGACAGAAGAGCTTCTTAAAGAAGAAGTTAGGTCTGTGAGAGAAAGAAATCTTGCTTGTTTGTGGGTGACCAAATACTTATTTTCCACCATGATTTACAATTAAATTCTTAAAAAATCCTACAATGTCATTTTGTCTCTTATAGTTGAAGTGTACCTATGATGAAAATTACAGACCTCTCTCATCATTCTAAGTAGGAGAACTTGCACAATCTTTGGCTGACTAAATACTTTTTTGCCCCACTGTATATTTGAAAAACAAGTCACTCTACGCTAACTGTGTGATACATTTTGTAGAACAGAACAACGTATGCTAATGCCTACGCAAGAGTGGAATTTCAGTATCTGAGTCAAGATTTGCATCACTGCAGTCTCGCCGCTTTGTTTATCGATACTCAGATTACATTTACATTACAGAACTTTTATCCAGAAGCATCACGTCCCCACCTTCTGTGGCTCAGTGATGGTGCTGCAGGTGTGGCAAATTCATTTTAGCAGGAGCTAGTAGTTTGTTGTATTTTAGTAGTTTGTTTCAGTTTAGTGGTGAAACTCCCCAATTTAGCGCTTAAAGATGCACAACTTCTATTTTCAATGTGCTTGGTACAGCTTAGCATATCGCCTCCTTCCAAGGATAAAGGCCTAACAAGTTTCTGGAAGATTAACACTTAACTTCTTCACATTAAGGACACGTCAAGGTTCCATTTAGCCAAGGACTATAAACATGGAATTGTTTACAATCTCTGAAATATGACAAATTGTTCCATAATGTTATCCCTATAATAAAAAACAATACATTTGAATAGCAGGCCTGTCAAACGCCATCTGTATGGAGCCGTGCCATTCAGCCTCTGGCTGTTTAGATACCGGCGCTGAGCAGGTGCGCTGCATTGTTTTTGGTCACACATGTATTTGGAATAAAAAAAGAAACAACATTTTGTGAATAATTGATCCCATTTGCGATTCGGCGGCCATGAATTATTCAAGCAGAAAGTTTCATCGTCTCCGAAGCCACACTGTAGTTTTATGGATCTAATAAGGCGCGTTGGAGAGACCCATTATGCTGAGGCGATACAAGAGAACGCACGTTTTGGGGTAAGACTCCGAATTATGGTCGGGCTACGCTGATGTAACTGTGTTTTGACTCTGTTACAATGGTAGATCGTAAGATTGAGGGCTGCGATGATATGGGCAAGTCATACCGCGAATGGCTTTTGCAATAGCAGTTTGGTTTGTCAGTACGCACAGAAAGACTGATTTCTTTCAAAGGTCCACAAGACAGGGCAGAATGTTTTATATAAATAAATAAACTGGTTCTGTTATGCTGTGTAATACCATAGCGAATGCTAATAATAATGCAGTAAAGGTTTAGAAGTGTAATATTGAGCGTGTTTATATAGTAATACGGCTTTCTTTATTCCATTTTATGTCATCTTTTATGCAATAGTCAAACCTTTGTTACCTTTACTACAATTGCAATTGCTAATAAACTATGCTAGCTTGATCATTCTCAATATGAACCTTCATATTCCCTGAGATTTATTTATAACCAGTCAAATCTCATCAAAACACATTAACATTGCAGTATTTAGAGATCCATAATCCAAATGTCAAACTTTACCTTCACCTCAATTTGTGTCGGGTATGCTAGCACATGACTAACAGGCTAGCATCTAGCAACATAAAGTGTAATTTCTTTAGTTTATTTAATATTATGCAATATTTGTCCACATCCACCACATAAAACGTCAATGATTTTTAACTAGAAGCATAAATCTGACCATCAAAACACACAAGATCATTTAATTCCATTTACTGTATCTCAGTTCCTACCTGCTCTATCAACACCAGCAAAAACCAGGCTGTACTTTAAAGGCCTTTCAGTAGACTAGGTATTTCATTTAATTGTGAAAGTTTTAAAAACAGACTTGATCCACAGATGACCCCTAAGGGTTAGTGCTAGGATGTCTACAGCTAGTTTATTTTAGCCAAGATTCTTAATTGCTAGCATGTGTTACAAGGAAATCTAGGCTGAAAGTAGTATGCGTTGTTATTTTTATCCACATTATGAGTCAAGTCAATTCAGCTTTATTTCTATAGCGTTTTTACAATGGAGCATTGTCTCAAATCAGCTTAAAAATGTAGATTATCTTAATAAGTTTCCCTGAGGAAACAAATAAAGTCTTATCTAAAATTATAAAGCCGATCCCAAATTGCGCAAGCCTAGGAAGGCAGCGGAAAGGAAAAACTCCTTCAACGTTATAAGGTAGAAACCTTGGGAGGACTCAAAAACATAAGGGCTGAGGCTGATGATGGAAGAACAGCTTGGGTGGGGCTGAGGCGGAGCAGCATCTTAGTGTGTGAGCTAGAGCTGGTACTGGAACATGAGCTCAGAGACAATGAAAAAAAAAGTAGGAGTCTTAATAAATAAATGAAATACTGTTTTCTTTAAATAAGAAGTAAACTATGTGAATCAGATACAGACAGTTCTTGGTTTTACGCCCAGTCTTTTACTCTGCTGTCTCAGTTGACTGCTTCTTGAAATAATGGTCCCTTTGGACACAATTATTATCTTGCCTGGCACTGGAGGTTCCTATAGAAACCCCCACCTGGGCCTCACAGGGAGGCTTCATTTTGGATGCCCGCCCCTAAAGTGCCCTCAGCGGCACCGTACGGACGTGAGCCGCTAGACACCGGGTGCAAATCCAAATAATTTGGTGCCGGAGCCCATCAGGATCAGGGATGCTTCTGAGTCGGTCCCCTCGCGGGTCCTTTAGCATTCCAGTTCACATCAACCTGCGGAGACGGCGTACGCGGTAAGGGCCGGATTTGTAAACCCTTTGGCCAGCGTTTGTTGGA
The DNA here is from genome assembly GCA_025084515.1 of Ancistrus triradiatus. Lineage (NCBI taxonomy): Eukaryota > Metazoa > Chordata > Actinopteri > Siluriformes > Loricariidae > Ancistrus > Ancistrus triradiatus. The sequence continues at coordinate 106,795 of JAJAGP010000034.1, read as the reverse complement.
GTCTGCAGCTACAGTGGAAGCACAAGGGAACATGTACTATTTTCATTGTGAATGAGTAAGCAAGATAGGTTAAATAAAGTTTGTTGTGCGCATTAGTGTTAGAAGAACGAGTGTGTTATATTGTGTAGGTCAAATTCACGGTTCTTTAACCTTAAGGTATCACCAGCTGGCATTTAGTATTTATAAATATTTGTAGGAATTATACCAATCGAAAGTAATTTACAGTGGGGCAAAAAAGTATTTAGTCAGCCACTGATTGTGCAAATTTACAAATCAATTTGTTAAAAATGTGATTTCCTGGATTGTTTTTCTCATTTTGTCTCTCATAGTTGAAGTGTAGCTATGATGAAAATTACAGACCTCTCTCATCTTTCTAAGTAGGAGAACTTGCACAATCTTTGGCTGACTAAATACTTTTTTTGCCCCACTGTATTTGGATTTTAGAGATCTGTGTAGATACATGTACAAAACATAGTCTCATTAAACACCAAACCACACTAGATGTTTACTCAGTCAGACCTTTGGTCCTGGACTGCTTGAGTCCTCTATTGACCAGCACTCGCTAGATTTTCTTCATGCTACACCACTTGTGGGTGTCTGTTTGTTCTTCAGGGATATTCTGCAGTCCCCCACCAAGGCGTCAGATTCCAAGGTGAGGAGTAACCCGGGAACGGAGAAAGCGAAAGCACCGACTCCCGTTTCCAGCGTCGGAGAGGAGCGGGCGTTGCTCCTGGGCATCCTCATGATGGCCTTCTCTTTCTTCATGTACTTCATGGTGGGAATCGTAGCGGTGAAGCCGTGCGTAGACAGGTAAGAGCGAGCAGGGTGGGGACAGAGTGTTGCTGTTTTTATAGCATTTAATATGTACATATACTTATCTTTCTATATGCATTTTTTTATCCAAAACATGTTGTCTATTTCTTATTATATTTGCTGATTTACCCTGGTCCTAGTCCTGGTAGTGGAGTGAACCCATGACACTGCTAGATTTGCTTATGGGTTCGGCTTATATCATCTGCTTCTTCTGTGCAGTGACTGGGGAGACGCCACCAACTGCTCACTGATCCAGATCAAGTTTCTGAATGAGTCTGATGATTGGAAAATCGGCTACCCGTGCCTGCAAGTGACGGTGAACATCTCAGCTTCTGGAGAAAGAAGGCGTCTACGTTATGATGAGACGGCGATGAACCTCAGTCAAGAGGTACTGGGTGGAAACATATGAAATCAGGGTTGTTATGGCTAACGAAGACTAAGTCTACAAAGCAGCACCTCCCTTCGCTTTAAGAACAGCATTGTCAATGAAGAATCCACCAGTATATTGAGATCTTTGGTCCCTGTTGATTTTAGCAACTTTTTCTGTTGCTTCTTGAGTCACAAATTTGTTCCAGGCAGACTCGATCTCACAACCTTCTGACATTCCTTGCTCACAGCGCTAACACTCCTCTTCTGTTCTCTTCTTCAGTGCTTCTACACCCCCAAAAACCACCAAAACAAGTTAGCCCTCATGGAAGAAGCACAAAAAATCAATGAAGTCCTCTGTGGGCTGAAAGACCAGGATCTGTTGTGCCACCTGAGCGCCAGGCGCTACCTGGAAGACGCCATTCTGAAGAAGCGGTATGATTTCCGCATGGCTCTGTGGTGTCTGCTGTGGCCCAGCCTCATGCTGGCGGCGGGAGCGTCGCTCTTTGGACTGGTCAAGCTAACACAGTGGCTCGCCCACCTGACTACCAAAATGATGCAAGAAGAAGACGGAGAGGAACGACAAGGCACGGGGGCACTGGGAAAACTGTACAGAATGACGGGGTGCAGACTGAGTAGCTCCAGCATGGAGCAGGAGGAAGAGTCAGCCAGTTGACTTTCAGCAAGCCAGCATCCAAGAACTGTGAGGATTCACAGGGTTCCACTGTAGGTCCGCTTTGGTTTCTCTTTCTACTAGATTCTCCTGGATTATTCACAGGTGTACATGTGGATTTCTGCATGAACTACTCATAGAGTGTGGTCTAATCTGGTGTTGGTAATAGGTTCTCTTTATCTACTTATCGACTCATGTGAAATCTGATGATGTTTTAGGTCCAATTTATGCAGAAATATAGAAAATTCAATCAATTCAATCAATATCCTTCCTGATTGGTTATCCAGTTTGGAGGGACAGCTCAGTTTATGTAAGTGTTGGTGGTGCCATACAGTTTCCTCTTCTTAATAATGCTCTGGACGCTCTGGGGGTTAGTTAAAGGATAACTTTGACTAAACTTGTGCCTTTCTACTAGTGGAATCCTCAAGGAAAGGCGGTTTTATTCGGAAGTAATCAAACCAGGAAAGTTTTTACAGTTATCCTAACGGGGTTGATCACTTATCCAAATCAGGTCTTGTAGGCTACTCACTCCATTGTATTAATTTACCAGAATTTTTTAAACACTGTTTTCACTTAGATGTTAAGTGTTATGTGTAAATAGAGCTGGAAAAATGTCAGGATTTTGATTTTCTATGGACACTTTTTCTCCCGGGTTTTCTCTCCAGATTATTTTGCACTCTTATCAGGGATTCCATTAGTCTTTCCCCCAATGTCATTAAAACGTCCTACAAGAAAACAACATTTATTTTTTGACAAAGCAGCATTGTCTTTGAAGTGCTAATCCTTCCATATCAGATGCTAACAAAGTGCTTTTCAAAACAAGCCCATTAATATTTATATTACAAACCCTCTCCTGTTAATTAACCGCACTCTTGAGGAAGCCTAATCAATTTACTGCGCTGTACATGCCGCATTAATGATCACACTGAAGAGCAAAGCGCTGGATGCAGAGGTGCACAGTGTTTACTCCATTATGTTTACTTAACGCAAGTAAGGTTTTTAATGTTTGAATTTAAAAGGATAAAAAGCAGTTTTTGACATATATACACAAATGTAATGGGATTTCATTTGGGCCCCTAGATACCATTGGGCATTGTTGCTGACCATGTTCGTCCCTTTATGAACGCAGTGTGCCATCTTCTTTTTTTGCATTTTGTCCTAAAACCCCAGCGTGCCACATTAGTCATTTAGCAGATACCCTTATTCAGACTAACTTACAACTGATATGACCTTACGATCCAATCAGTTGTGGGTTAACAGTTTTGCTCAAGGACCTAACAGTGGCAGCTTAGCGGAGGTTGGATTTGAACCCTGGACCTTCAGGTCCACAGGCCAGTACCTTAACCACTGTCACCACAGTCCCATACATGGGAAACTGGGGAACCAGCTCTTTATGAATTACTAGTGCTTTTTGGCTTCTGGCTTTCAAAAATGTTGACACTTTGGAAAAAGCCATTTGAGGTACTTGGTAATCCTTTTTGAATCCATATCTGCGCCCAAATTGCATCATTATTACCCTACTAAACAGCAGGTTGTTCTCAAGACCATCGTGCCCTGTTCTTAGTCTCATCTCAATCTTGGTTTGTATTGTGCCATCTTGGGTAGTAACGATCAAATTATGCATTTATTAATAAGGTTCATAATGCATTTTTTTGTATATTTACACCCTAACCCTTAGTAAAGCAGGGCCCTCTAGCTTAGCTCGGCATTGCAGCCCCATCGCTTGGTTTGCAGGCTTTTTTTGTCGTGGAATAACTTGAGCAGGCCTGTTTTAACACTCACTCAATGCTCATCTGAAAAGTTTCCCATAGCTCAGGAGAATAGCAAAGAGCACTCGAAAAGCACAGCGTGAGCTCTGGCCGCTCAAATCGATCCCCCCGATCCAGAGCTAGCAGCAAATGACCCACTTTGCATGCGCAAAGTGCTGCCTACCTGCATCGACGGAGCTGATTCAACCTCGATAATCGGCCATCTTCTCCCTGCTGATCCTGAGAGTAATAGAGCTAAACGTCGTAAAGGGTTTTTTTAGGCCCAGCAGAGCCACGGGCAAGATTTGCAGCCTTGTGTTTTGCACGCTACAAACTGCACAGGCCAGTGTTTTCCAACATGATGTTTTAGGAAATGGTCTCAAACTGACTTTAAAGTTATAATCAGGTCCTAAATTACTTCGGTCTGTTTGCTTGTCGTGGAACTTGGCACACATGGTGGAATCATAACTGTTTGTTTCATCAATTATGAGAGGCTAATATAGCTGTCTCAAATCAACGGTTTGGTAATATTGAATAATAAAATGAGGTTATTGGCTGAAAGCAGATAGAGACAGTATCAGGTATTAAAGAGCATAAATGGAACGTGCTGCCTTGGTTCTCGACCACCTCGGAACTCGTCAAATTCGGTTCTCGACGCATTTTGACTAGTTCAACTTGTCTAGGTTCTCATCGTTTACCCATGACTCGGCGCACTTGCTTAAACTCGTATGAGGCGAGCCATGCAGCCGAAACTCGATTCACGATTCACGATTCAGTACACAGTGATTCAGATTCACAATAGCCTTTACCAGTGAAGAGCTGCACTGTGTCACATTTTTCTTTATTTGTACATCTACAATACTGTATTCTTAGTGCAAAGAAGTCTCCAAGGGTCATACAAAAGTTCACCAATAGAGTAAGTGTTTTGCTTTCACTTTTCACTTTCAATCCATTTCTCACTAAATGACATGACATTTTTCAACACTTTATTAAAGCTAATTAGAAAATTAATGTAAGTGTTAATGTGTAATCGGCTCCTTTATGATACATTTACATTTACATTTACAGCATTTAGCAGACGCCCTTATCCAGAGCGACTTACAATGGGTACAGTCTTACAATCCAAGCAATTGTGGGTTAAGGGTCTTGCTCAAGGACCCAACAGTGGCAGCTTGGCTGAGGTGGGATTTGAACCCTGGACCTTCTGGTCCAGAGTCCAGCATCTTAACCACTAGTCTACCACAGTCCCCTGATACAGAACAGACCCCATCATAAATCAGGGAGCCCCTGTACAATACAACTCCATTAACGCCTATAATGCCTTATACAGGGGGGATTTTCTGGGGGTCTGGAACCAATGCATTCAATTTACATTGTTCCTTATGGGAACGTTTGCTCGGTACTCATCGTTTTCGGGTCTCAACAAGCCTTCTGGAACGAATTAACAACAAGAACAGAGGTACCACTCTATATGGCATTCAAACACCCCACCATAATGACAGCAGCTCCCTCATACCTGTAAACTACATATAATATTTTGGGGCAGGTATATAAGGGCACTGGTTTTCTTTTGGCTACGTCTATGAACGCAAAGTTCTTGGTCAGACGCCGGTTAGTTAGCGTGATTTTAACCACATTATATCCCGGATACATTCGAAATAAAACAAATCTCGCAGCCCAATATTAGCATGCTCTCCATTCAAGTCAGCTAACATCCTTCTTTATTAGCCTTTGGGATAGCTGCTAATAGGTCTGTGTTGATTATCTTCGAGCTCTGATTATTCAACTAATGATGATATAATGACTTAATTAGAGGCGATAAAAGCTGTAAAAGAGCATGATACATGCTGTGAGAGTTTATTTGATCCAACAGCCATCGTATTTACGCTTCTGCTGCAATTCCGACCCCCCAAAAATGTCAGAGAGCCTCATTAAATGAAAGTCGTGTTATTTGGGTGATCCAGTGACCCGCAGTTGCATCTCTGCATTAGACCAACCAGCGGATTTAATGGTTTCATTTATCGTAATGGTTTCAAATTGCGCCTCGGAGCCAGGGGTCGGCGTGATGCCTCTGACATCCCAGCAATTTTACGGCATGTCAGACCTTTAAATAATGGCCGGCATTTACACCAGATGTTGTCTGACTTTAATGTACTTCCCATTCACAGGCCGTTTAAGACCTTCTAGACATTTGGTGGGCTGGGCCATTATGGCAGATTCAGATGGTTTCCATCTTTAAAAAAAGACCCCAGACTTGGAAAGACAGAGGAAATCAGTGGTTTATCCCAAAACATACACAAAAGGTCCACTGCTTTTAATGCAGCTTTACTCAGCTGATGCTTTTATCCAAGAATACATCATATAAAAGTCAACGTTTTGTAATTTCAGGGATTTAAGAGATCCCCAGATTTGAAACGTCCTGTTAAAGAAAGTTTTGTTCAAAAAACAAAAAGGAGTTTCCCTTGTAGCAGTGGTTCCCAACCTTTTTTCTCTTGGAGCACCTCTATGAGTATCTAGGAAAAGCTGTGCCCCAGCATACACACACAGACCAAAAGAATAAAGTGATTCATGACAAATCTTTATAGGCAAAAATTAACATAAATTATAGCTTTTTCTCTTTTTGTCTTGGGTTCCATTTATTGCTTTCCCCCCCCTTTTTTCATTTTGACTCCTTGTCTATTTTCAAGACAGCAAAACACTGAGCTAAAATGCAACATGAGCTTATTAAAAATCTTTTTAAGTAATTTTATATACAGATTTTATTTACAGGGAGTGTGTTATTTATTTTTATTGTATTTGTCAAACTCTGAGCACCTCAGAGCAGACAAAGTCTCACGCCTCACGCCACAGAACATCACGCCCCGTAATGTTTGGCACCAGCTTGGGAACGATGGCCTTATGGAGACCAGAAAAATGTTCCCACAAGGTCAGATTTCCTATCCCTGTTGGGACATTTGGTCCACACATTGATATATAAACTTCAAACCAATAAGAAAATGTCATCACTTACAATATGTTCCTAATATGACTAATTACAATGGCAACTGAAAGATCTGGAAGCCTTTTCTATGGTTTTTTAATCTTTCTACATAAATTTGAGCTAAAACATTATCAGATTTCAGCAAAATTCAAAAGGTAGGTAAAGAGAACCAAATTAAGGAAATGATACAAATATATTATTCTTGTTTATTTCTATATGGAGGAAAATGATCCATATCTGTGAGTGGCAAAAGTATGTGAACCTCCAGAAAACATTACAATTGTGCAAGTATAGACCATTTCCTTGTTAGTTATATAAATATTTTATATTTTCTTAGCCATCATTCAACGATATACATAATTCGTCAAAGCGATATATTCCAGAAATATGTCTGTTCCTTGGTTTAAGAACCCCTATGGACCGTTTCTACAGCTTTCTATACAGTATAATGTTAAGCTATTACTTTAGATGGTGACAGTTGGGCAGCTGAGGTAAATTTGAGAAAAGAACGAGCACATAAATAAGCTTAAATGTGTGTCTGTGTCTGTGTCTCTGTGTGTTCCATTAATACATGAGATCACTCGTGATGATCCCCCACCGAGTTCCATTTTCTGCACTTGCTATCAAAATATGAGCTATAGCATGACAGATTGCGGAGTTCGCTCACACATCAGCATCCCGCTGTTCTTCAATTGCTGCAAATCATCTTCGTCTTTCACCCAAAGACCCAATGCTTCATTTTCCGTGCGCTGCAAAACGTTCCGTGACACCTTCTGCCCTTGGATAACACTTCACGCACTAAGTCATTAAGAAGGTAAACAAAAGCTGATTTCCCTAATGATGCTCTTACTTTCCTAGTTATATTTATCCGTTTGACAGGGAACGTTCATACAAAGCAATATAAGGCATGGCGAGATTGGTCCACCTGTGCTTCTAAGAGCCACCGCTCTCCAGTTTTTGGAACATGAAGCCAGGGAGTCACATTCATCCACAAGGGCGTTCGTGAGATCTGGCTCACACTCAGTGCTCCAATTAGTTCCAAATGTTTTGGATCAGGTTGAGGTCTGTGCTCTGTACTGGTCAGTCAAATTCTTCCACACCAAATTTGGCAAGCCAATTTTTTGGATCTTGCTTTCTGCACAGTGGCACTGGACGAGCATGAAACAGCATGAACCAGTACTGGACCGGCATAATCTAACACAAACCACCATAAACCAATATACACCAGCTTGGACCAGCATGAACCAGCAATAACCAGCACTAAAATAGCATGAACCAGCACAGGCTGGCATGAACCAGTACTGGAACAACATAATCTAGCATAGTCCATCATAAACCAATATATACCAGCTTGGATTGGTATGAACCAGAAAATTCAACACAAAATCAGTATGAAACAACACTGGACCAACATAAACCAGTATATGCCAGCTTGGACCACCATGAACCAGAACTAGACCAGCTAGAACCAGTGCTGGACCAGATATTCTAGCACAGACCAACATAAACCAATATACAGCAACATGGACCAGCAATAACCAACAATGGACCAGGACAAATCTAGCACTAAACCAGCATTGGACCAGCATAACCCAATATGAACCAACAAAACTCAGCATTATAACCCGGAACTGCACCAGTATAAACCAGCACATACCAACACTGGACTAGCAATTTAGCATTATAACCTGGAATTGCACTGGCATAAACCATCATGAACCAGCACTGGACCAGCTTAGTCCAGTACTAAACCATTATGAACCGGCACAAACCAGCATCACCCAGTATTATAACCCAGAACTGTACCGTTATAAACCAGCATGAACCAGTATGAAACAGCACTAAACAAGCATAGGCAATGTTTTATCAGCTCTGTAACAACATAAACCAGCTTGAATCAGCATTGAACCAAACCTGGGCCGACATGAACCAGGACAAACCACCACAAACCAGCACTGCGCCAACATAAACCAGTGTGAAACCACCATAAATCAGTGTGAACCAGCACTAAACAAGCCTGGAGCAGCATTAAACCAGCATGAAAGCCCTGTGTAACAAGTAGTGCTCTAATTAGTCAATTCTTTCACTACGTACTTCCTGACACATTATTTAACGACAACTTGAGTAAATATTTTTACAAGTAATAGCAATTTTACCTCAGTAATGTTTTCTGGCTAATCCACTCCCCTCAGCTTTATGAACCATAGCTACTGAGAGAAAGCGCCTCAGAAATGACCCCTGTCTCTGTAGTTTTATGTTTTATTAAACACTTGGGTCAATAAAATTACAATTTTAGAAAAAACCCTATCTGAAAAGATTAAACTAGGCAGGCCGCCAAATGCAAACTCTAATCTCTAATTAGCTTCTGGCAAATGGATGTCGCCCTCATGTTCAGCCTGTCAAGATAACAGCTCTCGTGATGGATTTGTTGCTAATGCTAAGTAAACAAGGTCCTGTTTACAATGTTATAAGATTTAATTTCTCTTGTCAACATGTCTGTGTGATTTGTTACCGCAAATAAACCTAGTCCACCTTCGTAAGGGTAACGACGTGCTTTTTGCGTCAAATTAAAATAGATATAATAAAAACAATACAAGGTAAGAATAAAATAACTTACACCTAAAGCATACACCTAAAATATCAAGGGTTCTGTGTCTTATTTGGGTTTGTTTTCTGACATAAAAGAAGTGAAAAACGTGCACTGTTAAGCTTAATAGCTTAATCCGTTCCACTGGGCGGATTCACTCTCGTTGTAGAAGCAGTGAGTTGTGTTGAGGCACTCGCTAGCCTACAGAACTTCCCTCTCAGTGGGTGGGAGACGTTGATAAAGAATGCTGAGCTTTTCTCACTGTTTGACCTGGTTAGGATCGAGGGGGATCCAGCACCTAGCCTGGCATGAACATGCCCTGGATGGGATCCTGGTCCATTACAGCACTGGCACAGCCAATTGTGCCTGTATGAAGGCCCAGACTCAAACCCGAGTCACTGCAGTTGTGGGCTAGCTATGAGATATTTTTATAAGCTATTCATACTGTAATTTACTATAGTTTGCATTGTTGGTATGTACATATCTACTTGTGTATAACTGCTACTTGTCTTTTCTATACTTTTTCTTGGAGTGTGTTGCACTAGATTTCGTTGTACGCAACATTAATGACTATAAAAGCCTTGTATTCTATTCTATTGTATTCTATTCTATTCTAGACTGCTCTGATGCTCAAGCTCTGACTGGGACTGGGAATTGGAAATGAATGGTGGAATTGAGAGAAAAAAGGGAAAAACACCAAACAAAAAAGATATCTTGCTAATGAAAGGCAGACACGTTAAATCCCAAAGAGTTTACACTCGTCTCAGATCGTAAAACAAAAAAAATCTTTTGTTTGCGATGTACTTTACCTGTCAGGAAGACAAACAACTTTCAAATGAGTGTCAGATTCCTCCTCTTATGGCTTTAGTAGCGCGCCCTCTGTCGGCAATCTGGTTCACTGTACAAACGACATTTTACAGTGATTTTCTAATCACAGGCTGAATCAAAGGGCACGATCAAGAGCACAGAGGACAGAAACACTTCCACTGACCACACACCAGGACCAGAGGTGCACACCCCAGTCTAAAGAGACTAACCGAAAACCTGTGTGAATATCCATATGTGGTTTTAATCTAGACTTAAAGATTTGTAGTGTGTCTGAATCTCAAACAAAGCTGGGGAGCTATAACTGGGGGCCAGTTGGCATGCTGTGACGTAATCAATTCTAGGATCTAAAAGGAGTCCGGCATCTTTTGAGCAAAGTAGACATGCAGGGTTAAAATTCAACAAGATTCTGTGGTGCCAGACAAGGAAGAGCTTTATGATACCAAAACTATTTCATAATTAATACGGACCCGTGCAGAGCCGACAGAACGGGAATAATATGATCAAATCTTTTAGTGCTAGTAAACCTGCAAAGCATGGTTCTCAGAAGCACAGATGCTGCAGGTGAGACTCTCTTCACAGGGCTCACCAGTGCACCCAAAGGCCGTATAAAATGCAAACAATAAACTGGCTGGTCAATGAAGCATTTCTACATGGCAAAAAAACAGCCCATAAAGACCCACGGGGGATTCTGTTGGACCCAATCTTGGCAGACAGCAATGATACTGTTCTAACGCCCTTGTTAGTGTGTAGTTTGTCCCTTCCGTTTTCTGGAAGACACCCCGCTGGATTTTGGAACGTGACTGTCAGGTCCCGTATGAGCTTGGACAACATGAGTATAGATTTAGCTACTTTGTTAACTGACTTGTGTGCTAGTATAACTACATGGCAGTATGTCTACTCTGAAAAGTTCTCAAATAAAGGAGATTTTTTCGTCATGGGAACTAGTCAATGAATCCAAAAACTCATGTTTTTCTAAATGCCACACACTTGCCCAAACACAACAGAGCTGTAACTGCGGATAATACCAATGGCAAACGCGATATAACTAAAGTTCAGCTGTGATGAAGCAGTTATGGTACTGGACCACTGACCAGAAGGTCCAGGGTTCAACTCCAGAACTACCAAGCTGCCAACATTGGGCGTTTTATCACCGTCCTTAATCCACAATTGCTTGGGTTGTACATTGGAATATTGTAAGTCACTCTTGATGGGGCGTTTTTTGAATGATTACATCGCCGTGTCTGAGGGAGGGGATGCCTATAGACGAGTCAAAACAGACAGACTGCTTAACGTTACCTTATCCAAGTCACAAAAGAACTGGTGGCTCATTCAACTCGTACAAGTCGTAAATCGTTCTGTGCTGTCAATAAACGTTAGCACTACTTGCATTTCGAGTAGGTCAGGACTAAAAAGGTTTACGATGTGTATTCTGTTCCTTCGAATAGTGACAGAAAAGGAAGCACTGCACTTGGTGGTTTGCCAACAGACCAGTACATTACATGAGGGCGCATCTAGTGCAGCCTCTAGTGGCCAGTTACAGAATTGCATATGAATTATGATCTCTCATACGTTTTTTTCTGTGCGTTTTGATTAAATGAAATATTCACGCTCATAAATTGAATTGATGTCCATAAAATGGAATATGTGGTTTAATATCAAACTGTTATATCAAGATAAAGATTAAGAAGTGCACATAATGCAGCAGTAGTAACATGTGACGTCTCCCCTGTGTGACTCGGAGAGGGGTGGAGCCAAGCTTTGACCAGCCAAGCAAACATGACACGGACTGGCGGGAAAATGGAGTGAGGCGAGGCAAAGCAACAAGAGATGGACTCTGTGGCCAAAAGTGAACACCTCGACTAAATAGTTTATTTAGTTATTTCAAACACTCACTGCTAACAGGTTCATAATATGAAACATACAGGTACTGGATTCATCGATAAACAGCAGCAGTAGAATGGAATGTACTGATCACCTCAGCGACTCTCAATGTGACACTTCCATAGTTATCCACCTCTATCAAGTCAGTGTTATCAACCTCCTTCTCCAGTTTGACTCTCAAATTGGGAAATGAGGATGTTGCGAAGGTTCTTGTAAGGACTGATCGAGTACAAAGTGATTATAAAGCTCAGTATGCAACAGAGTTGTGACAACTGGAAAGACATTTACTAGATGTTTCTACCCAGCACGACTCACAAATGGGAGAGAGGATACAATCCAAGCGATAACGGCTTAAGAACCTTGCTTAAAGGCCAAGATTTCTTGGACCTGAACCTGTTCTGATATGTTCACCATTGAGGGTGAAGATGTAGGGTCTTTTTGATCAGCTATTAACAAAAATGGACCCAGCAGTCAAGAAATATTGGCACAACCACAATAAAGGAGCCTGAAAAGATTTTCAAATGACTCAAAATTCAGAATAGCCCTTTCAATAGTCTTTCCTTTGGTACTATGTGAAAGCAGGACAGCAATATTATGGACTGCTTTAAACACTGCTGTTGGTGAAGACGTCTGCAAGAACCTTGGACTAAACAAACAAACTTTTACTCAATAACCAAATTGAAACTCTTATTTTGGACAGATAACTGGAAAATCCATCTGGGCTTGGAAAAGCTGAAAGGAAATGAGGAAGAGAACAGATAGCAACAAATAGGCTGATGAGTCCAAAATAAAGAATAGACAACACAAAGTCAAAAACTGACCACTTTGAAACTAATTTACACCTTGCCATTAAAAAAAAACTTGTTATTGAAAGAAAATATAAGAGAAATGTTTCTTTTTATATAACAAGCATAACAGCTGATTCACTACAAAACAAATAAAATTACTTTTACTACAGGTTGGATGGATGTTCAGGCTTTGATACATCTCATAGTAATAGATATAACTTGATAATGACACAATAAAGTGCATCGGCCTATTTTGTATTTATTTCTTAATTATTTTTAATGGTTGCTCAATTTTTCTCCCTTGTGTTCTCTGGTACTTTTAATTATTTTAATCTGCTATAAAAAGTGTTATGTATTACATTATGTAATTTAAATATAAGTAACTTAATTTAAGGCAATTCATTTAATTTAAATATATATACAATTGAATTTACGTACCTAATTTAAAGTAATACAATTTGTTTAATATAATGAGTTGATTTCATTTAGCTAATATAACTTAATATATTTGGTTTCATTTAATATGTTTTTTCTATAATATACTTAATTTAATTTAATAAAACTAATTTAATACAATATAATTAATTTAATTTAAAACGATTAGCTTCATTTAATAATTAATTTAAAATATTGTAAATTAATGTAATATATCTATAATATAACGAATGAAATTTATAGCTAATGAAATGTCTTTTATTAATAATATGTTGGTTTGCACGTTTGTACAAAATATCCTGATATTATTTTAAATAATATACTTTATAAAATATGACTAAAAATGAATAAGCAATATGAAATCGACGTGGCTATATTTAGTTTATCCTATTTATTATTAATATTATGTATGAATACCTCGAAGCTAAGTAAGCTTATAAGTGCATACTATGTTATATAGTATGCTCCATCACTAGTACGCGCTTTCAGGCTCTGCCTCATTTTTGCCCGGAAGGTCACCTGAGTTGTGCGAGGTTGGTGTGCTTCCTCTGAGCCGCTAGCTCTCTGTACGAGTTTCTCAAACTCTGAATTATACACTTTTAATCAGAACATATTAATTATTCCAGCGTGACGGAAATCTCGTGGACCTTAAAAACAGCGGAGCCACGGCTGGACGGTGCGATCGAGGATTTAAGAAGTAAGCGCGTTCAATGTAGCTTAGCGCGTTAGCCAGTTAGCAACGTGAAAGGCCCTGCGCGGATGAACACATCGTTTGTTGCCGCGCTGCGTTTCAGAAATGCGAATTCATTAAACGTATGTCATTTTTTAAAATAAACATGCATCCGATTTGCGGTTCTAAAGTCGCAAATTTAGCTTGGAAGCTTGTAGCGGTCACAGCTAAACGCTAAATAGCATGTGGAGCTCTACGCAGGGCCGCGTCCCAAACGGCTCCGTTTGTAAACGTAGGCGCACTAGGTAGCACGTGTCATCGTAATAACTTCAAGCGCCCTGTAGTACGGTGCTGCCAGCAACCATATGGGACACCGCCCGGGTGTAGTTAGGGGGGAAGGGAGGGTTTATTGTTTATTGTTGCTAATAGACGTTAATGAATTCCAAACAGATCAGCGCTCCCTGTTAAGTGCGCTACGAAGTACCTATGTTGGCTTTAACCGTTTATTTAGGGCACTCGCTACTAGTGAACTAACTATGAGTTTGGTATTCAGCCTTGCTAACTGTTTGTTGCTCTGCAGCTACTGAGCCGGCTTTGTAGCTAGCAGTTAGCTGTGTGTGTGTGTGTGTGTGTGTGTGTGTGTGTGTGTGTGTGTGTGTGTGTGTGTGTGTGTGTGTGTGTGTGTGTGTGTGTGTGTGTGTGTGTGTGTGTGTGTGTGTGTGTGAGTGAGAGAAAACAAAAAAAATGCCAAAAGAAGTTTTTAAAAGTTGTTAGCAACGTGAGCTGTTGGTATAGTTTTAATCCTCACTACATTTTGTTGTCTTATTGGACACGATAATGTTAAAAAATGAGGTAGGAAATCTAATGTGTATAATATTTTAATGTTTTAGTTCACGATGTAATATTTACTTCAACGAATTATATCGTCTTTCGTCGGGTTTTTGCTCTCAGTTCAAGGTTGCGTCACTTCGCTCCATATCTGTATTACAAGCGCTCTACGTAGTGTATGTCTGAACTGCAGATGCACCCTACTTAGTGTACTCCATAGCAAATAGGTGGGTATTGGTAACGCAACCTCGCGTCTCTTAACATTGTAAAGTAAGCCTAGACTTTTCCTCGGCGTGTATGGATAATTACACATGCGTGCTGAATTTTTCGAGTTGTTTGAACGTGGTTGAGGACTAAAATGTCGTAGAAATCGTAGAACAATCCGTATTTCATCCAGTATGATGCCTAACCCCTAATTCATTGGGTGCAGCGGTAGAGGGCGCCAGGCCAACTCGGGATTCGAACCTAGTCTCTGAGCAGCAGAGTCTTGGGCCTATATGGCCTATAAGTAATGGTGGTGGTCACTAATTTAACAAAATGCTTCTGTGGCTTGGTGGGGTAATGTTATCTTTACAGATAATGTCTCGCCTGTGTAAGTGACTATATCTCCTGTTTCCACTGGTTGGACGTGTAGAAGTTGAGTTAATTGTTTGTCATCACCAGGTTGTGCTCGGTCACGCTCATGATGGACTGCGAGGGTGCGAGCGTCCACGCATGATCTCATGGTAAGTTTGGGGCTCTTCACATCAGCGTCACACATTGTGATCAGTTTAACTCCCATGACGGACTCGAGCGTCCTGTTTGTTGCTGAAATGTTGGTGCATACTGTGGACTTGACATAATTTAAGTATAGGGACAGCAAACAGAGCAGTACTGTGTGTTACACTCTGTGTTACATCCCCCAAGGCTCCTCTCTCGCCCTGACGTCTTGGTTTAGCCAGGATCCAAAATGAGCATTAGCAGCGATGAGGTCAACTTCCTGGTGTACAGATACCTGCAGGAGTCGGGTAAGAAAAACCCTTTACTCGAGGTTCAGTCCAAATTTGAGATCGAGTCCCTTGTTGCTGGTCAGTTCTTATGTAGTGCACGTAATAGTGTAATAAGTCTGTGGAACAGTTCAAGTGACGGACTTTGTTTACGCCCGCAGGCTTCGCTCATTCGGCGTTCACGTTCGGCATAGAGAGTCACATCAGCCAGTCGAACATCAACGGCGCGCTCGTGCCCCCCGCCGCCCTCATCTCAATCCTCCAGAAGGGCCTGCAGTACGTAGAGGCCGAGGTCAGCATCAACGAGGTGAGTGGCAGCAGCCTAAAGGAGTATTTATTTACACTGGTCTTCGTGGAGAAAATCCACGTCAGTGTGAGCTCACTGTCTGAACCTAATGCTGTGGAAAAATCTGAGAAAATCAGTAAATATAGATGAAGGTTGTCATGTATCAAGTGTCCTGTGTTTAAGAAATGAGCTTAACATCATGCCTGCTGTATGAGATGGGGTAAGGGGCGCCAGTGCCTTTTCCTGCCTCTGGGGTTAGGGGGCGCCAGTGCCTTTTCCTGCCTCCGGGGTTAGGGGGCGCCAGTGCCTTTTCCTGCCTCCGGGGTTAGGGGGCGCCAGTGCCTTTTCCTGCCTCTGGGGTTAGGGGGCGTCGTCATTCAGAATTAGGGGATACCAACGCTTTTTCCGGCATTCAGAGTTAGGGGGCGCCAGCGCTTTTTTCCGGCATTCAGAGTTAGGGGGCGCCAGTGCCTTTTTCCGGCATTGAGTTAGGGGGCGCCAGCGCCTTTTTCCAGCATTCAGAGTTAGGCGGCGCCAGCGCTTTTTCCGGCATTCAGAGTTAGGGGGCGCCAGCGCCTTTTTCCAGCATTCAGAGTTAGGGGGCGCCAGCGCCTTTTTCCAGCATTCAGAGTTAGGGGGCGCCCAGCGCCTTTTTTCCAGCATTCAGAGTTAGGGGGCGCCAGCGCCTTTTTCCAGCATTCAGAGTTAGGGGGCGCCAGCGCCTTTTTCCAGCATTCAGAGTTAGGGGCGCCAGCGCCTTTTTCCAGCATTCAGAGTTAGGGGGCGCCAGCGCCTTTTTCCAGCATTCCAAAGTTAGGGGGCGCCAGCGCTTTTTTCCGGCATTCAGAGTTAGGGGGCGCCAGCGCCTTTTTCCGGCATTCAGAGTTAGGGGGCGCCAGCGCCTTTTTCCGGCATTCAGAGTTAGGGGGGGTGCCAGCGCTTTTTCCGGCATTCAAAGTTAGGGGGCGCCAGCGCTTTTTTCCGGCATTCAGAGTTAGGGGGCGCCAGCGCTTTTTCCGGCATTCAGAGTTAGAGGGCGCCAGCGCTTTTTCCGGCATTCAGAGTTAGGGGGCGCCAGCGCCTTTTTCCGGCATTCAGAGTTAGGGGGCGCCAGCGCCTTTTTCAGCATTCAGAGTTAGGGGGCGCCAGCGCTTTTTCCGGCATTCAGAGTTAGGGGGCGCCAGCGCTTTTTCCGGCATTCAGAGTTAGGGGGCGCCAGCGCTTTTTCCGGCATTCAGAGTTAGGGGGCGCCAGCGCCTTTTTCCGGCATTCAGAGTTAGGGGGCGCCAGCGCTTTTTCCGGCATTCAGAGTTAGGGGGCGCCAGCGCTTTTTCCGGCATTCAGAGTTAGGGGGCGCCAGCGCCTTTTTCCGGCATTCAGAGTTAGGGGGCGCCAGCGCTTTTTCCGGCATTCAGAGTTAGGGGGCGCCAGCGCTTTTTCCTGCCTCCGGTGGTAGGGGGCGCCAGCGCTTTTTCCGTCATTCAGAGGTAGGGGGCACCAGCGCTTTTTCCTGCCTCCGGTGGTAGGGGGCGCCAGCGCTTTTTCCGTCATTCAGAGGTAGGGGGCACCAGCGCTTTTTCCTGCCTCCGGGGTTAGGGGGCGCCAGCGCTTTTTCCGTCATTCAGAGGTAGGGGGCGCCAGTGCCTTTTTCCGGCATTCAGTGTTGGGGGGCGCCAGTGCTTTTTCCAGTGTTCACAGATGGGGGCGTCTCGGTTTCAACATCTGGGGTTAGGGGCCGATGACTTGTTTCCAACATTCGCAGTTAGGTGGCGCCGATACATTTGGAACATTTCTGTTTTAGTAGGGTTTTTTTAAAAATTATTTAAATATTTTCTGTCCTTTTTGTGGTTGAAATGCTTTTTATAATTTTTGTTTTGGAAACATTTCTGTACGGTTGCTATGGAAACTCCGAACTACTTACTAAAGCACTGTAATAAATACTTTGCGACTTTGGTTTTGTGTTGATATCTCAAACTGTGGGATTTCTCTGCGCCCACAGCTCGGGCAGAAAACTGAAATCGGCTAAGGATGCATCTGTGAATGTGTTGCACATAAATAATAACGCTGTTACGTCGGCTACGTTTCCTAGCCTGTCTCTGTGGGATGTTGATCAGGTCGTCGTAGTTGAGTTATCGGTGTGTTTTCAGGATGGCACTCTCTTCGATGGCCGCCCTATCGAGTCTCTGTCCTTGATCGACGCCGTGATGCCCGACGTGGTGCAGACGCGCCAGCAGGTGTACCGGGACAAGCTGGCACAGCAGCAACAGGCCACCTCGGGCACACCGGGCCCCGCCGCTGCCAAGAACGGAGAGAGCGCTGCTAACGGAGAAGAGAACGGGGCGCACATGTTAACTAGTGAGTTCATAACCGGTGGCTCGTTTGTGTTTGATCGTGCTTCCTATCTCATGGACGATCTGGCTTTCGTTCATCTCAGATCACCACCCAGACATGATGGAGGTGGACCGGGCAGTGGAGATCCCGGCCCATAAGGCCATGGTGCTGCGCGGCCACGAGTCAGAGGTCTTCATCTGCGCCTGGAACCCAGTCAGTGACCTGCTCGCCTCCGGGTCAGTCACAAAGCATTTAACCCATCCCATGTGATCTGGGAAAGCATGTCCATGTCTCTGTAGACATTTCGTTTATATTTTGGCTGCATCAGGTCCGGGGACTCGACGGCACGGATCTGGAACCTGAGCGAGAGCAGCTCGGGCGGCTCCACCCAGCTGGTGCTGCGCCACTGCATCCGCGAGGGAGGCCAGGACGTCCCGAGCAACAAGGACGTCACCTCGCTGGATTGGAACGTGAGTGACGTTCTGATCTGCGGGCTTATGTCTTTACTTCAACGTACGTACGTTTTCACGCGTCTCTCTTTGGACAGAGTGAAGGCACACTGCTAGCCACCGGCTCCTACGACGGTTTCGCCAGAATATGGACTAAAGATGGTAAGGGCGCCGGGTCACTGGCGATTCCGGTTTGATTGGGTTTGAGTAGTAAACTTGACCCGCTTGTTCTAGGGAACCTCGCCAGCACGCTGGGGCAGCACAAGGGTCCCATATTTGCCCTCAAGTGGAACAAGAAGGGCAACTTCATCCTTAGCGCCGGCGTTGATAAGGTAACTCGCTCCACGCTTTAATTTGCTTTGCTTTTTCTAAAGGTTTGGGCTTTAGGTGGTAGCAGTCGAACCCTAGAGCAGTGTTTCCCAACTACTGTGCCACACCAAATTATCCAGTTTCACCCGATTGGTACTCGAAGTGAGCGGTGTGGTGACAGGCGGTATAATTCCATTCTCTTCCACCAGAGGGCAGCGAGATATCAGCTTGTTGTTCAACTAAACAGGCCCGGGTTTCACACAGAGTCAACTGAGACTAGAATTTCATTATATCTCAATAAATAGCCTTTTTGTGACATTTTTATTTGGTGGTGTGCCTTGTGATTTTTCTAATGTGAAATATGTACCGTGGCTCAAAAAGGTTGGGGAAACACTGCCCTAGACCATCACGAGCAGACTTGGTCCATCCTCCAGCCTGGCTGGGCACTACAGATGTGGGGTCTGAGGGAGGGTCGGTCAGGCGGGGATCATCTCTCCATTTCTAGAAACTCACAGATTCATACAGATGGCTTTTTATTGAACGTAAAGTCAAAATAAAGTGGTCAATCATCTTTACAGTGCAATTATTACACGCAGGTCATCATGCCCCTCTTGTGATAACTCAGCGCCACCCCTAGGGGGTGCACCGCCCACTTTGAGAGTTGGACTAAATGTCTAAACATGTGTTTCAGACCACGATCATTTGGGACGCACACACCGGAGAAGCCAAACAGCAGTTTCCATTCCATTCAGGTGAGCGCCTGTTCGTTGTCGTTGGCCTACAGTTCGAAGAAGTGGTGTGGGCGGGGCTAAATGGCGTAATAAGAACAGGCGAGGTGATGCAGGACAATTTGTGCTGCTGTTGAGCTTGTTTCTTATGGTGTGTGTGTGTGTTTAGCTCCCGCTCTGGACGTGGACTGGCAGAGCAATAACACATTCGCCTCGTGCAGCACAGACATGTGCATCCACGTGTGTAAGCTGGGCCAGGACCGACCGGTCAAGACGTTCCAGGGCCACACGGTAACGCTTCAGAACCCAAACGAGAACCCGTCACATTGGGGTCACGTCCGGTCGTTTGTTTATTCATGTCTGTCGTTGGTAGAACGAAGTGAACGCGATCAAGTGGGACCCGACCGGCAGCCTGCTGGCGTCCTGCTCCGACGACATGACGCTAAAGGTAACCGAGCGCAGACGATTTGGTTACAGCAGTTTGGAACCTGTTGCCGTGGTAACAACGAGTGGTTTGTTTTTGATGGCAGCTCTGGAGTATGAAGCAGGACAGCTGCGTTCACGACCTGCAGGCCCACAGCAAGGAGATTTACACCATCAAATGGAGCCCCACTGGGCCCGGGACCAACAACCCCAACGCAAATCTCATGCTGGCCAGGTACAGCATCGCCTCGGTCACGTCCGGTTCATTATGCTTGTAGGCCCACTTTTGCCTCGTGGTATGGATGCAGCATTCCTCAGAGGTTTGGCCCGTAGTGTTATGATTATGGACAATACGCATAAATACACGTTCAGGAGAAAATGTATTCTGAATTTCAATTTTTTTTTCAAACTGATATTCTTCAAGTAACTTTTTTTTTTTCTTTTTTCCAAGAACAACTCAAGTGATATTCTTAAAAACCTTAACTTCACGACACTTCTTAGGCTATAAGCGTTGACAGGGTAAGCCTCTAAATTGGCCAAACTGAACAGTTGGTATTGAAAGTAAATAAGACTTACGTGCTTTCAGTTCAAAAGTGTAAAATCCTTTCGAGTGAACGTCTTCCTAAAAATACAGAAGTTGCTTAAATAAGGAAAGTATATGGCAAGGTCTATGGTGAGATATTTTCAGAACTTCAAGTTTGGTTTTGTTTTTTTTGAGAATTGCATTTAAGAACGTTATCGGGAACTTCTTAGTATATTTTCTAAAGGCTCTATCAGATTAAAAGAACAGAACACAGAACTGGACTATAAAGCGAGATCGGAGATGCAAAAGAAGACCCACATTATGAACGCAATTAACTATGAGACTCAGATTCAGGGTAATGATTAACCCACGGAATTCTGGGAACGTCTGGGACTGAAAGTACATCAGCCAAAAATAGGCGCCGCTCCCTTTTAAACGTTGTCTGGTTATTTATTCATTAAAAAACTGTTTACATTCGGCAGCCGTTTCATGCATTCTGATTTGTGTAATTTTGTGGGGTGAAGTAATCCCTGTAGTAATCAAAGCCTTCACTATTTACCTATATAAAACTGATTCCTGATAGCAGTCTCTCATAACCGACTCTGTGCCGGTCATAAATCAGAGTTTCAGGCACTCAAGGGTTTGTTTAAGGGTTTGCTTGCTGACATGATGAGGAGGAAGCGTTGTAGATTTCGACTAGTCAACTAGATGGGCTCCCTAAGTACCGCATTACTGATGATGGACTAGGGACACTACTAAGGGGTTAGTGATTCATTTTGACAGCATCACCCCGCTGAATATACAGAGTTTGACAAAAGGGGCTAAAGCTCGAAGCAGCACAGAGTCAGGCACAAGCCAGCAGCCCAATGTCTGTCTTAATGGAGCATTCGGTGACTAATAAATAAACATGTATATTATATTTACTCCTGACAATAGACTAGGCTACACGCCTATATAAGAGCCTGTTATGCCCCCAACAATCCCCTGTGGTACACATTTTTGGCCGTCCAGCCCTGTTTGAGCGCGTACTCTTCTCTCTGGCAGCGCGTCATTCGACTCGACGGTGCGCCTGTGGGACGCCGAGCGCGGCGTCTGCATCCACACGCTCACGCGGCACCAGGAGCCCGTCTACAGCGTGGCGTTCAGTCCCGACGGGCGACACCTTGCCAGCGGCTCCTTCGACAAATGTGTGCACATCTGGAACACGCAGGTAAAACCAAAAAACATGCTGGACTCTGGCGCTTCAGTTTCGGAGCGTAACCAGAATTGCGGTTTCAGTCCGGCTGTACGCAGGTTCGGTGCCGATGGGCTTTTCTCGTCTAATTTTCTGTGTGCCCACAGAGTGGCGCTCTAGTGAACAGCTACAGAGGGACCGGAGGGATTTTCGAGGTGTGCTGGAATTCCACCGGAGACAAAGTGGGAGCGAGCGCATCAGACGGATCGGTAGGTTTCCTAAACCGGTTGGCTGTAGAGAATTGCGTTGAATATCACCGGCTTATCGGTGGGTTACAGGTCTTTTAACTACTGTATGGCAACCACGTTAAGTACCACCTAACGAATAACCCTGACCCCAGTCCAGTACTGCAGTGATGCAGCGACCCCCGCTGGCCCCATGATGGACTGATCACCCACAAACCTGCACCACACACAGAGTGTAAAATTCGTAATAACTTGCCAGCGTTTACGGAATGGTTGATTATTAGTGTATAGAATGCCATTGGGGTCAGAATTCTTACCAGTCTCTTAAGGGTTTTTATGTATATATAAAAACAGCGTTATGACTGCATGAGCCGCATACCTCTGAGTCAGTCACGTTAAGTTATTCAAGTCTGATGAAGTCCCTGGAATATTCCGGTAGTAAAGTCCCATTCAAGGCGCCCCATACAAACAAAACAAATTTTTACTTTTCACGAAGTGTTTTGAATTTTATTAGTTACAAAGATAATGACTCTTGTGCATTGTTGTATTAAATGTTTTCATATGGTGTTTTAATAGTCTATTACATAATAATGTTATTAGTGTTTGAAATGTGATTCAATTATGGTACTGTCGGTTAAACGGTGCCTTTTTCCGTATGGCTGTGCTGGAGATGTTGAAGTCTGGCTCCGGCGAGTCGACTGCTTTTTGGTGGCGAGAAATGAAAACATGCCTAATGATATGGCTATTGGAATAAACAGAAGCCACATTATTATAAACATCATCAGATTTTCACACAAGTCCTAAAAGTAGATAAAGAGAACCCAGTTAAACCAATAAGACAAATATTATACTTGGTCATTTATTGATTGAGGAAAATGATCCAATATTACATATTAGTGAGTGGCAAAAGTATGTGAACCTCTAGGATTAGCAGTTATTTTGAAGGTGAAATTAGTGTCAGGTGTTTTCAATCAGTGGGATGCCAATCAGGTGTGAGTGGCACCCTGTTTTATTTAAAGAACAGGGATCTATCAAAGTCTGCTCTTCACAGCACATGTTTGTGGAAGTGTATCATGGCACGAACAAAGGAGATTTCTGAGGAGCTCAGAAAAAGAGTTGCTGATGCTCATCAGGCTGGAAAAGGTTACAAAACCATCTCTAAAGAGTTTGGACTCCACCAATCCACAGTCAGACAGATTGTGTACAAATGGAAGAAATTCAAGACCATTGTTACCCTCCCCAGGGGTGGTCGACCCACAAAGATCACTCCAAGAGCAAGGCGTGTAACAGTTGGTGAGGTCACAAAGGACCCCAGGGTAACTTCTAAGCAACTGAAGGCCTCTCTCACATTGGCTAATGTTAATGTTCATGAGACCACCATCAGAAGAAACACTGAACAAACAATGGTGTGCATGGCAGGGCTGCAAGGAGAAAGCCACTGCTTTCCAAAAAGAACATTGCTGCTCGTCTGCAGTTTTGCTAAAGATCACGTGGACGAGCCGAAGGCTATTGGAAGAATGTTTTTGTGGACGGATGAGACCAAAATAGGAACTTTCTGGTTTAAAAGAAAAAGCATTATGTTTTGGAGAAAGGAAAACAACTCTGCATTCCAGCATAAGAACCTTATCCCATCTGTGAAACATGGTGGTGGTAGTCATCATGGTTTGGGCCTGTGTTTGTTGGCTGCATCTGGGCAGGACGGGCTTGCCATCATTGATGGAACAATGAATTCTGAATGATATCAGAGAATTCTGAAAGGAAAATGTCAGGACATCTGTCCATGAACTGAATCTCAAGAGAAGGTGGGTCATGCAGCAAGACACCGCCCCTAAGCACACAAGCCGTTCCACCAAAGAATGGTTACAGAAGAATAAAGTTCATGTTTTGGAATGGCCAAGTCAAAGTCCTGACCTTAATCCAATGGAAATGTTGTGGAAGGACCTGAAGTGAGCAGCTAATGTGAGGAAACCCACCAACATCCCAGAGCTGAAGCTGTTCTGTACGGAGGAATGGGCTAACATTTCTCCAAGCCGGTGTGCAGGACTGATCAACAGTTACAGGAAACGTTTAGCTGCAGTTATTGCTGCACAGGGGGGGTCACACCAGATACTGAAAGCAAAGGCTCACATACTTTTGCCACTCACTAATATATGTAATATGGGATCATTTTCCTCAATAAATAAATGACCAAGTATATTTTTGTCTCATTTGTTTAACTGGGTTCCCTTTACCTACTTTTAGAACTTTGCTGAAATTTGATGTTTTAGGTCATATTTATGCAGAAATATAGAAAATTCTAAAGGGTTCCCAAACTTTCAAGCACCACTGTAGGATGATTTAACAACACTAATCCTAACGCTACATCCCCAGGCTCTGTTGTAACTCCTCCTCTTAATTTGGTCTCTTTCAGGTTTGTGTATTAGACCTGCGGAAATGACGCTGCCACCAGAAAGCCATGGGCCGCCGGCGAACGTGTACATAGCCAAATTCACCGA
This sequence comes from Ancistrus triradiatus, assembly GCA_025084515.1. Lineage (NCBI taxonomy): Eukaryota > Metazoa > Chordata > Actinopteri > Siluriformes > Loricariidae > Ancistrus > Ancistrus triradiatus. The sequence continues at coordinate 82,249 of JAJAGP010000034.1, read as the reverse complement.
CTCGGAGTACACAAACGTGTGGAGAAAGAACCGCTATAAATACTCCCACAGAGTGCAAGGCTAATGACATCGCCCTTATTATACCAAAATACTAACAGTTGGGTCTTTATTCCAAAATTGGGACGTGAGAAACTCAGAAATGGGTCGAAATTTGCAGAATAGCAAATATTTTCCAAAAACAGACGGTTTGTCTTTTGTCAGAGGCATTTTCCTTTCACTAAACGAGGCAGTTTAAGTTTATTGGAATTTCCACTAATTTGCCAAGATGATTGCTAGACTACGGAAAACGGAGGCAAGAATTGTAGCTCCATGCTACTAGCTAGCATACAAATAGACCGCGGCGAAATTGCAGTGAAAATGTCCTGAAGCAGTTAATGAAACTGAAGCATGAAATGGCTATCGTTAGTTTGATATACTTGGCTAACGTTCAGATTTGTCGTAGATCATTTCCGAAGTGGGTGGAGCTACGGAACTGGTTTATGTACTACAATAGTCACGATCGTGTCCCTGTACGAAGTCGCAAAGTTATCGATCGGTGTCCTGACCTACGCCGTCCTCGAGTCTGAATTTGTGCGGTGCATTTAGAAGTCGGCGGCTTTTCTCACTTGAGCGTCCGAGTGTGACTTGACCACGTGGACCGAAAATTGTAACGTTCTCGCAAAACGCTCTCCGAGTTTGCGAAAGCTCCCGAGCGTCTGGTTCGCACGCAGTTCTCTGTATAAAATACCATTAGACAGTCATAGTTTCTCAGAATCGGAAGCGAAAGGGCGGAATCCGCGGCCGTCGCTGTCCCGCACTTTAGAGTTCCGTTGAGCACTTAATTTGCTTTTTTTTTTTTTTTTTCCCGACATTAAAAAGTACTCGTATTGACTTGAATTAGCTCGGCTCTGTAGGATGCCGTTCTCAACGTTTGTTACTAGGCTGACTGGTCCGACGGCATCCTGTTTTTCGAACGCCAAGTTCGCCTAATCATCTGCCGGTATTTTTTTTGTTTGTTTGTTTTTTCCCGGAATGTCGCAAATCTTTTGTAAAGAGATGAGTATTTTGATGCTTGCTTCTAATCAATGCTACATAGATTGTACCATAAAGATGCCTATTTATTATATTGTCTATGACAGTGGAATGGTATTTTATAACATTTTCGGTTTTAAAGAGACACACTTTTTACGGAGGCTTCTTTCAGTCCCTTGCGCACGCCTTGCCGTGTCATTTTGTACTCTTTTTGAAATCTTTTGTAATTCCGCTTTATTTGTAGTCGTCTATGCTTAAAAAAGAACATTAAAAATAAAAAAAGGAACCCCGAAGTACACGAGCGTGCATATCGTATACATCCTGGACCATGTAAATATGTTTATCAACTTGTTTTTCTGTTGTTTTTGACCTCCCCATATACCCCATTTTATTTCTCGCTCAATTTGTTGCAATGTTGATTTGACGTTTTGTGATTGATTTTTGAGTCGGAGCAAATAGAAAAAGTCCAGAATAAAATATATTTTGATAATAGCGTCACTTGTGGGTTATTTTCACGTTTAGCCGTGTATAGGACGGCCTTATCCAGAGCGATGTACTACTGCTGAAATCTTCCAATCCAAGCAATTGTGGGTTAAGGGCCTTCCTCATGGACCCAACAATGGCATCTTGGCAGAGGTGGGACTTGAACCCTGGACTTTCAGGGTCCAGCGTCCAGTACCTTAACGGCTAGGCAACCAAATACAGTTATTTAACTGGTATGTGTAATTTGTAATGGTATGAAGTCATTTTTAAAATGCCATATATTGGTAAGCAGTTGGGTTTCATACAGTGGGGCAAAGAAGTATTTGGTCAGCCACTGATTGTGCAAGTTCTCTTACTTAGAAAGATGCATTTGGTCACCCACAAACAAGCAAGATTTCTGGCTCTCATAAACGTGTAACTTCTTCTTTAAGAAGCTCTTCTGTCCTCCACTCGTTACCTGTATTAATGGCACCTGTTTGACCTCGTTATCTGTATAAAAGACACCTGTTCACAGCCTCAAACAGTCAGACTCCAAACTCAACCATGGCCAAGACCATAGAAGCGTCGAAGAACACCAGGAAGAAAATTTTGTAGACCTGCACCAGGCTGGGAAGAGTGAATATACAATAGGCAAGCAGGTGGTGTGAATAAATCCACTGTGGAAGCAACTGTAAGAAAATCGAAGACATACAAGACCATTGATAATCTCCCTCGATCTGGGGCTCCACGCAGAAGGTCAAAATGATCATTAGAACGGTGAGCAAAAATCTCAGAACTAAACGGAGGGACCTGTTGAATGAGATGAATGAGAGCTGAGACCAAAGTAACAAAGGCTACCATCAGTAACACACTACGCCCAAGAGAGACTCAGATCCTGCAGGGCCAGGCGTGTCCCCCTGCTTAAGCCAGTACATGTCCAGGAGGATTGGGAGAATATCATGTGGTCAGATGAAACCATAATAGAACTTTTTGGTAAAAACTCAACTTGTTGTTTTTGGAGGAAGAAGAATTCTGAATTGTGCCATACCTACTGTGAAGCATGGGGGTGGAAACATCATGCTTTGGGGCTGGTTTTCTGCAGAGGGGACAGGATGACTGATCTGTGTTAAGGGAAGAATGAACGGGCCATGTATGGTGAGATTTTAAGCCAAAACCTCCTTCCATCAGTGAGAGCATTGAAGATGGAACGTGGCTGGGTCTTCCAGCATGACAATGATCCCAAACACACCACTCGGGCAACAAAGGAGTGGCTCCATAAAAAGCATTTCAAGGTCCTGGAGTGGCCTAGCCAGTCTCCAGACCTCAACCCCATAGAAAATGTGTGGAGGGAGTTGAAAGTCCGTGTTTTCAGTGACAGCCCAAAACAATCACTGCTCTAGAGGAGATCCATGGAGGATGGGCCAAAATACCAGTACAGTGTGTTGCCACCTGGTGAAGGCTACAGGAAACGTTTGACCTCTGTCATTGCCAACAAAGGTTATGTTACAAAGTATGAGTTGGACTTTTGTTCATTGACCAAATACTATTTTCCACCATACTTTACAATTAAATTCTTTAAAAATCCTACAATGTGATTTCCTGGATTTTTTTCTCATTTCGTCTCTCATAGTGGAAGTGTAGCTAGGATGAAAATTACAGACCTCTCTCATCTTTCTAAGTAGGAGAACTTGCACAACCAGTGGCCGACTAAATGCTTTTTTGCCCCACTGTAGTTGATGTGTTGGGCGAGCATCAACAGAACTGCTTGGTTCGAAAGCGACTCTTTGGCTCTGATTATCTCGGTATGGCCCAGCAATTGGGTCGGAGGTGACTTTGGGACGCTCCCAGTCAGCTGGTGTATCAGTATCTACCGCCAGTCATCAGATGAGGGCCAAACCGGTGATCGGGTGTTGGACACCCAAGGTTCATAGATGTGTGAGGGCAACAATGGTTAAACTGATCGAACTTCTATAGCAAAAGGAATCCTAAATGCTGGTCTCACCCTGTACTGGTAACCATGCTGCCCAACATCACATGAGCACCAATACTTTGTAGCAATGAAAATGTCAGATGAGTCCTGTGTTCTTTACCATGGGCCAGGTAAGCGTCCATATCACTGTGAACTAGATCATAATGTGTTGGCTCATTCTGTATAGAGTGCCTGTTCTGAAAAAGGACAGTGCTGCTAGAGATAGAAGTTTATCAATAGTGTCTTGTGTAACGTTCAAACCTGCTAACTGATGACTAAAAGCGTCTCTACATGAGGAGTGACAGAATTAGGGGCCTGTATTGTCATTTCTGAAGAGAACCTGAGCACACAAGACTTCCTCTAGACCTGCCTGATAGTACATGATGCAAATTGTGTGTGCAGAGTGTGAGATTGTATTCAGGCCTAGATCTCCTGACGTCTTTGCATCTTCACTGCTTTTATCTTGTGGAGTGGTACTGTTGTAATCTATTCCGCTCTAGTGTACGTTCTCACAACAGAAGTCAAATGGTCAACATTTAAGAATATTGATGCTCTGTATCATGTGAAGGAGCACCTGAAATCCAAGGCTATGCAGAAAGCAGGACATCTGAGCAACAGGGACATTCAAACTTCTGTAAGTGGAGACCAAGGCTCTCGAAGCAAATGTATGCAAAGCGATGAAAATGAGACACATTTCTTTATTTTGACTTGGTATTGTCACAATACTTATAAAAACAAGCTGCGAAACATCCCAGTCCTCCAGGTCGTGCTTTGAATTGTTTTGTCCAGGTGTCTCGTCTGAGTTGTTTTCACAATTCTGCTGAGCAATGGAGGAAATGATGAAACTGTCATTTGTGTGTCACATGTTGAAAGATTTAGACGTTTAAAAAAAAACCCCGATGTCCATTTGTTTTAGACCCAAATCAAGAACATGTACTTGTGACTAGGATGTCGTAAACACAAATCTTAAAGTAGCATAGGAGAAATGGCTTTTCCCGAAAGTTTGTTAGACGAGCTCACAACGCCAGAACAGTGAAATTATTTCACGGTCCTAATACTTTAGCAGTTGGATGTGTTCACTTGCAAACAAGGTACCCAGTTTGTTTTAGACATAAACCAAAAACATACTGAACTTACGACTTCATAAAAAAGAACTTAAAAGTGCTTGAAGATAGAATTTCGATTTAACAAGTTGTAAATGTTATCACCGTGTCAAAAATTGTGAGCTGACATGACTGCCAGAAGAAGCTGCAATTAGTAGTTGGAAGATTTTGCCTTTACAAGTTTCCTTGAAGAATGTAAAAGTAAACAAGATGACCAAGAAACCAAAAACATACCAAACTTCCAACTTGGAAATCCTAAGCATGAACTTGCAGGATGTGATGGTAATATGCAAGACAATTTCAACTTTGTGAAGGGTATTGCCCTGTCAGTAATATCCTAAGCATGAACTCCAATACAGTCATGTTATTAGTAGTTGGAAACTTTTGTAGGACCCTAGTATTAAGTTGTTTTTACCCCAGAGCGTAAATAATGAATCTATTTTCTTTTACACCCACACCATACGCATACAATTAAGCTGAGAAACTCATCAGGGTGTCCATATTGTTTTAGAGCCAAACCCACAATGAGACTACATACTAATCCTTTCTGAGGAAGACTTGAAAGTGGCATACCAGATAATTCTGAACTGAGGTGGCATATAAAAAGCATATTATTAATTTAGATGCTGCTATACAGGTCAGTTAGCAAAACCCATGCACGTTTCATGTTCTTTATTGAAACATTTTTAAAAGGCCATATTGGTAAGCAGTTGGTTTTCATAGTTGATGTTCATAGTGATGCTGAAAATGTAATTCAACTCGTCATGACCACTGTCTTTGACTGATTTAAAGGTAAACATACCATATGCTGGTTTGCGCCTAATGTTTCAGGCGTGGTTGTTTTTTAAATATGCTGACCGGTACCGTCATTCAAACCATATTAAAATATGAACTTTTCAGTTAATAAAAAGAGAGAGACTGAGGATGCGAACGAATTAATGACATGAAGCTTAGCTTTTCTCCCGCCCATAGGAGGTTTGCTCTGCTAACCTAGCCAACCACACTGATGCAAAGTCCTCAGGGAAGACACACAGCACAGAGGCGAGAGAGCAAATCAATACGAACGCATTTGTCCTCGCTACGGATTACATCTGAGTCAAACCGACAATTATTTTTAACCGCAACCGTTTAGAAGTTGTCTGTTTGTTTGGCTTCGAGTGAGAGCTGAAGCTGGTAAGTGCTCGCATTTTTATAACTTTTTTTTTATGTGTAGTGTTAAACCACACGTTTGTTTTCGATTAAACTTATGTTTGTGTTTGTCTTCGGAAAATATGGATTATTTAGATGTTATAAAAATTACACCTGGAGCTTCCCCCTCCTGCTCCTCCTCATCCCCACCGGTTTGTGTTTCCTTGTGGAGAAAACGTTGGATAGTGAGCGGTGATCCGCGTAGTTGAACTTTCTAATTAAGATTTCAGTTTTAAGAGTATGCTGTTAGACAGGTTGGACTTCATTATTAATATCATTCCATCGTGTTTTGGCAAATTGTGACCGTGATTGTGAAGTTCGACAGATGAGTTAAAAGCCCAAGACGAAATGCGACAGTATTTGTTATTGGTTTAAATAAAATTCAGCTATTATGACCACTGTCTTTTGGCTGATTTAAATGTGGGAACTGGAGTCAGGGCATCAGTTGTGTATACCTTGTCTTGAACCTTTCTTGACTTATTGCAGGGACTTGAGTTACTTGAGTAACTTACCACAAGACTGGCTTAAGACTTGCACACATATGACTCCCACTTCTACAGTATATACATATTAAGGCAGCTGTTCTTTGACTATTACTTCACATCAGCCAACCTTGAGGATGCTTTCCTGGAAAAGTTCTTTCTAGCAACTGGAACCATAATGAAGAGCAGGGTGCCAAACTCATGTCTGCTAACTGGTGACAAATGAAACGAGAAGGGAGAGGGAAATCAGTGCTTGTGGTCTGAAAACCCCTGAGCTGGCTATCACAGTATGGTGTGCCAACAAGTCTAATGGTTTCTAGCAGATCTCTGCAAAAGAAGGTCTATCAAGAACATGTGAGTAGACCAGCAGATATCAGAGTACATTGACAACATGGGGGTGACAGGACCAAAAAATGGTCTACACAAGTAATTGGTCTCGTCTTTGATGTTGCCATCACAAACTCTACACCGACCTAAAAGGACACACAGCAGTACCAGGACTTCATATTGCATGTGGCTGAAGGTGGACATAATAGGACTTGACGTAAGTGCGAGTGAAGAGAGCAAAGATGAGAATGAGCCAGCAGTGAAAATGAAAATTCCAGAGCCAGAGCAATCCGTGTGTAAATATAGAGCTTTGTACATTCCCGAGATTAGATTAGATTAGATTAGATAGATTGCAAACGTACATAAAGATGCCAAAATAACTGCTGTAAAAACAAGATATATACGCAAGGTGCGCCAAACGCAATGGTTATTTGCGTCAGCGAAAAAGAAAATCGCTTGCAAATAATGGAAAGAGTTCAGTGACTGTAATTTCAGTAAAATATTCAAAATATTCAGAAAAATGAAAGGTTTTAGTTCAACTCTTCAGCAGTTACAAACTTGAGAAAAAACTTACTAGATAACATGCTAGTCAACCAGTCACAAAACGCAAAAGACAGCCAGAAAATTGACTGTACCAATCCCATATTAACAGCTGGATATACACTGGGGAAACATCATCGTCAAGGAGGGAATGTATTCAGAAAAAATCTTGAATGATCGTGATTGGCGGTCACTTAAACGTTTGGTGAAATCAAATGGTAGAAAAACAAGAGTAGAACTCAGGGATATGTTTAATAGTGAAAGTAAGAGCATTTCCACACGCTTAATGCGAAGTGAACTCAGGGGATTGGGACTTAAGCTATGTAGGAGCTGTGTAGCCTTCAGAAAACCACTTGTCAGTGAGGCTAACCGGCAAAACCAGCTCCAGGCTCTGGAGAAATTGAGGACGGTCATGTGGTCTGACAAGTCCAGATTTTACCCTGTTCCAGAGTGATGGGCGCATCAGGGTAAGGAGAGAGGCGGCTGAAGTAATGCACCCATCATGCCTAGTGTCTAACATACCAGCCTGTGGGGGCAGTGCTGTGATCTGGGGTTGCTGCAGTCGGTCAGGTCTGGGTTACGTTACGCGTCACGTTACGCGCCCAAAGAATGAGGTCAGCTGATGCCTGAATATACTGAATGAACAGGTTATTCCATCAATGGATTTTTTCTTCCCTGATGGCACGGGCATATGCCAAGATGACAATGTCAGGATTCATCGGACTCATACTGTGAAAGAGTGGTTCAGGGGAGCATGAGACGTCACTTCCACACATGGATTGGCCACCACAGAGTCCAGACCTGAACCCCGTTGAGAATCGAGAATGCAACTCTGGACATAAATAAATGTGACATTTCAGAAGCTTGTCCAATGAAATATTAGTGTGTGTGACCTTTTTTTGGCCAGGCAGCGTATAATAAGGCAAAGTCTTGTTTGTGGTTGGTTTATCATTCTTATGTCAACAACCTTTCGTTTTCGTACAGGTATGCGCTTTTGGCGTCCGCATTACATTCTGTGAAACAGATTGTTGATAGTTTTTAATGGTAATTTTCACACAAAACTGCATGCAATTGATAATAAACACGACAGAGATATTTCCGAGAACATGACTTGTCAATTCGGGATGGGAACGACTGGTACTTTTGTACCAAAAATGCCAAAAATGCATCGATAGACAGAATTATGGAACAACACGGAAGATCAGCCAGATGTATCAGAGACTCAACGAGGGAATGGGAACCAGTTAGAGTTACAGGTCTCCATTAGCACACAAACATCCCCACTAGTGTGTGTTTCCTGTGGAGGAAATGTTGGTTACTGAACAGTGTTCTGCATTGTTGACCTTTGTAATTCAGTTTGAAAAGTCTTGAAACCTTCACCATTGAACTTTATTTCAGCACACTGGCTATTTTTATTATCACTCCATCGTTAAATCTCAAGTGTTTGGCACATTGTGATCAGTGAAGATTAGACCAAATAGCAGTCAAATCTCTAGATCATACTTATCTTTATCTATATACAGTATATCTAAACACATCAACCAAGTTAGAACAGTCTCAAGTCCAAATGGGAGCAAATGAACATGAACACACCACCCTTAAGGTAGTAACTTGCCCATGAATGACTGACCTCCTGCTCTTAAACTCCTGCCTCTGCTTGTGGATCCAGTGTTGTGTTTTGATTATAATTTCTAAGAATGGTTGTTGATCACATATGATCAACCTGACCTGTATTTGTCCTGTATCGTTAAGTCTGGCTGTTTTGTCCTGAATTTGTTCCCAACCTGGGGTTCGGGCCCCTCCTCAAGGGGGAGCCAAACTTCACAGGGGGTCGGCGAGGCTTTGTCTGCTCTGAGGTGCTCCGAGTCTGTCAAAATACAATAGCACACTCACTGCCAAAAATTGTATGTAAAATTACTTTTGCATTTTTTTAATTGATATTTTTATATATCGAAAGTCCTTTGCAGAAACACATGGGATCTGTATCAATTTACTTTTTTATCTGATTGTTCCCAAATAATATCGGTTAATAGTCAATACCTTGTGTATTCAGTTCTTGGGTTGCTGAAATATTGTTAATGAAATAATAATTATTTTTTTTACTTTTTATAGCTACGTAATTCATGATTATAGATCGTGTCGACATTATATTAAACCCTTCTGTTATTAGTATCATTAAATGAATGTGCAAACAGTTGTCTTAGAAACATCTGAAATTAACTTGTAATTGTTAGTGTGTATGCAAGTTCATGTATAATATTGTTATTATATTATTCAGAATTTCTCTGAGGGGGGACGACTTTTATAGCGCCGACTGTCATGTAGGACACTATAAAGTCCAAAATCCAGACCTAATTGCTGTCTTATCTTTGTCTAATTTGCCTGTGACTCACTGTTTGCATGTAGCTGCTGCGGTTTCCACTTGTGTTTGGCTGATGCGCCAGGCTTTTACAGCACTTTGTAGACAACCTTATCCAGAGAAGACTCAAAACGTTAAGACTGGCAATTTGGCGGAGCCAGGATTTTAACTCTTAAGTTTACATTTGGGCTCCCTATCTCAAGTTAGTTATTCTGTCGTAACTGAAGTTGTCATAGTAACTACGCAGATAAGGAAGAGCTGAGAGATAAGCGGTTGCTGTAGTTTCTGTATCGTCTAAGCTGAGCTCCTCGGGCTTTGTAGATGATACGTGAACTTCTGTTCACGCTGGGTTCATTAGAACAGGGATGTGACTTGGCGTGACGCCAGATGGGGTGGTGAAACCGGCGATCTGTTGGGTATGGCACTTGCGAGTAGGGGTTACACAGAATGGTGCTGGAAAATAAACGTTTATCGAGAAACCGCGAACGCTCATAAGCCACCTTTTGTAATGTCAGAATGGGGGAGAGATCTGAGCAGTTTTGACCACTTCTTGGACAGTCCAATAAACTGAGGGCTTGGTGACGCCAAATAAGTTACCCAGCATGCTATCGCCACCAGCCTGTACAATCTAACCCCAACTCAGTTTTTAGCAATATTGTAAATCGTGTTAGACCAATGACTCAGCCATTTGGAGGTCATCACACGGCCGATATTCAAAAATGGTGGAGAAAATGCAGACGGCGTTAGACCAGCGATCTGTAATCATTGTTCATGTTAAATCCGTTTAATTTCCAGCATTATCTCAAAATTACCATTTAGTTCTGAAAAATGCTCACTAAACTGATGCACCTCTAAAGCTTAGACCAAGCAGTAGTTGCTCTGTGATGTGTGTTTTAGTCTATAGGTGGAAAGTGGGAGGCTACATCAGTACCTAGCTTTAGTTGATCGTTGTTCTTGTGACCTGTCCTAAATTAGGCTGATTTGTGTAGCACTGCATTGGTAATCGCACCAAATTCACCGGATACAGGCTACACTGAAAACGAAGCTGCCGTTCCACATACAGCGTCCAAAACAGTTTTGTTGGTGGCCGATTGAGTTTATGATTGACTGGTACCACTTCACTCTGCTTTCCATTATATTTTGGAACTTCTGGCATTCACTTTCAACCTTAGGTAAATTTAGCCAGTAACCCAAAAAACCTGGTTGTCCTGTACTAGATCAATCAGTGACTAAAAGCAATTCGAAGATCTTTCGAGGTCTGTTGAAGCTTAGCTTAGGCTTTGCAGTCCACTGGAGCATGAGCTTAGAAGAGCAGCTCTCGAGCCTATAGCATTGCTGGTGCACCATGGCAACAGTGACTTTAATATGGATTTGTTGAATCCTTTTCACCCTGCCGTGTCCGAGCCAGTTCTCTAACAAAGTTACAGTTTAAACAAAACATTGGCTGCGCATGCATGCAGAGACTTTGAACAATCCAATGAAATTGTGCACGCTAAAGTCATTATCCTGATTTTTGACAGCTCTCAATTCACTTGCACTAAATGGGAGCCAGTCCAAAACCGTTAGTGTAAATATTACTAAGGATCCCCCGATATTGAATTTCTCAGGCCGATACAATAACCAGTTGTTAGGACATTATTGTGGCTGATACCGATATCAAAACCATTATTTTAACCTTTTTGTATTTACAAAAGGTTCATATTCTAATCCATATAGGAATTATCCAGAGCAAAAAAACAGGTAAATCAGACACGACGATTAAGAAAAATGGTTGTTTCATTTTATTTTCTAACCTGTTGGCTTATCGGTTAAGGTACTGGACTATGGACCAGAAGGTCCAGGGTTCAAATCCCAACTCTGCAAAGCTACCAGTGATGGCTCCTTAACCCTATATAAAATGCTAATACGAGACCGACGACGTTAACTGAAAAGATCTAAATATGGCAAATAATATATCGGCCATGAGCTGGATTTGAGCTCAGTAGTCAGATTTCTCAGTGCATGTATCTTCCTACGAATCCAATCGGTTTTCTGTGCATGCAAGCAAACGTAACCACAGTGCAGAGCTCTTCCAGAAGCGTCTAGCAGAATCAAACACAGTTGCCAGATCCACTTATTCTAAGAGTCAAGTCGGATTTATTTCTGTAGCACTTTTTTTTTACAAAGCAGCTTCACAATTTAGATTATTTTCTAATATCTAAAGCCAGTCCCAAATTGAGCAAGCCCAGGGCGACAGTGGCAAGGAAAAACTCCCCAAACGTCATAAGAAAGCTTGAGAGGACCAAGATTCAAAAACAGGGCCCATCCTCTTTGGGTGGCTTAGATGATAAATGTAAGAATTAATCATTTATATAGACAAATAAGTCTGTAGCAATAGTTCAGAAACAGAAACTAAGTAAATATGAACAGATAAATAAAATACTGAATACGAAGAGACTTTGCGTCTTTTGGGTTTGTTTCCATAGACCTGGCAGGATCTGGCAACCCTGGAATTAAACACAGCACGTGTCAAACGGAAATACTGAAACGCAATACATGCTCAGTGAAATTTTTACCTCCCATCCTTCTGAGATTTTTGGCTGGTTGTAAAGTCTCTGACCCTGACAGTTTTTGTTGTGCTGGTAGGAGTGGTTCAGGTGACAGGAATGTCAGTAGTATGTACATTTTCTGTTTTCTGTACATTAAGGGTGAGGATCGAAAATAATGCTGTTTAGTCAGTGAATGAAAGTCCCACAGATCAGTGGGAAAGGCGATGCATGGGACACCGGTCCATGGCCTGCAACGCGAAGCCTTCACAGGATGTGATCCCAGTTCTAACAGCTGGCTCTTACACAATAAACTGGCCAAGTACCAATATGTGCTCCTAATACGGCTTCATATTTGGCTCAAATTGTTTGAATTTCATATTTAGATATAAACCTGGCTACCGGTGGCGGTCGAGTAGGGATCTGCCCGTTCCTCTATAGTTGTGAATAACTCTAAGCCACAAACCTTTCCTTTTAGCCATGTGGAAACTATCCGTTCTGTTCCAGGTTCATCTGAATGCTTTCCACCGCTCTCAGCACTTTTTGCACGGCCTCTATCGGCGTAAAGCCTTTCATTATTGGTGACCTGTGGTATGTTTTTGCTGTGTTGGCTTCTACATTGACACAGGGATTGCTGCTGCAGCCCGGGCGCTTCCTTGTGCAGCGACCTGTGCTAATGTGCCCAAGCAGACAGTGGTGATAAAGTCATATTGATAGGTATGTAAGAAGGCACTAAAAAAAGTTTCCTGGCACTATGCTTCTTGGTGTGGCACATGATATTGCCAGCTCAGCAAGTCTTGCCAATCCAGATAAGCTACAGTTAGGTCGACCCACATCTCGTGGGTATACAAGTTAGATCAGTGCATCCCTGGTTATTCATAATGTGTTTGGGTGGAGCTCCAGCTGGTGAAAAAACGAAGTTCAGTCATCCAGGTCAACTTGAGGGTTGACTTGAAGGCAAGTGGATTTGGTAAAGACGTTTCAGATGTCATCCGAAAGGTTTCTACAGTTTTAGAAACTGATGGCCAGGAATTTAACCCTAATGGGGTGGCACCTTGGGGTTGGTCCTGACAGTCCTTGACTGTCCATATATGAGTCATTAGGATCACTTGAGCCACTGTGTGACCCATCAGTGAGTCGTTGCCCCGCCCTGCCATCGTGCGAGTCATTACAGTGGCCATAAGGCTTGAGGTCACACCCGTGGTTTATGACAATTCGAAAAACATAGACACTACAAAAGCTCTGGGTGTGGTGTAGGGGGCGAATGTTGGGCAGGGATTAATTTGTGTGAAATGTAAAAATCATTTCAGTTCTGGTTTCTTATTACAGTACTGTGCAAAAGTCTTAGGCCACCATTCGATTTGTTGTTTTAGCAATGGTATAATGAACACTTATACTGTCGACGACTGGATCCAAAAAAACCTCAGATTGATCACTCCATTAGCTCTTTTCCACTGACCTTCATGCCAATCTTTGTCAGCTTTAGGAGATCTTCCCATTCTGGGGAAAAAAGTGGTTTCTTGGCTGCTACCCTTCCAAAAAGACCAACTTGCCACTCAGACGAAGCTCCCAGATACTGCTGTTTCTCAACTCTACGGGCAGGTCTTACTACATACTTGCCACTGTAACCTATAGAAGCCTACAGGCTATTCAGACTGTCAGGTGAACTTTTAGGTTGAGGGTTGGACAGTTTCTAGAGCTCGGTCATGTAAATAAATAGAAACTAATTATGCATACACTAGAGGGTGCAACAATCTGGGGTGGGTCATCTATGCAGAGACCTGAGGCACAGTTGGCCATATATATGGGAAGTAAGGTCGGTCAGGGAAGGGTTGTCTTGGGCAGGAAGCCAGGTGGAACACCGGTTGCTGTTGGAGCAGCAGGGGTGATCCCAAGTCAGTCGTCTCAGCATGTGACGTCCAACCCAGGCAGAAGGCACAGTGGTGGAGCTCTAGGCTTCCGCGCCGCCCTGTAGATTTGTTTGTGTACGTAATCTGCTGCCTTCAGCGCTGCCCCTGACGTGCATGTCGATTTCTGTTTCAGACATGGCGTCGCTTTCCGAAGTCCCTTCCGAAGTCCCTTGAAATGCCTCCAGCCTTAGGATGGACCGGAACAGAAGAGCGTGACAAACGATGTTTCTGTGTGAAACGTAGCCCAGACCCGCTCCCCTCCCGCTCTCAGTCCCTCGTCCGCAGATCAAAAAGGGTCCAGGATGTTCGTGAATTTCCGGCGGATCCGCAAATGGCAGGTCATGCAGCTGGTGATGACGTGCTTCGTGCTGTCCGTCATCAAGGTGTGCTGGGAAAGTCTGGACACGGACGTCGCAGATCACGTCAAGTCCTACTCGTATCGCCTCGTCAGCAGCTTGGACTTCATCAGCGCCAACCTGACGATCAGCCGCGCGAATGCCCGGAAGTTCAGCGACCACCGCTACCTGATAAACCACGAGCAGAAATGCAGCCACCGGGACGTGTTGCTCCTGCTGTTCGTCAAAAGCTCGCCGCCCAACTTTGAGCGGAGGCAGGCCATCCGGTCCACGTGGGGCAACGAGGGCTACATCGAAAGGACTCTGGGCGTGACCGTGAAAGTCGTGTTTGCCCTCGGCCTGCCCCCTTCGTCTACGGAAAGAAAAAAGGTCCAAAAGGAGCTGCACTTGGAAGACCAAAAGTACCACGATCTCATCCAGCAGGACTTTCTGGACACCTTCCACAACCTTACCATCAAGCTCCTCCTGCAGCTCGGCTGGACCCAAGCCTACTGCCCGGACGCCCGCTTCCTCATGTCGGCCGACGACGACATCTTTGTCCACCTGCCCAACCTGGTCCGCTACCTGCAGGACGTCGACCGGGCCGGTGCGAAAGACTTCTGGATCGGCAAGGTGCACCGAGGCGCTCCCCCCATCCGGAAGAAACAGAGCAAGTACTACGTCTCCGAAGAGCTGTACCCCTGGGTGTCCTACCCCGATTACACCGCCGGCGCTGGCTATGTCATCTCCAAAGACGTAGCCTCCAGGGTCTACCAAGCTTCCCTGACCCTCAACGCCTCTCTCTACATCGACGACGTCTTCATGGGCATCTGCGCCAAGGCGATGGGCATTACCCCCCAAGAGCACGTCTTCTTCTTAGGAGAGGCCAGAGCTCCCAATCACCTCTGCATCTACAATCAGATGATGACGTCTCACGGACACGTCAAAGACCTGCACGAACTGTGGAAGCTTGCCACCGATCCCAAGGTGCAGCGAGTTTCCTCAGGACTTTGGGGAAGGCTGTACTGCACCACTGTTAAATTCAGACTCTTTTGTATACAGTTTCTAAGGCTCTACCCATGCAAAGCGGCCTTTCTGTGAGGCCCGGAGTCCAGTCTCGTCGTACGAAGTCGTTTTCCATCCGTACTGGACTATTTTTGTACTTAGGAGTCTTGTTGTGTTTTTCTCTGTCCTCATCTCAATTATATAGCTGAAAGTACTGACGCTTGGGATTCATTACTCTTAATTAAACCTGTTTTAAGAAATCTTGATCCTGCGCAGATTCTGGACAGTTTTGTCTTCCATCTTTAGTCTCTCTAGGCACATCCAAAAATGGACATGGGGCGCAAGAACTAGGGCTCGGTATGGCTTACAAAGCTTCAATACAGGTGTGCCCCCTTTATAAACTGCGTTACGTTCTATGAAACTGGTCATGACCGAAATGGACGTTGACCAAACATTTCCGCAGTCACAGTGTTCTTAGGTTACTGTAATATAAACAAAAGGGTGCTTTCACAAGGAAAGGATGCATAAATGTGTCAGAGGTGCCGCTGAAAACGCGAGTGCTTGAAACGACTGATACTTTTGTTTGACAGGAGACAAAAATGCAGACACGGAAGATCAGCCAGATGAAACCGAGACTCGACGAGTCACATTCTCGCTTTTGGGGTCACCCAGCCCTACCATGATTGCCATAAACCATATAGAACAAATTTAGGATAAAGTCTGTTCTGGTCTGGGTAACAATTATCAAACCCTCGAGGTGAGTCATTAAACACATGGGTGCAGAGGGGCATCACAGGGCGCCGGGTCTAATGGGGAAGCCCACGACAGTCCTGTCGTGCAGAAGTAACTTGAAAGGTTTATTCAACAGATCGACTTTGCATTTCCTCTTAAATAACCAAATGGTGACGGAGATCATTGATACCTTGGTGGAACCTCATTTGAATATTGGATAATACGTTATCCATAAGTTGCATCTCAACCACCGTGAGATAAAACAAAAAAAAACTAGGGCACAGGACAGGGCTGCCTATCGAGTCTGCTCATATTACCTCTAGGGAGTAAGAAGCGTTACCTGTAGCGCTCAGGGCACAGATTTCAGGATGTTTCAGTTGAGAGTGGAGCAGTTACTGAACATCTCTGCTCCTTTATGATGATTAGGGAAGGTTTACCAGTAAACGATCTGCCTATGAGGAAAATGCTTGGGGAAGACACTGAAAAGAAGTTTCCTTATATCCAAAGTTTAATCATTGCGATCTTTGCGAGGGGGGAAACTTCAGACCCATTCTCTTCCAAGTCTTTGTTTCAGCAGGTTGATCATTAATTTACAGGACGGTTAAAGACAGAGAAATCCATAAAAGCTTCTCCAAACAGTCGGCTTGGCTCAAGTACAGTCATGTGCTGACATCCACCTGACCAACGTTCACCTAACAACCTTAAGAATGAACCGTTTTATGTGCTGTACATCTAATGGACTTGTATATCCGAATGACAGAAAACCAGTAGGAGCGACACCTGCTGACAGAATCGCAGGCAGAAGACATGGTCGTTCCTTTTTGTTTTTAAATCTTAAGTTTTATAGAAGACAAACAATGTATTGTAGAACAGCGCACTGTAGGAAATGTTTTTCAATCATACCATTGAACAGTCAAACACTACATTATGTGCAGTTTCTAAACTGCTCTGTGACTCAAGGATCCACCTGGTTTCACAGAACCTAATGAACCTTGACTGGCACACGCCCGTATTAGTGTAATTTACAATAACGTCTTACCAGATTCAGACCCCAGACACTGACTAGTGTGAATTAGAATCCTGAGCTTGCATGACAACCACTCCGCAAACCAGTCGCAACCAAACTCGTTTAGCAATTAAAACCATACAATTACGTTTAATCCAACCCAACAGGAGCTGCACCAGAGAACCGACTAATGGTGGCCATTCTCTGGGCCAGACGACTAATTCTTTCACAACGAGCACGACCAAGTGCTTGATTTCACACACCTGTGCCAGTGGGCCTGAAGGAAATTGAACTGAATCCAATGATTGATGAGTGTCCCAATACTTTCGTCCCTATACCGTACGCATTATGTGCTGCCAAGTCGGACACGATGTAATATTGGAAGGAAGACCCCTACCATGGCTTGCCCTTGCCCTCGGGATTTAGGAAA
Organism: Ancistrus triradiatus; assembly: GCA_025084515.1. NCBI lineage: Eukaryota > Metazoa > Chordata > Actinopteri > Siluriformes > Loricariidae > Ancistrus > Ancistrus triradiatus. The sequence continues at coordinate 64,865 of JAJAGP010000034.1, read as the reverse complement.
CCTTAGGAAACCAGTGTGACTATGCAAAGAGGCCAAGCCTGTTCGTCTCTCCATGCCTGAAAGCATTTTGTTTGCAACTCAAACCAGGTGTGTCAGACACAGACTTTTAATGTTGACATTGTGTAAAGGCTCAATTTAAGCTCCGAATTCAGTTTCACTAACAGATAGTGCCGCGTTAGAGGTGTCGCCAAAAGGATAAAAGGTTAAGGAATAAAAGCCTACAAACTAAAGTTTTAACAATAATTATAACTTCTACATGGTATATTGGAAGGAGTTTTCACCTCCATAGATCACAGCTCCAGAGACCCACTGCCCATATGGAGTTTGCATGTTCTCCCTGGCATTCCTCCCATGCAAAGTTAAGGCATTTATGCGCCCGGTTTACTCCCTTTACACAAGGAATTCAGGTTCTGGCTTACTGACCAGAAGGTTCCACCGCCTCCCCGTCCACTGGTTGTGCCAAAAGCTGCACATTTAAAACAATCAAGGCATTGCAGGGCAGGTCGATAGTCTAGTAAGGACTGCAGACAAGTAAGGATTTAGACGAGTAGTACTACCCTCTTTATTGTTAAATGAGCCACACTACACGGAACATGTAATTCTTTAAATGTCACGACCCATCTCTGAAGAAGAGGTCTCCACACACAAAGTAGTAATCTGATAAAACACGCAATTAAATTAATACATTCAACCAAAGAAAAAAAAAAAGTGCCTTCACTTTATGACGAGGGAGGAAAGGAGTGAGCCAAGTTAAACTGCACACGTATGTTAGCATAACATAATTGGCAGACTTGATGCAGCACTTGTATCTTTTAGTCCACAAGTAAATGACCAAACGGTGAAGGACGTCTAAGGCGTACACTTTGAACAGACTAGGGAGGAAATACCTGATAAAGTATACATGTAAAGAACCCATTCTCGGTGAACGCCGCTACGCGTGGAGGGCCGACCGCAGCCGTCCGGGCAGAGGAGTCACGTCACGTGTCGTATCGTATCAAATCGAAATTCAACGCAAGTCCGATCCGCAGCCAGCATCGAGGAGAACAGGCTTCCGATAAAATAAGCGCAAATGCAGGTGATTATTCGATAGCTATCCCACACATCCGAGGGCGCCGCCGGTTAAATCAGGTCGGCCACGTTCATCGGCATCTCCTCCACGGTCGTGTTGTAGAACGTCTCGATATCTCGCAGGATCCGCTTGTCCTCTTCCGTAACGAAGTTGATGGCCACGCCTTTTCTGCCAAAGCGCCCACCGCGGCCAATTCTGAAAAAAATGAAAGGCGGGGGTTTTATGGAAGGTCTGACCGAACACGGGTCTGGAGACGGGCCGGCCGGGTCGGGACTCACCTGTGAATGTAGTTCTCTCGGTTTGTCGGAAGGTCGTAGTTGATGACCAGGGAGACCTGCTGCACGTCGATGCCACGGGCCTGACCGGAAAAGAAAGACACCATCACTCCATAACCAGGCATGAGCACTGGCCAGGTCAGGCTCCACCAGCCCCACGCCCTCAGGACCTGCCCAATTTAGCTGAACCTCAAACTCACCAACAAGTCGGTCGTGATCAGCACTCGGCTAGAGCCAGACCTGAATTCCCTCATGATGATGTCACGCTCCTTCTGATCCATGTCTCCATGCTGCAAACGAGATCAAAATTAGACCATGCCCACCACCCGGGCAACCCAATGCCGTGTGCGCCAAGTCTAGACGCCAGTACGATCAGTGAGTTTAAAAAGCATCTCCATAGAGGGTCAGTCCCGAAAGATGGTATGCCATCATCTCGTACCGGATCCAGCAGGCGGGGTGAGGACACTGTGCGGAGGCTCTTACCAGCGCAGACACGGTGAAATCTCGAGCGTGCATCTTCTCGGTCAGCCAGTCCACCTTTCTTCTCGTGTTCAAGAAGATGACAGCCTGGGTGATGGTCAGGGTCTCGTACAGATCACACAGCGTGTCCAGTTTCCACTCCTGCGCACACAGGCGTTCTTTTTCAAAAATGGCAAATGGTGGCATCCCGGACAAATCTCGGATTTTAAAAAGCTGACCAAAAGCCACTCATGGGCTCAGATCGTGGTTTCTCCACGTCGCTTCATTTAGATTGGGCCAATCAACCCTCCTCTGGTTTGGCTTTTTTATTAATTATTTCCCTTCCTGGCAGCAAAAGGGTCTGTTTGAAAACATTTTAACCAGCTGTTCAACAGAACTATTAAGTGAAATTCCATTCATTTACCATTTACAGATATTAAATCTAACTGGCTTTGTCACTACATCTTGCAGCAGTGAATTCAAGTTGGCATTTACTGTAGGAGTTATTCTTCATTAAATATGTTAATATGGCAGGAATGTATGCAAAGAAATTACCTGGAGACCCACACAAGGCACAACATAGACAAGGAGGAAAAGTAGGAGGGGCTAGAGTAAAGCAAGGCTGAGGTGGGTGGGGCATTGATGGATTATGGCCATCCCCAAATAAAAGCCAACCTTCCAAACATCACTGACTTTTGTGAAAGAGCCCGATTCCCCTAAAGGAGGGCAGTAGGCTTGCGAGTGCTTAGTCTTTTCACCAGCAGGTGGCAGTCTATACACTTCAGTCAGCAGTTGTCAAACGAAAGCAAGACTACCACAATGCAACCTCACTATAACAATAATAAATGAGCTCATACAGGACCCGTCACCAAACCAAGATCATTGTAGCACAGCATCTCAAGAACCAGGACACAGGACATTAAGAAAGAGGTCCCCCCCGGCCTCGTCGCCGACACCATGGCTTTTGCTCTCCCTTCTTTGCAGCGTACCATACCGGCATGATCTCCAGAGCCAAGCCGAGAGCCCAGACTCGGTGATTTTGGCACGGCGCTTTTATTAAAGAAGGGGTTCATGCTCGTCCCGAGAGATCTAGCCGGTCACTCACCTCTCTTTCTACGTTGATGTAGAATTGCTTGATACCCTCCAGGGTAAGCTCCTCTTTCTTGACCAGGATGCGCACCGGCTCGCGCATGAACTTGGTGGTCACGTCCAGCACCTCGGCGGGCATGGTGGCCGACAGCAGCACGACCTGGAACGAGACGCCGGACTGCCATGATGCTGCGTTGTTGGTCATTGCTGTAGGCCTCAAGGACTAGAATGGGTGTGGCTGGGAGGTGGAGCCTCTACAAAGGCAACAGTCCTCTCGGCCCACTACACTTTCCCTTGTTAGGACTGGATTAAAAATGCATCATGAAATAAGAGGATCTAGAACCATTTAGGACAGAGCACCAAGAGAAGATGCAACAAGCATGAGACAATGACAGAGAGGCCGTCCTAATAAAGCCCCGAGTGAGTTTTACTAACAACGTAAAGCACACTGTCGCACTGCACCTTGAAACGGAGGCCACTGGACATTAAGAAAGAGGTCCGGCCGCGTCTCATTGGCGGCGCAGTGCTCGTTTGCTGTCCTTCCGCGGTTTTACTCTGCTAGCATCATTACACAACCCAGAGAAAACCTGGATTCTGTAATTTAAGCACAGTTCTTGTGTGCGGAAGGAGGGCGGTCCTATCGGTTAGAGATAAGGATTGTGGGCTCTCATACAAGTCGGTGCAATTCTACTTCCAGCCTCTTCACGTGAATCGCCGTTCTGGTACTTTGCCATCGAAACCGCAATGCCTTAGTACTGGCCATTCCGAAATAACGCTACTCCCTCACCTGAATGTTTGTGCTTAATTTCTGGAAGATCTCATAGATCTGATCCTTGAACCCACGACTCAGCATTTCGTCCGCTTCGTCCAGGACGAACATCTTGATCCATTTCGGGGCTAGGGAAAGAAAAACCAGTGTTAAACGGATCACGAGGAAGTACGCGAGCACCATTTAGTCTGCAGTACGATCAGCGAGTTTATAAAGCATCTCCATGAAAGGTCAGTCCCGAAAGATGGAATACCATCATTTCGCACTCAGTTCGACTACGGATACGAGTTCCGCTGCCGTACTCACACAGGAACCTCCTATTGAGCATGTCAAACACGCGGCCGGGCGTCCCGACGACGATGTGCGGAGCCTCGGCTTGAAGTTTCTGCATCTCGTTGCGCACGTTGGTGCCCCCGATGCAGGCGTGGCACGAGGCGCCCATGTAGTCGCCCAAGGCCAGGATGACCTTCTGAATCTGTAACCCAAAGACGAGCCGCACTTCAGTTTGAGCCGTCCGCATCACGGTTGTACCCAATATGCCTGGCTTCCTGCTCAACACCATATAAGGAAACAATCTGACTCCACAGTTGCATAGCAGGAAGAAGAGTAAAGTTGTACCTTGCTTTGAGCTACAGCCCAAATATGCCGCCTTGGTCTGAGACACTTAAGTTTATCATGACCTCAGGTACAGCATACCTGCTGAGCCAGCTCTCGGGTCGGCGCCAGCACCAGAGCCTGAGTCTCTTTCTGATCAATCTCCAACTGCTGGAGGATGGAGATGGCAAACGTCGCCGTTTTGCCAGTGCCCGACTGCGCTTGGGCAATAACATCATAACCTAGAGGAGGAAACGGTCAATTTCAGGCCGCCTTCGGGAAGCGCTGCAAACGACTGTCACTCGGTTACCTTTTATGCACGGAATAATGGCCCGCTGCTGAATGGCGGACGGCTTCTCAAAACCGTATGCGTAAATCCCCCGGAGGAGCGTCTCCTTCAGGTTCATATCGTCAAAGTTGTCCGTAATCTCGTTCCAGTTGCTCTGTGACAAGATCCGACAGTCAGGCCCAAGCAACTCAAACCTTAGTCATACGGTCTGAACCAAATCGCATTCCGAACGTTACCTCGATGACGCCATCAGGCTCCATTCCATCTGGCCCTCCATGGTCTCGATCTCTAGAGCTGAAATGGAAATCATTTACAATCAAGCTCAAGCTTTCTATCCTGGAACACTTTTTTTGGTCTGTACCATCAAAGCCTCTAGTATCAGTGGTGGGGTAGCAGTTACAGTACTGGACTACTGACCATTTACATTATTTAGCAAACGCCCTTATCCAGAACGACTTACAATTGATACAATCCAAGCAATAGTGGACACAAGGGTTGGCAGCTTGGCAGAGGTGGGATTTGAACCCTGGACCTTCCAAACCACTAGGCTACCACAGTCCCACAAAGTATTTTCACAAGGAAGCTGCGTGATACATTAATACTGCAAAGATTTACATTTATAGCATTTAGCAGACATCCTTATCCAGAGCGACTTATAATTGGTACAGTCTTACAATCCAAGCAATTGTGGGTTAAGGGTCTTGCTCAAGGACCCAACAGTGGCAGCTTGGCAGGGGTGGGATTTGAATCCTGGATCTTCTGGTCCACAATCCAGTACCTTAACCACTAGACTACCATTTTTGACCAGAATGTTCAAGTTCAAGAAAGGCCAAACCACAAATGTCTTGGGTTGTACCAGTTGCAAGTCCATGTGGATGCTAATTTCTTCCTATACAGTTCAACATCTGGGCTGTGGCGGCATACCAGTTAAGGTACAAGACTCCTGTCCAGAAGGTCGAGAGATCAAGTACCAGTACTGCCAGTCTGACACCCCCTTAGCCCAGCTTCAACACGCCTAGACAGGGCCCCGATCTGTTGCACTCGATTTGTGACACTTGACACGCCAAATAACCTAACACCTTTGGAATGTGGGAGAAAACCAACCAAAACATGGCTGGTCTCTGGAGCTGAGAGGTGACAGCATTAGCTGTGTGATTCAGGGGCTGGCCTCCTGTCCAGAAGATTGAGGTGTCAAGTGGCCCTTGTATCAGCTGTGACTCGCTCTGGACTAGGATATCTCCTAAAAGCTGTGTAGGCAAATATTTGTACTGCGATGTGTATTAAGGTACTGGAGTACCGACCAGAACGTCGCAAGGCCTTTAACCCTCAATTTCTTGCCTAGTATACCTGCAAGCCAATTCAGCGTGCATAACGTCTTCCAGCTGGTTAAACTCATGGAACTTCCCGATATGAACATAGTGCGGACGTATCCCAAATTACATCCTCTTCCCTATACAAGCGCCCTACATGTGGCGGAATCTATGGCTTTCAGACACTACCTAGTGCACTATGGATCACATACGCAGGCGTTTGCGACTCGAACGAGGTTTTTTCCCTCCATTCGTGTGTGCCGGCCAAATTTTAATTCCCAGACGCTTACTTATTGTAGTCCTTTGACTATTTACAGGTTTAGATTACACTTTTGTTGGAGTACTCTAAAGAAATGGCTAAATCGAAGTCTCGTTAGCTTAGCATAGTCTACAGGCCTCGCTATACATGACGGAGGTGGAGAACTACCAAAATATAACCGCACGCTAATTTTTTTTAGATCGCAATAGTTTAAAGGACAAAAAATGAAAGGTGCACGAGCCGGTTATGGCTTAAATGTCAATCGCTTTATGTCTACCTGGGCGCGTGTGGCATTTAGGCCAAGACATGGCGCATGGGCACACTAACGGCATTTCAGCAAAGGAAAATAACACGAAAATACAAGAATTTCACGTGCAGACGAATTTGAAAGGCAAACGCATTAAAAAGCTGATTTAGAACCGAACTGAGTTTTATACCTGTGATAATCAGCAGAACCGCTAGACATGGTCCGTTTACGACTTCGGCATCCACTCGGAAAGGAGGAGCGCGTGAATCTCGGACCACTTTTATTCAACCGGAACTACTTTCCTTAGGAACACGCGTGGAACTAGCGCTGACTGCAAAAGCTGCTTCTGTTTCGTTTATTATTGCTCACGCATCGCACAGTGCTAACAATTCTGTCTGTTTTATTTGCTTTCTCAAAATAAAGTCGCACTTTGTGAAGCACTGCGAACTACGAGCTGAACTATGCCGTGAAGCGCATTGATCTTGCCGCAGTGGTAAGGTGTGATGAGGTCGCTACGGGGTCTCCTGTGTTTTAGGTTGGTTTTGCTCCACGTTACTCTATCTTCAACCGTCCGTTTCTTGTTTGCCATATTTACACCTACTACATGCATATTTTAAACAATGTAGGCCACCATGGACGGATAAGGCTTGCTTTAGATCATGTATATGTGAGTGTGGTCAACAGGCAACCACACCTACCCTGATAAGAACCTAAATTACACTCGGTAAAACCAGAGACATGTTGTTCATATAGTTACCTCTTATAAGGGTTTAGTTGCTACACGTACGTTTGTAGGTACCACAGTAAGCTACACACAATTTGTCTGCCCCTCAAAACTACACAGCTGCTCTAATCAAGCTATTTGTCAAATCTAGTCATGAGCACACCATGACACTCACAACATTGAACATGTCCTTATCCAGAGCGACTTACAACTGGTAGAATCTTACAAACATACAAACCAACGAATTTTCCCAATAGTGGCAGCTTTGCAGTGTTGGAACGTCAGCCTTCTGGTCAGTTGTCTGGTACCTACACCAGTGCACCACCTCGGACTAAAGACACATAAGACAAAACATTTTCAGTTGAAATACTATCTACATGGGGAGTCGGTTGGCGATGCGAGACTTCTTTAGCCTACTGTCACCGTAAACTCGGGTTCCAGTACCAGCCAGGTCAAGAATTGCACACAAGCAGGATGGTCATGAAACACAGAAATGTAACTCTTGGTTCTGTAAATGGAATGGAGTATAATGGGTGACTTGGTACTGGAATCTCCTTTTATACAAGAACACAAGCTTATGGTTCAGCGCCTTTTCTGTTTTATAATAAAACTGGATCTGGAAACTTTTTACCATAACAGAAGCGTGTTGGACTACAACTGGTACATTTGGTGATAGAATTGGTACCATTTGGAACTACATCTGGAATTTTTTACTGTATTTTGCCTTTAATCATTTATCATAAAATATAGCCTCTGATTCTGTAATTGTACCTTTTGGTACTGAAACTAGAACATTTTCTATTGGAATTGCAGCCTTTGGGTCCTGGACAGGGAACATTTATCTTAGTAACGGAACCTGGTAACTTTGGTAGCACTTTTGTATGGGAAATTAAACCCCAGGTTCTGTGACTGGTCCCTTTTTACCCCATAACTGTAAACTTTTGTTTTAAAACTGAAAGGTTTGATACTGGAAACGTTCATACTACAAATGGAACCTTTGGTTTAGTAACCTTTTGTTACTGGAACTAGACCATATTGTACTAGGGTTGAACTTGGGTTTGGATGTGGAAACAGTTATACTGGAACAGGAAACATTTATAGTAGAAATGCAATGTGTAGTTTTGTGACTGGTACTTTTTATACTGGAACTCACAGTTTGGTAATGGATATGGTGCTTTTGGTGATGGAACGGAACCACCTGGTTGAAGAACTGTTACTTTTGGTAGTGAAACCGGTAAATTTTGTACATGAATTGAAAACTTTGGATCTGAAAGATATTGCACTAGAGCTACAGCCTTTGGTTTTGGTTTGGAAACCTTGTTCACTAGAACTAGAGTTTTTGGTTCTGAACCTAAAACCTTGTGTACTAGACTTACAGCTTTGGCTCTAGTACTTGAATCATTCATGCTAAATATAGGTGGATTTGGACCCAGAAACGATAATACTCGAGTAGGAAACTTGCATAGTAAAAATGGAACATTTGGAGTTGTATTTGGTGTCTGTAATACAGGCACTTTCAGCTTTGACAATGAAACTGGTGCTTTTGGTAGTAGAATTCAAACCCTTTTGCACTTTAAAGTTAACCTTTGGCTGCAGAACTGGTTCTTTTGGCGCTAGAGCAGTTGATCTAATGAGCAGTTGCTCATCTCCCGCATATATTAATCCCTTTTCTACCTGTGGCAGAAAAGTGGTAGTGCGCAGGAGCGGAAGTAGATGACGGGCCTGAGGGAAAAGCGGAAGAGGGAGTCTGGAAATCACAAACATGGTAAATGAAAAAAAGCGTGTAGACGTGTTTGTTTCTGTTATTCCCTCAGGACAGTGGTGTGGCTTCCGTTAGACTACTGTTAGAAATGTTCTTGCTTTGCGCTGTATGCTTTCTGTCGGCCTCCGAGCGCGGGATATCTGTTGAAGTGATTTGAGATAGCGTAGCTCGGCTGCTGTAACAGGCAGCGCGCATGGGCTGAAATCCAAACGGCTTCAGATGTAGAACGGAGTGCACTAGCGTAGTGCGCAGGTGCGGTTAGTTTGTCGTGCATGTAGTGCGCTTGTATAGTGAGCCCGTGGTGATTTGAGATTCAGACCTAGCTCGCTAGCTTTATGTGGTAACGACCGCGATAATCCATTGTTATTTTTCTTTTAGCCTATTTTGCAGTTAAACAGCAACATGAGTGACACAGAATAGTCTTTGCTTACAACCGTTTACAGTTCTGGAGGTTAGAAAAGCTAATAAAGCTACGAATGTGTTGCATAAGCCTGCTTGTATGGCATGTGGACTGTACCGGCTGCAGTTATTTGAATCATAAGCAGTCCTTAGCTTTGATAAATGCACATATTTGTAAAGTGGTATCCTAGTTCGGTGTCCTTTTAATAGTTCTGAGCTGTGATGGGACTGCAACTCAAGTAACAGTGTTCCGTACAGCCTGTTTAGCAGTCACCCTTACCCAGAGCGACTTATAATTGGTACAGTCCGAGCAGTTGAGCGTTAAGACTTGTGCTCAAAGGCCCAAGAGTGGGAGCTTGACAGAGGTGGGGTTTGAACTCGCCGTCCCATACCTTAACTGCTTTACCAGTACAATCCCAGTGTGGTGTAAAGGTGCCTTAGACATAGTACCAGTAAGGCAGCAAGAGACTCGGACTGCCAGGGCAAGGTTACTCCAGACAAGAGTTTGCCATTTGTCTATGTCTTGGTGGCTCCAATCGTGCCATGCTTGAGCTTGTTAGGCAGATCTCGGCGGTATAAATCTTGGGGGCAGAAAACTGGGAGCCAGTGAAGGGAACGCAACAGTGGAGAAGTGACATGAAAACCTTACAAGGAAAAGACAAACCTTTGCACACTGGCGCAATCGCAGGGTTACCCTAGAGCGACAATTGACCTTTCACTTCCTATATAGAAGTGGCTCACTCTCACAAACAAGGTTACTTATAACAGGAAACAACAGTCTGATCAGTGGCATCCATACACCTTACTCTGCACTTGGACTAAAGGGTGATGGGCAGGTTTTTATCACACAGCCACTAGAAACAAGACTAGATCTGAGCAATTACACTCACCACTTTATTAGGTACACCTCTCTCACACTGTGTTGGATCCCCTTTTGGCTTCATCCTTTGTGATATAGATTCAACAAGGTGTTGGAAACATTCCTCAGAGATATCAGCATGAGAGTATCATATGATTGCTGCCACCAGAAGCCTGAGCCATCGATGCACGGCAGGATGGATCCATGCTTTTGTCTTGTTTATGCCAATTTTGACTCGACCATGTGAATGTCGCAGCATTAATCGAGATTCCTCAGAGTTGCTCTTCTGTCAGTTCAGTTCAGATATTTTCCTCTTTTTCAAACCATTCACTGTGAACCATAGAGATGGCCATGTGTTATTCTCAGAAATACTCAGACCAGCTCGTCTAGCACCAATAACCGTGCCACATTCAGGCACTTAAATCACCTTTCAAGGTTTGAACTTCAACAGCTCGTCCTGACCATGTCTACATACCTAAATGAGTCAAGTTTCAGCCATGTATTTGGCCGATTAGATATTTGCATTAACGTACAGTTGAACAGGCGTACGTTATAAGAAGACCTCATCATTTGGATACGATTTCACAGCTGTTTTCTCAAAGGCTTTCCATCTACACATTCTGCATTTCTCTGACAGAACAAGCTGAAATCCTCGCAGAAGGATAAAGTTCGCCAGTTCATGATTTTCACCCAGTCAAACGAGAAAACAGCGCTAAATTGTTTGGCCCAGAATGACTGGAAACTAGAGGTGGCCACAGACAACTTTTTCCAGAACCCAGAACTCTACATCCAGAATCTGAAGGCGTCGTTCGACAGGAAAAAATTAGAACAGCTCTACAATCGGTACAGAGGTGAGAGAACAGTTTTCCGATCTTATAAGCTGTCAGTCATCATCCTTGATTTTTTTTTTTTGGGTTAAAGTGCTTGAAAGTAACAGAGCTTTAAAGCGGTTATTTGGCTCAATCTCTCCACAGATCCTCACGATGACAATAAGATCGGTATAGACGGCATCCAGCAGTTCTGCGACGACCTTGGGCTCGATCCGGCCAGCATAAGTGTCCTCCTAATAGCGTGGAAGTTCCGCGCCGCCACACAATGCGAGTTCACGAAGCAGGAGTTCATGGACGGGATGGCCGAGCAGGGGTAATCGCCACACGATGAGCGTGTCCGTCACGGATACAGGTTACGTCAGTGCGTTGTCCTAAACGTGGCGTTCGTTTTTCTAGGTGCGACTGCATAGAGAAGCTTAAAGCTCAGCTGCCAAAGATGGAGCAGGAGTTAAAAGACCAAAGCAGATTTAAAGACTTTTACCAGTTTACCTTCAACTTTGCGAAGAATCCCGGACAGAAAGGACTGGGTACGTTCATTGTCCGTTCGTCTCATCGCTGAGGTGATCGACCATGGTCGGACGAATAATGCATTTGCCTGTTTGTTTTCCTGTTCTAGATTTAGAAATGGCGATCGCTTATTGGAATTTAGTATTGGCTGGCCGCTTCAAATTTCTAGATCTGTGGAACAAATTTTTAGTGGTAAGTCTAAAAAAACCTCTTGACCAATCACCTCATACTGGCATCACTCTGGGTTACTCTGTGCTGAGAAAAGTATATATCCCCATACAAGGTCCCCCGTTCCTGCGGTGTGAACACATGAGAAAGGGGGCACAGTTCTAAGAACCATGAAAAAGTTCCTACCGTGTGAAAGAGCCTTGTGTCTCCTCTTGAGCTGACGGGCACAGAGGCCGTTCCTTCTTCTCTGGGACTGGCAGGCACAGAATTAATTGAGCTTGTGAAAATAAATATTAAATCCCCAATTTAAGTTTCTCAAGATGTTTCACAGCTGCTAAAATGTAACCTGTGGCGTCTTGTATTTGACCATGAGTGCGAGTTTGAGTGGCTCTATAGTGGCCTGTGTTGTAGCAGTGTTCTGTTTATTCTCACTAAAACATGAACCTGTCCGTCTTCCTACAGGAGCATCATAAGAGATCCATTCCCAAAGACACCTGGAACCTCTTATTAGACTTCAGCACAATGATAACCGATGACATGTCCAATTATGACGAGGAAGGTCCGTGTCCATACAATATGAAAATGAAAGAATGCTGGTTTGAGTAATATTGATGCTTATAAAAATGATCATGATATTGAACTGTATGGATTGTGGACCCAAGCCTAGTGGAACGCCTACTTTTCGATGTAACTTTTGTGTCCACAAACTTTTGCCTGGTTTAATGCCATACTGTACATGTTGATCAGGTCTTGGCTGTAACTTTGATTCCTGTGTTCCAGGAGCATGGCCGGTACTCATTGACGATTTCGTAGAGTTCGCCCGGCCACACATCGGGACCAAAAGCACGGCCGTTTGAGGCCGTCCCCGGACCTCGCGTGTACACCTCCAGCTCCTGGAGGTCCGAACTGAGATCTGCATTGCCTTTTCCAACCCTCAGGACCGAGACGTTTGTGTACAGCAAAGACATTCGAAGACGCGTCTCCTCTTTCAGTCATCTAGCGGTGGTTTGGGCTTCTTTTTGAGAAAAATGGATGTGTGCCACGTTTGAGTCGACCGAATCCGGGTCCAGCTCTGAGACCTCGTGTTTTACTCCAGTATAAGTCGGGCAAGGACTATAAACAACGCAACAGACACTCGGACCCGGTGTTTACGATCCAGAGCCGGGACTCGGTCGGTGAAAGTCCATCATGTCAAACGCCATTAGTTATTCAATCTTACTTTTAATAGTCCACGTGCATTCCTGCTTTGAATTTCTTTGGTTTTTATGAAACGTCTGAGACGCCGAGCTTTGATTGTATCTTTTTTATGGGGGATAAAACAAGAACAGATACATCCGCTTTGGTTAGTTTTATTGTGACTTATTGTACGTTTTCCGTTGCTGTTGACAAAACGATTTGACATTGCTTGTTTGGTTTGATTAAACGTGATCGGTAGTGACTGAGGATATTCCGTATGTTCTGCCATTTGAAAATATGAGTGACCATTTGAAATTAAACAGTAATTTATTGTAGGACACCCTGTGTTTGGTTATCCCATTAAATCACCAAAGGTGAAAGTGAAGGTTCCCCTTTTGACCTGCAAGGTGGGCTGGACGTCCTTTGGAGGGCTTGTAAGAGCATCTGCCCAGTCTGGGGTTTGAACCAAGGTCTTCACCAGTTTCTTTCCAGCTGCATGGGCACCAACGGTACAACTTCGAGTCAAAGCAGCGCAATGTTCGCAAAAATGTGCTTGTTTGGGGGATTTTCTTGTCAGTAAAGCAACAATTTGAGCTGAATTCAGTCACTAAGTTTCAGCTGTGGCTTCATCATAAATGCTATTTCTAGAGAAGAGTAACTTGGCAACGTAGTTACTTATAGTGCTTGTCGACGTTGTCTTTGTAATTCGATCTCTGCCACTGGCCTATATTTAATACTTACTAGATGTTGGGTGAGGTTCACGCAGTGCATTGCCTCAGTAATCACCACATCTAAACTTTATGGAAGCTTTACGGGATGGCAGAGTGGATGGAGTTGTCGCCTCACAACTCCTAATAACCGCCGGGTCTGCCTCTGTGGCGTTTGCGTCTTCGCCCCACAAAATGAATGAGAGTTTTTTTAGCGCCGCTTATTGGCTGATCTGAGCGCGTGCTCAAACGACACCGTTGCTAGGGAACGAGCAGGCTATAAAAGCTCAAGGGCGTCCGTTAAATTTTTAAACGTCTTTGAGAAATACAGTTAAGTCGATTAAAAATGGCTAACCAGGTTTTATCCGAGGTTTTGTCCGAGGTTGGTTGGAACTCCCGCTTCGCCATTCCTTTGGCTAATTCTGAGAATAAAGCCTTGCTGGACGAGGTGAGCGTTGTTTGAGCTGTTCGACAAAACATTGAATGTCTAACCCTGCTATTGACGTTTAATTCTGTATGAACAATTTTTTTACCTCTAAAACAAATATTTGCGTAAACTATGACGCTACTCTTATTGTCGACCAAACAAACTATAATTCTTCAAAAATGTATCTATAATGTATGACCAAGTACTTAAGTCATAGCGTCGTTAAGCGGCAACAAACAGCAGAAGTTTCCAGAATGTGTACGGAAAACAATGAACGCGCGAGACCAAGCTCTACTGATTCTAATGGTGTCCGGATGGCTGTGAAGGCGTTTTTGGATACGTCCCCGTTTTCATTTTCAGCTCTCCATATACAGTCAGGCAGTCCTGTCCTTTATTTTTAAGTTCATAGCACACACCATCTTATTTTTCACATCTGATGTAACACAATCCATGATGCTCCCTCCACCATGCTTCCTGGTTGGTTTAGTGCCTCCATAGACCTCCATAGGCACTGTACAGAATTTAAGATTTGTCTCAGACTTCGAAACACTGTTTAAGAAGCGTTATGTCAAAAAATTGTTGATACAAAACATGAACACTGACTACACATCGTGTGTCTGACATCTCTGGAGGTGGTGAAACTCCCTCATGCGCTTGGTCATATAATGAACCGATGAAAAGGAGTTGGAATGAACTCGCTTTTACTCCCCAGATCCAGAGAAAGCAACGTGAGAAAGCCAACGTGGAAAACAAAGTGAGCCGGAACAAGGAGAGAATCGGCGCCATGACCGAACATCTCAGGAACGTTCGACAGGAGCTCTCTCACACCCAGGTCAGTATGAGCATGAGGGAAAGAGAACACACAGTACAAAGTAAATCTAATTAAACAAGGTCTGACGTGGACTAGACTTGGACTTGCATGCCGAGACTCGCCGACATTCTGCCGAAAGAGGGTTTATACATATCAAAGGAAAGTCTTATGTTTTTGGGCCAAGCTTAGAAATGCGTGTTTGGACTGATGTAATAACCAGTGAAATGTGTCTGTGCAGGCGCTGTGCAGGGCCAGAGAAAAGGAGAGCGAGTCCGAGCTGCATCTCAAGGCCTTGGCAGAGAGAGAAGCGGGACGGCTGCGTCAGGACATTTCTCAGCTGGAGAGTGAGCTGCGTTCGCTGCGGGAGAAGAAGAACTCGCAGGAGGTTATAGCTCGTTCGTTCTCCCTCGCGTATTAGGAGTAGGCGCCGGCCCGGCAGCACTCTAAAAAACCCGAATCCTTTCGAACCGTTTCAGAACAACATCTTCAAAGCGACGCAGAAGCTGGACGAGCTCAAGAGTCAGCTGAACTGGGACCAGCAGACCCTGGACACCTGGGTGGAGGAATCGGCCCGCAAAGACGAGGACACCATGGCTGTTATAAAATATGCACAGCAGGACGAGAGCAGGATCCGAGTGAGTCTGTTATCAGTCTGGTGCACTTTGTCCTTACTGACCGTGAGCCTGGGCCCAGACCTGAGGAATTCAGAAGGCCCCTGGTGAGGCAGCAACTGTCTCAGATCCCTGTTGCCAAACGCAGGATCTTAACCAGTGTGGTCGAGCGGTTTGGTCCAGGCTCGAGTTCAGTATGAGTATGAGAGGCTCGCTCTGTGATTCACAGCCAGACCGGGAGTTTGCTTCCTAATCAGCTAAGCAGACGTTTGTATGCTGTGCAGGAGCTGACCCTGAGCATCGACAGGCTGACGCTGGAGGCGAGCCAGAAGAGAAAGGCCTTGGATAAGGAGCTGACTGAGACCATCACAGCCCAGGTCAGTGAAACGGAACATGCTGTCAGCATGAAGCCTGATTTGTTATATGTGGAGACTCGGGCTGTGTCCCAATTCGTTCCATATACCCTACATGGTGCACTATTTGGGGTTTCGTTCATTTTGTAGTGAGGTCTGACTTTAGTTCTAAACTATTACCCATAATGCAAAGTCGAGTGCACGACTGGGGCCACGTAGATTTCCCACAAGGCAAAGCGATTTCCTTAATCTAGCACTTAACATTTTGTTAGCCTTTAGGTCAGTGTTGATCCTCTTAGCCCATTGCTGCATTGAGGCCCTTCACCCTGTGTTAGCACTTATCTCCCGGTTAGTCCTTAGCATCTTGTTGGGCTTTTGTTAGCCTCTCATTAGCCATTAGCTATTTCCTAGTTCGTGTTAGCCCATAGCCTTTTGTTAGCTTCCTGTTGGCACCTTAATAATGTGTTAGCACCTTGTTGGACTTTTGTTAGCCTCTCATTAGCCATTAGCTATTTCCTAGCTCGTGTTAGCCCATAGCCTCTTGTTAATACTTAGATCTTTGTTAGCTTCCTGTTAGCTCTAATTTGTTAGCACTTTTTTCCTATTTGGCCTTGGCATCTTGTTGTACTTTTGTTAGCCTCTTATTAGCCATTATCTATTTCTTAGCTCATGTTGCCCCATAGCCAAAGCCTGTATAAACCTCCAGGACCTCGGCCCCAGCGCAGTGAGGCTTACGTGTCTGTGTTTGGTGTGCTGAGTGCAGATTGGCCTGGATAAGACAGTGGAGTCGCTGCGGCAGGCCCACGTGGAGAGGCAGGAGCTTATCGGCCAGTGGGAGAACACCATCGAGCAGATGAGGAAGAGAGACCAGGATCTACAGCAGAGCGCACTGGTAACGCCAAAGAAACCATGAAGGCTACTGGCACTCGCCAGGTATAGGAGTAACTCCCGGACCCTTTAAGGGCTGAGCTCTGGGTCTGTCACGCATTATAAAAAAAATGCACCTTCTTTTTCCCCCTCAAGTCAGTTGGGGACATAAAAAATCATGTTTTGCCATTCTCAGAGCCGAGCAGTTACATCCAGGCGACCATTGTTTCTGTGTAATATCCCATTTGGCAGTCTGTGCTTTTACCTGCTGCTGGACGCCATGATGTAATCATTCAGGACTGATGCTACTTGCTTGTTGCAGTCCTGACTGATGTGAAGTACAATAGGTTGATTTAATTTAGAAACTGCTGCAGAAAGTCAAAACCCAAAGGTGCTTGATTCCGTTAAATATTTTTGCTTAGGTGCATGAATTCTTATCTGCATTACTATGCAGAGAGTGTGGTGCTACGCATAGCTTACAGAGCCTCCCAGACACTCTCCCCTCCAGAATCTCAATAGTGTCGTGTGTGTGTGTGTGTGTGTGTGTGTGTGTGTGTGTGTGTGTGTGTGTGTGTTGCTGGGCTGAACACCACCAGCAGAACAATACCTGCACATAATACTTACTAGCTTGTATGTTTGTTGATTTTGGCATCACATGAGTCACGAGTCCTTTTGTCATCTAAACTATAAAGTGTGTGAGTGCTTTGCCTTTTCCCCACGTTTTTTGTATCAGCGTTTGCCTGTTCGAGCGTGTTTGTGTGTTTAGCTGTCCTGCTGCTAAACATCACACACACACACACACACACATCCTCTCTCACCCACAACCGCTGGCACACAATCAGAGTGTAGCACAAATGAGAAAGCATCCCCATGGAGTGCTTACATGTGAAGTCCCATCCTCAGCAGCTTCTCATACAAGGCAATGTCTCGACTGCCAGACCAACAGTGCCACCTTCTGGCTGGTTTAAATTCTGCAGTTCGGTCGTCTGAACCATGGTTTGCCTCTTTGATCGTTATTATCCGTAAAGCAGAAAATCCTTTTAAATAAACCAGTGATATAATATATATATAGACCTAAAAAGTAAGTAAACTAGGACGAAGTTTCCCTTTCCCTCCTTCCAGCATCTGGCCGAAGTAAACCAGGCGATCCGGGAACGCAAAGCGCTCATAAAAGAGAAGCAGGGCTTCCTGGCCAGAGAGACAGAGAATAACAAGGAGTGTGAGAAGAAGATCTCTGCAGCCGAGCGCAAGTCCGTCCGGCTCCAGCAGCAGTTCCAGGACGAGGAGAGCAACCGTGCCCGACTGCAAGATGAGGCAAGATCAATAACTTATAAATGACCTAACAGAAATCTAAAGTCTTGTATGGTAACCAGGGCAATTTTTGGCATTACAGAATGTGAGATAAGCTTAGAGAAGCTTTAAACTCCCTTAAATGTACCCTGGGTTGTAGGGTAACCCCAGTGAAGTCTTGTTAATTGACTTGGATCAATTACTGACCAGTTACTTAAGTTTTGTAAGAGTGTTCCTCTCATTTAGACTTTCCAAAAGTTTAAAACTGAATTTTACGTCACATTTATGTAATTTTCACCTCACATTCAAAGTAGTTGCTGCGGTAAGTCAATATGAATAATAAAATCTCTGCTGTCTCAGAGTGAGTTTCTTCACTAATCAGTCTTACAATGAATCCTGATAGAAACTCAAGAGTGGAGCTTTTTTACTGATAGGAATGAAGTGGAATGTGCAGGTAGAGGCAAAGTACTATTCAGAAACTCCATCTGTATCTACACTGATACAGACTCAGGCGGTGCAGGATTTTATTTCCCCAGGTGTATTTTGAAAGCGTTCTAGTGGGTTAGTGGTTTGGATAGTGGGATAGCATTAGAGGGACGGACTCTGGACACGAACGTGATACTGACATGATGATGGTCGTTCTGCAGCTGGAGAGCTTGAAGGGCACTGTGGATCGGACTGCTACAGAAGTGGAGACCGTGAGGTCACACTTAACTGGCCTGAAGAAGGAGATCAAGAACAAGACGACAAAGTACTGATGTATCTTCTTGTTTTATTTATGCACGACATAACTAATGTCGCTTCAGAGGCCCTAACGAAGTCAATTAGAGATGTAAATGTGCTCGCTTTTGTCTGTACCTGTACTGGGGAAACCCAGAGGACTCAATGTCCCTGTACTGAAAGCCAGGGGGCAGTATTTCATCCTCTTATGAAAAAGTGTGAATCTGAGATACACCTTTAGTCCTGTGAGAACATGTTAACAATTCTTTCTTAATGTACCCTTATTGTTTGCTCACCTCTAAACAGAAGTGTACTCTCCTCACAGGCTGGAGGATGCCCAGCTCTACAACTCAGCACTGGAGGAGAAGCTCCAGGCAGCTACTGAGGAGGCGCTCAGCGTGGAGGAAGGAGCAGCACGGCTGGAGCAGCTGCTCCGGGACCAGGAACAGCACATCAAAGTTAGCACTTGATCCCCAACGGCTCCTTGTTGTTGAGCTTAATCTGTTTGTGAATGCACTCGGGTTGATGGGTCGGTGTCTGTGGCAGGGCTCTGTAGAGTAATCCGACTGAAAATGCACTCTGATTTTTCTCTAAATGTCCTTACTTTTTTGTAGGATTTGAGCATATAATATCTAGTCGCTTGCATAATCCAGGCCTGTTCACAAACGCTTGGTCTGTAACCGAATACTGTGTGTGTGTGTGTGTGTGTGTGTGTGTGTGTGTGTGTGTGTGTGTGTGTGTGTGTAGGAGGTCGATATCCAGCTGCACAGGCAGCGTGAGCTCCTGTTCCGGAAGAGCCAGGAGCTGCAGACGCTCCGAGCCGATGAGAAGAGCGCCATGGCGGAGATCTCTGGCAGTCGCTCAGCTCTCACCAACCTGGACACCAGGCTCAGAAAGCTGGAACAGAACACTCTGAAGCAGGAGGAGATCATGTACAACCAGGCGAGATATACAGACCATTCCAAATACTCACATCACTGAACAAACTGATAAGCTGCTATTATGTGGCCCTCTGTAAACCCTCCTGCAGCCTTCAACGAAGGAGGCGGGGTCTCTGGTCTTCCCAATGGAGTTCTAATAACTTGGGCGTGGTCCATGTCCCTGTTAGTTTTAGGGAAGTCTTTTATTTATCAGTCCTAGTAAAGGGGGTGTGGCTTCTATCATTAGTCCTAGTAAGAGGGTTGTGGTCTCCGTCCATCAGTTGTAGTAAATGGGGCGTGGCCTCTATAATAATTCCTAGTAAAAGGGGTGTGTCCTCTATAATCAGTCCTATTAAGAGTGGTGTGTCCTCTATAATCAGTCCTATTAAGAGGGGTGTGGCCTCTAGCCATCAGTCCCAGTAAAGGGCTGTGGCCTCTGTCCATCAGTCCTAGTAAAGGGGGTGTGGCCTCTATCACCAGTCCTGGTAAAGGGGGTGTGGCCTCTGGCCATCAGTACTAGTAAGAGGGGTGTGGCCTTTAGCATCATTTCTGGTAAAGGGGGCGTGGTCTATATCCATCAGTCCTAGTAAAATAGTCCTAGTAAAGGGGGTGTAGCCTCTATCATCAGTCTTAGTAAGAGGGGCGTGGCCTCTATAATCAGTGCTAGTAGAGGGATGTGGCCTCTGTCCATCAGTCCTAGTAAGAGGGCTGTTGCCTCTATCATCAGTCCTAGTAAAAGGCGTGTGGCCTCTATAATCAGTCCTAGTAAAGGGGGTGTGGCCTCTATTATATGTCCAGTACAAGTAAGAGGGGTGTGGTCTTTAGCATCATTACTAGTACAGGGGGTGTGGCCTCTATCCATCAGTCCTAGTAAAATAGTCCTAGTAAAGGGGGTGTAGCCTCTATCATCAGTCTTAGTAAGAGGGGCGTGGCCTCTATAATCAGTGCTAGTAGAGGGATGTGGCCTCTGTCCATCAGTCCTAGTAAGAGGGCTGTTGCCTCTATCATCAGTCCTAGTAAAGGGGGTGTGGCCTCTATTATATGTCCAGTACAAGTAAGAGGGGTGTGGTCTTAGCATCATTCCTAGTACAGGGGGTTTGGCCTCTATCCATCAGTCCTAGTAAAAGGGGTGTGGCCTCTATCATCTACTAAAGGAGATGTTGCTATTGTCAATCAGTTCTCTTAAAGGAGGACTGGAAGCTATCCATCAGCTCTTTTTGTGAGTTTTATTTAAGGAGGTGTGGCCATTGTCCATCAGTTCTAATAATGAAATCCTAATATAGCAGGGCCCACGCTTTTCCTGAGTGTCTGCCTGCCTTCTGTTTCCTCAGACATTTCAGATCAAGCTGCTTGAAGGAAAAATGGCTCACCTGCAGGGCACGGGCAACATGAACAGCGAGGAGAAGCAGGCGCTGGAGAAACGGACCGCCGAGCTCAGCGAGGCTCTCGAGGAGAAGAAGAAGACGGCCGCTGCGCTCACCGGCCAGCTCAAGAAGCTCCAGGTGAGCAGCTGACTAGCGCAGCAAGCGAGCCCTAACACAAACGCTCTCAGGGTTTCGCTAACACCCCCTGCCTGTTCTCAGCACGACATCCGGTGCGTGAGAAAAGACAACGAGAAGGCGGGAGCGGCAGAGAGAGACCTGACGGCGAAAATCGAGGAGCTGGACGTCCACAACGACACCTCGGACAAAGAGCTGAAGAAACTGCGGCTGAGCAAGCAGGTCAGAACTTACTGCCACGTTCACATGACTGGAGAATTGATAACAGCAGGGTTCAGTCCTAAACTACTCGTACTGTTAGAAACTGAAAGGAAAAGTTTACCTGCTCCGAATTATTCATGGCAACGTCTTGGTGTAATGAACCTTGTTTACCCACACAACCTCGTGCAAACGTTTAGGCACCCCTGGCTTAATGTATCGTACATTGTACCCAGCATCTCCAGACCTTAAAGTAACAATACCTGGCCGATGGCTGTGTGGTGCTTCCTGACTACACCGAAATTCTGTTGTAACACTATATATAGCATACGCATTCGTATATTGGTGGATATATCAGTACTAATCTGCAGCTTTGTCCCCCTCAATTAGGATACCATGGTGGAGGATAACATCCTGCGTCTGGAGCTGAAGCGCCTCCGGGATCTGCTGTATGCCAAGGCAGACGACGTCCACTCCCTGGAGAAGAGGAAGCTGCAGCTGCAGACGGCCATGAAGGAACGCCAGGAGGAGATCTGTGTGCACCGGGAAATGCTCAAGAAGCAGCTCAAGATCACTGAACAAGAGAGACAAGGGCTCAGGTGGAACACAAAAGTCTTCATGCTGGCAGTGGAAAGTGGACCGTTTGAGTTTGTAATTATCTTTTCTTGATTAACATCTTTGTGCAGCGCTGACTTGCACGTGCGACTGTCGGAAATAGACAAGATGAGGAAGAGATACGAGATCCTGACCGTCGCCCCGGAGGGCGAGGAAGACAAGTCGCAGGCTTACTACATCATAAAGGTAGCAGATTGTGCAGCGGCTGGCTATGGCTCAGCTTTGCTTAAATAAAGCCGAATGCAAATGGAACATCGTCTTACCCCTAACCCAAAAAGGGACGGATTGGTGTTGTCAGTTTTATGCTCAGTCTGTTCAAACCTTGTGGTGATTTTGGCACGTCTCTAACGAAAGCCATCCTATCTAAGGCCGCCCAGGAGAAAGAGGAGCTTCAGCGCAAGGGTGACGACTTGGATGCCAACATCCACAAGAAGGAAAAAGAGCTAAAAGCTTTGGAAAACACCCTGCACGTGCTGAACGACTGTAACAGCACCTATCGCAAGTCCCTCAACAAAGTCACCGAGTCCAGTAGGTGTCTTTTTTTTTTTTTTTGCTTCGTTTCTTGGTTGACTTCCCAGTATGAATCACCGATCACTTAATCCGAGTGATGCAGTAACTAACTGCTTCCTGTCAGCAGATCAGCCCAGTACGTGTCATCGTTCAAATCCTGCTAATCCCAGGTGTTATTTTCATTCACAGGTCCGGAGTATCAGGAGAAACAGAGGTTAGAAGAACAGAGACGGGCAGCGGATGAGAAGCACAAGTACAAGAGACGGCAGATCAGCGAGCTACAGGAGGACATCGAGGTTGGTCTGAGTGTCAGAGGGCATTAAGGATGTTCAGTCCTGCTGGAGGGGCTCGCTGGTGTGTCCTATGGTCACAATGCATTTGTTTCTATTCACTTCTATGGTCTCAGTTTCTGAAGGGTTCCACGTTCAGGGCTAGGATTTCCCAATACACAGGCGTGTTTGCTTACTTTAATGAGCAGCATTAGACTTGACTGTGAGCCGTTTAGAATGACTTCTATAGGAATATGGTCTGATCTTCATACAAGTCACATGTCCGGGTTCTGATGTGGCTTTGTTTTGTTGTTTATGCACGGGCACCTCAAAGTAAGAGGTAAGTTCAACCCAGGTGATATAATATGCAAGGGCGTCTCCATTTTCTGGATTCACGTCATGTACGAGAAACCATAATTACCCTGCTACGAGGTGAACACCCCCAGCTGTTTTATAATTACTTTAATAAACCCTATATGAGGAAGAAATCTAAAACTGGCTTACCTTCCTGGTGTCTGTGTCGCTGCCACACTTCTGTGTCCGGTCACAATATACAATAAACCACCATTGTCTCACGCCACTAAATAACGTAGAGATGCCCTGAATTTTGGGCTGCTAAAGCAACAAAATCTTTATGGCTGACATCGGTCGGTCTATGTGTGACAGCAATCTAAAAAAGCTGGTAGGGTGGCAATAAAGAAGCCTCTTTTGAAACCGTGCCAGCTTTTGCGCACGCTTCTGATGCCATGTGGCAAAGGTTTTATGGTCAGATGAGACCAAGATTGAGCTTTATGTGCTATAAATCAAAGCAAACAGCACACTGCCCAAAATGTTTCATATAAATGAATGAAGCATTTGTTTTTCTTCAGTCAGGACTAAGCAATTGATCAGGTTTGAAGGAAGAGGGATGCCAAGTATACGCGGATTCTTGAGGGCAAACCTGTGTCCAGGTTTTCAGCTACACAGCTGAAGATGGGCACTGGGTTCACCTTCCAGCACACCAGCAACGATGAACACGCAGCGCAGTGGCTGAAGGATTAGAATGTCCTTCACGTGAATGTCCTTGAGTGGCCAAGTCAAAGCTCTGACCTAGATCAGAATGGACTTGGAGCTTGTGCAGAAATTCCCCGGTCTAGGTGCAAAACGGGTGGAGACATGTCTGAATAGAGTGACGCTATAAATAAAAGTTGGCTCTTGTTTGTTATTTGTGCTTAAGATATTAAATCATGGAGCTGCTCACGTTTTCAAACCTGTTATTCTAGTTATTCTGAACTTCTGCTTTATTTCCACATCGCCTGAACGTTGTAGTCATTTGGCGCATGCTCTTATCCAGAGCGATTTACAGCTGATACAAGCTTACAAGGTAAATTCCAAGAATTTGAGGGAATTCCAAGCCTTTCAAGATTCAGAGATGTGCACAGATTCGAGCTCCACGACCAGTGGTGTTTGTCCAGGTGGTCTGTGACTCAGCATTCTGTCACCATCCTACCCATGTCCTCACGTAGCAGGAAAGTTTGTATCCTGTTACACTGAAAGTAGCCTGCGTCATTTTAGATAGCGATCTTTCTTTACTATGTTTCCATGCTTTGATTTGTAGCCCTAATACCCTATCGTGCTCACTTCATTCTTCACATGAATGTCCTTGAGTGGCCAAGTCAAAGCTCTGACCTAAATCATGTTAGCAAGTCTGTAGACTTGAATAGAGCCTTTCTTTTCCAACGAGAGGGAATGTGCAAATATTCCCCAATCTAAGTGCAAAGCTGGTAGAGACGTGTCCAAATAATCCAATGCTGTAAACCAAATCAAAAGTTGGCTCCTGTTTATTGATATTGTTGGTATTATTCATACTTTAAATAGTAAGAGAGCTGCTCACTTTTTTCAGACCTGTTATTCCCGTTTTGTTCACATTACTTGAATGTTGTAGACTTTGGCACCTGTCAGAGGTTGCATTGTGTTGTATTGTTCTGAAGGTTGCCTGCGTCATTATAGAAAGATCTGAATGTGCTTTCTTATTCTCTTTTCGTTGCACTGTCTTGCTTGACACGAGTGGTATGTTTCCATGCTTTGATCTGTAGCTCTAATCCTCCGTTGTGCTTAGGCCGTTAAGGGCCATGTTCTAGGCTTTAGTGAAATGGCACCAAAACGTGCCACGGATTTGCACTTCATAAGAGCAGCTGCTGTGATCTCAAACTTTTACATTCCAAAGTAAATCTGTTCTCACCGAGATGCATAAAACAGCACACCTGACATATTTGACATTTTCAGCACACTAAGTCCTGTTGTCTTACTTCAGGGTCCTTCTGGATCACGTAAAGTTATTTCCTTGTGTGTCTAAGGGGGTGCCCCTCTCACAAGTTTCCCTTTAAAACTGCTTTGAGGCAATGTCTGTTACATTAGTTACTCAGCTCCAGTGTGCCATGTTTGGTCATGCATTCCACAGTTATGATCAAGCAAATAAATTTCACAACGAACTGAAGCCAGGACAACAGTCCAGTGGTGTTTCAAGGGCGGATAATAACAAAGACTGTGCATTAAGTAATAAATCCCAGTGTATGATTAGTTAAGAATAAAACGTTTCATTTCACCTACAGAGCTACAGAGAACATTTTAGTGGTTCTAGCTTGCTATGACAGCTGTTTAGGAACTAGTCATAATTGAAGCTATTAGTAGTCCTCATTAAAGCACTTTCTAATGAGCAGTAACACCATACTTTGGTATAGAATACTGACATAAGTGTTACATAAGAGTTGCATCCGTGTTAAAGACATTTTCAGGTGAGCAGTTCAAAAATCCTGCGTCCTGTACTGAGCAACTGGTGGTAGCACTGACCCCGTATGATATGGTGCCAGCATCATAAACACTCTTACATAGTGACCCTGACATGTAAAACTTCCATGTACCACTGTTACATGGTTACATTTATTTAAAACTTGGTTATAACACTTACATGGTTACATTTGTTTTAAAACATTTATTTAAAACTTCCATATAAAACTTACATGGTTACATTTATTTAAAAACTTCCATGTAACACTGTTATATGGTTACATTTATTTAGAACTTCCATATAAAACTTACATGGTTACATTTATTTAAAAACTTCCATGTAACACTGTTATATGGCTACATTTATTTAAAACTTGGTTATAACACTTACATGGTTACATTTGTTTTAAAACTTCCATGTAACACTGTTACATGGTTATATTTATTTACAACTTCCATGTAATACTGTTACATGGTTACATTTATTTAAAACTTGGTTATAACATGGTTACATAGTGACATTTATTAAAAAACTTGCATGTAACACTGTTACATAGTTGCATTTATTAAAAGACTTTAATTATAGCATGGTTACATAGTGGCATTTAATAAAAACATAACATTGTTACATGGTTACATTTATTTAAAACTTGGTTATTACATTGTTACATAGTGACATTTATTTAAACTTGCATGTAACACTTGCATGGTTACATTTATTAAAAGACTTGATTATAGCATGGTTACATAGTGGCATTTAATAAAAACATAACACTGTTATATGGCTACATTTATTTAAAACTTGGTTATTACATTGTTACATAGTGACATTTATTTAAACTTGCATGTAACACTGTTACATAGTGGCATTTATTAAAATACTTGATTATAACATGGTTACATAGTGGCATTTAATAAAAACATAACACTGTTACATGGTTACATTTATTTAAAACTTCCATGTAACACTGTTATATGGTTACATTTATTTAAAACTTCCATGTAACACTGTTACATGGTTACATTTATTTAAAACTTGGTTATAACATGGTTACATAGTGGCATTTAATAAAAACAACATTGTTACATGGTTACATTTATTTCAAAACTTCCATGTAACACTGTTACATGGCTATATTTATTTAAAACTTCCATGTGGCACTGTTACATGGTTACATTTATTTAAAACTTGGTTATAACACTTACGTGGTTACATTTGTTTAAAAACTTCCATGTAACACTGTTACATGGTTATATTTAATTAAACTTCCATGTAGCACTGTTACATCGTTACATTTATTTAAAATTTCCATGTAACACTGTTACATGGTTACATTTATTTAAAACTTGGTTATTACATGGTTAGGTTACATAGTGACATTTATTAAAAAACTTGCATGTAACGCTGTTACATAGTGGCATTTATTAAAAAACTTAATTATAGCATGGTTACATAGTGGCATTTAATAAAAACATAACACTGTTACATGGTTACATTTATTTAAAACTTGGTCATTACATTGTTACATAGTGACATTTATTTAAACTTGCATGTAACACTGTTACATAGTGGCATTTATTAAAAAACTTGCATGTAACACTGTTACATGGTTACATTTATTTAAAACTTGGTTATAACACTTACATGGTTACATTTGTTTTAAAACTTCCATGTAACACTGTTATATGGTTATATTTATTTAAAACTTCCATGTAATACTGTTACATAGTTACATTTATTTAAAACTTGGTTATAACATGGTTACATAGTGACATTTATTAAAAAACTTGCCTGTAACACTGTTACATGGTTACATTTATTTCGAACTTGCATATAACGCTGTTACATAGTGACATTTATTAAAAGACTTGATTATAACATGGTTACATAGTGGCATTTAATAAAACCATAACATTGTTACATGATTACATTTATTTAAAAACTTCCATGTAACACTGTTATATGGTTACATTTATTTAAAACTTGGTTATAACACTTACATGGTTACATTTGTTTTAAAACTTCCATGTAGCACTGTTACATCGTTACATTTATTTAAAACTTGGTTATTACATGGTTACATAGTGACATTTATTTAAACTTGCATGTAACACTGTTACATAGTGGCATTTATTAAAAAACTTGCATGTAACACTGTTACATGGTTACATTTATTTAAAACTTGGTTATAACGCTGTCTCACATAGTGACTTTGATTAAAAAAACCCGCTGTGTAACACTGGTATGGAATGACACTGATTTGAAACTGTAATCACAGAGGTGTGTGTTTTCTCTTGTGCTTTACTGACCCTTCATCCGATGCCTTTGTTTCTATAAATGTTTGTGCAGATGTTATGCAGGACTTAAGTGTCGTAGGAGTTTTAGTAAGCAGACAACATTAGACTAAAATGACAAGATAGACAACAGAAAGAGATTCCTAAGGAAACCCACTGGGTTAAAAATGCAGCACGGCCAGACTTACGGTTTTTACAAATTAAGATCTGTATTTTGTCACAATTTTAGAATGTCTTTTCATCATCACAGGCAATGGGAAGCACATTAAACAGCCTGCTGCAGGAGGAAGCCTCCCAGACAGAGAGTAACCACGACATCCAAACACGCATTGTCTCTCTCAACAAAGAGCTCATTTCCCAGCAAGAGAAACTGGACAGAGCCACCAAACAGGTCGGGCATCTCCTGCTGAGATAACCATCAGTCCATGTTCATGTTTTTAGACTGTAGTGCTCCGTGCAACAAAAGTAGTGCATGAAGGCATGTAATTAGTGCAGAGCTGCGTCTTTTGTTTCGTTTTCTCGGTATCTGATCCAGATCAGGTTCACACACTTGTCATTTGTCGCACTCACATGCTTCATCTGCTGCAGTGCTCCAGGCTTACAAAGGAGATTCGCTTGGCTAAGAAAACCAAAGAGAAGACCTTTGAGGAGCGCGACATTGAACTGAAAGAGCTGAAAGAGCGGAATAAGACCATCAATAAGATGATTCTGGAGGTCATGGAAAAGCATCCTGATCTGCAGGCTATAATGCAGATGTACTTCACGCAGGTGGAGCTCAATGGCCCTCACAATGCAGGAACAGTGATTGAGCTGTGCATAGATGTTATGTGTAACTGATATGCACCTTTTGTTGTAGGCTGGTATCACCCTTCCTTCTCCTGCCTCTACTCCGTCTAGCAGGCAGAGCTCAAAGGCAAGCTCTGCTCGTAGCTCTCTGTCCCTCAGGTAAAGCCGAGCAATTTTAAATCCTCAGCCACTACTTGTTTAAAACTACTGGAGTTCTGAATAGGTAACCAAAGCTAACCATGATGTTTCTGACACTCTGATAAACGAGCAACTCAACGTTCGTGTTTGGAAAGTGCCGTTTCAAGCTTCAGTGTGTCAAAACAAAAGGACAAGTTTATACCTTGTTGAATGTGCTAAAAAACGCTAACAAGACCTGTAGAAAAAAACAAAACAAAAGCTTTTGTCATTACCAGATCCTTTAAACAAAGTCTTGATTCCAAACAAGTCGAAAACACTAAGTCTGTCTATCATTATCTTGTTCACGTGAAGTTTGTTTAAACCTGACCTGAGGGACCATCTGAGAATTAAGCAACATGGTTCTAAGATTGGCACTTAATTATTAGTTCTTTGCTGTTGCGTTGATCTCTTTACTGTAGGAACTGTGGTTCTGAAAAACAGTCTACAGCTGTTTTTTCTTGTAATAACAGTTAAATGCTTCATTCCTAGTCGAAGTCACTTCACTACAAGCCATAAACGACATGGCCTTTAAGTCTAGTACCAATATGACAGTTCAATCCTGGACTTTGTTATTCCAACACAATTCATGATCCTTTCTGTGCTTCTTCATCAGATCTTCAGTTTCGTCAACCAGCAGCAGAGCCAGAGGCTCGGCAGTTCAGTCACCAACCATAAAGACGGTGGAGCTGGGCCTCGATCTGCCCGTCTCCTCTCCTGCTCCATCCGGCTCGTCTCCTCGGGCCTCCGGTACCTCCAGCGGTAGCAGCAGAAGCAGTAGGAGCAGTCTGCTCAAGAGTCCTTAAATAACAAATCTACCTCTTAGTGTTAGAGCTTTACTGTTCCGTAGGGATTCCATTTGATTATATTTCTTCCATAGGTTCCGTATTACACCTGTAATAAGTTATTTAGTTTTAAAGCAGACCTTCTGTCTCTGTGGGTTTACTCCCACATTCCAAAGACACATCTTTAGGTTGCCTTTGTTTGCCCTAGCGTGAGTGAGTTTGACTGGTATTGATGTAACCGTGCTCCTGTCACGAACAGCCATTGATAGTGACATGGAAATAATAAAGAAGACAAACTATACAAGCAAACAATGCAGTTACTCCTGGCAATTAACATATTTTCTTTTAAAATCCTTTCACTTTCCATTCGGTACGACTGCCCCATTACTACATGAACGTTTCAATAGATGTTCCCATTGAGCCGCATCATTTACCTGGAATATTTACATAAAATAAGTCAAAGTCTATATGCAGTACTGTGCAAAAGACTTAGGCCACCATTAGAGTTGCTGTTTTAGCAATGGTGTAATGACCATATATAATATTTCTCAAACTCTTTATTAAGGTACAAACATGTAAAACAAATTTAAAAGAAACAAAATGGCTTCTGCAGGCAAAAAGTAAGTATTTAGTGTGACCTCCCTGAAAAAGTGTTTTCTTGGAAGCTACCCTTCTAAAAGACAGTTCCTGATCAAGCTTCTGACTGTAGAAGGGTCAATCCCAATGAAGCTGCCAGATGCTGCTGTTGCTCAGATGTAAGGGGAGGTCACTGTAAAAAATCCCCTGTAGCCTATAGAAGCTGTTCTGGTTGTAGTTTCCAGTTGTGTTCTAATAGACACTGACAAATATTTATGTACAGTGGGGCAAAAAAGTATTTAGTCAGCCACTGATGGTGCAAGTTCTCCTACATAGAAAGATGAGAGAGGTCTGTAATTTTCATCATAGCTACACTTCAACTATGGGAGACAAAATGAGAAAAAAAATCCAGGAAATCACATTGTAGGATTTTTAAAGAATTTAATTGTAATTTGACGGAAAATAAGTATTTGGTCAATAACAAAAGTTCAGCTCAATACTGTGTAACATAACCTTTGTTGGCAATGACAGAGGTCAAACGTTTCCTATAAGTCTTCACCAGGTTGGCACACACTGTAGCTGGTATTTTGGCCCATTCCTCCATGCAGATCTCCTCAAGAGCAGTGATGTTTTGGGGCAACACGGACTTTCAACTCCCTCCACTCCCACATTTTCTATGGGGGCTGAGGTCTGGACACTGACTTAGTCACTCCAGGGCCCTTGAAATGCTTTTTTACGGAGCCACTCCTTCGTTGCCCGAGCGGTGTGTTTGGGATCATTGGTCCATGCTGGAAAGACCCCAGCCACGTTTTCCATCTTCAATGCTCTCACTGATGGAAGGAGGTTTTGGCTTAAAATCTCACGATACATGGCCCCGTTCATTCTTCACTTAACACGGATTCACTCTTCCCAGCCTGGTGCAGGTCTACAATTTTCTACCTGGTGTCCTTCGACAGCTCTTTGGTCTTGGCCATGGTTGAGTTTGGAGTCTGACTGTTTGAGGCTGTGGACAGGTGTCTTTTATACAGATAACGAGGTCAAACAGGGTGCCATTAATACAGGTAACGAGTGGAGGACAGAAGAGCTTCTTAAAGAAGTTGTTACAGGTCTGTGAGAGCCAGAAATCTTGCTTGTTTGTGGGTGACCAAATGGGGGGGGGGTAATTTTCCACCATGAGGGGGACTTACAATTAAATTCTTTAAACAATCCTACAATGTGATTTCCTGGATTTTTTCCTCATTTTGTCTCTCATAGTTGAAGTGTAGCTATGATGAAAATTACAGACACCTCTCATCTTTCTAAGTAGGAGAACTTGCACCATCAGTGGCTGACTAAATACTTTTTTGCCCCAATGTATGGTCGTTACCATTATATCGCTGCTAAGACCAAGGCTCTCAGGAACTTTCTTACATCACTAGGAATGCGTCTGGAAACTGAGACTATCATATATAATACAGTTACATAGATAATATTGTATGCACCTGCTGTGTGTGATAATAATCACATATGTGCCAGCTGCCTTTCAGGAAACACTTGAATTACACGTCACTGAAGGACAATGAAGGAGGGCATGTCTCTCACATGAATACTTTCTTAACAAGTGTTGAAACAGGCTGGATTACAAACACAACACTCACTCAGAAGCACACACACACACCTGTAGCTTCATACGGCGGAACAAGCGGACAACATGAAAATGCTGCTCATAATTCTACTTGTTGGTTACGTGGCCTGCCAGAGTAAGTTACTTTTATACATGTTTATATTTGGAATATGATGTTTTTATTGTCATTTGGTGTTTATGGCACAGTTTGCCACAACAACGTGTTTGTAGGGAATTTAATGTTTCTATAATATTTTGTGGAAGAACGAGGCCTCAAATCTGCCATGTGTGATTCCAAATGACTCTCAGTGATAATGCTATCAATGTCATATTTGTCCCTTATTCCATATAGCCACCACAGCGACCTCAATATCTGAAACGGATACAACTGGCAAAATTGAACCCTTAATCTAGTCCAGCTACTAATGTGCAGTTACAAAACATAAGGAAGTATTTCGGATGGCTAGCCCATGTAATCATCCACTAAATACTTTCATTAAACCATTCTGTTGATGAATTACTCTTACAGTCCCAAACTCTGACACTTTGGAGAGCAGTGTTTTTTTCCACAGTACCATTAACATCATGTTTGTTCAGTGTTTTACTGTTTACTGGAGATTTTTTTTGCAGTTCTTTTCTTGTACTCTTGTTTTCGTTTCTTCTTCAGCATCTTGATCCTGCTTCATGGAAGTAAAATCAGTTTCGAATTTACTTCTATGGTAGGCGGTTACTGTTCGCTGATGAACACCAAGGTGTTTAGGAAAGCTCTTTCCCAGATTCATCATTCTCTTCAATTGTTCTTTGAACGCCCTCTGATTTTTGACCATGTCGTCGTTCTAGATCTACAGAACCTTACACCCGTCTCCAGTCTCGCCGTACCAACTGAAACATTTGATTAATGGAGAACTTATTAGCTCAGAACGCTTAGTATCTTTGCCAGCTTTGACTCTAATAATGTACGTTTGTCCCTTATTAGGACTTGAATGAAGATAAATTAGTCATGACAGCAAAAGTTGAGATAATTTTCAACTAAAACCATCAAGGTGCATTATTTCACACCGTTCACACTTGAAGCCATAACTACCACAGCAGAAGATATGCTGGAAACATTAATCTAATTCAGCTACTAACACGCAGTAACAACATGTAAATATGAGGAAGTATTTCAGTGTGATTTTAGCCTTGAAATGCAAATCAGTGGCCTAAATCGGTAAACCATTAACCCTGTAATGTGCTCTCTGGTTTGGCCATTTCAAAACACTTGGGATTTTGAGCTCTCATGAGGCAGCATGAGAACATGCTTTGGAGAAAACGCACAGCACCTTTCACCTTTAAACAGCTCAAAAAGTACAACTTTTGTCTCGTTGTCCCTTCTTTTATGATTATTTTTGGAGAGCGGTGTAAGACTCACCGGGGTCTTTCCATTAAGATCACTCCTGCTCAGTGTTTCTTTGAGTGAACAGAGACTCCAGCAAGTGATCTGTGCAGCATGTCCACTTCATGACGGTAGCAACAGTTTGGAACATGTACCGATTTTATACAGTTTATCTTATTGCCCCCAAAGCATTTAGGAAGAATGTGTTTTTTTTTATAAGAAGGGCTTGAAAGAAGATGCGATGCAAAAACTCTGGATGATTCTGGGTAATAACTCGCATGTCCGGGATAAACAGTCGAGCTCATAATTGCCCATTATTTCTTACAGCTACTACGATTGATACATCAACATCAACAGATGGTATGTTGGCAGCATTTTACACTTTGTTTAATTCACTAATGTGTGGTAATAAAATGTAAATATTTACATCTCTCACTCTGTCTGTGTTTTAACCATTTGTTGTCGTATTCGTTGAGATCTTGGGTATGAACTGCTGCCTTGGCATTCACCTGTAACATTCATGATACAGTTTGGAATTCCATGATCCCTCTGCGATTGCAAGCTTCAGCTAATCATCCCTGCTTCATACACCGTGCTTTTGGAGATTACCCAGCACCTTTTTTCCCACCAAACAGTTACAGATATTTTAACTGTTGCCTCGTCTATCCACAAAACAGAAACCTTGTGTAGCATCTAGATGGGGATCATTATTGCAGAGCAGTGTCTTACTCTCTGATGTTCGTCCATTTAGATCATGCCCGTTCACTGCTTTTCGTCTGTAGTTCTGCAGGCACCTTGTGCTCTTTTGAGCTTCATCATCTTGGTGTGATCCTTGCATGTCCACTTCATGGCAGTACATCAGTTTTCCACAGTTTCATTTTAGACTGTTATCTTATTGTGCACAGAGAAACATTAAGGTGTTTAGGAACACTCTGGTCACCTTTCCCAGCTTCGTGATTCTCTTCAATTCTTCAAAGCTACAACGTACAGCTCAAATCTTGTCTTACTTACTGGAACGTGGTTCTAGAACTGCAGAGCCCTACAAGCTGCGTATCTAATCTCGCCATAATAACTGAAACGCCTGAAACACTTTTGGAGAAGTTATTAGCTTAGACGTCCAAGTATCTTTCCCAAGTTTAACTGAAACAAAACGATCAGTGTCTTTAGGTAGCCTGTTTGTCTATTATCATATAGGACTTGAGTATGAGAAAGCAAAAGTTCAGATGATTTGCATCTCAGTAACAAATCCATCAACTTCACAACGTATACAGCTTCAACAACCTTTATCACTTCCACAACTACCACGACAGAAGGTATGCTAGCAAAATTTTAAATTTGTAACGACGCGTGAACGGCATGAGCTTCAAATCGATTAGCCAAACCAGAAAAGCATCAACTAGTCTATACTCTGACTTGGACATTCCAGTGGGAAGGGGGGTGAGGTCTTTTACCCTTGTGCTCTTTTTACCTTCAGAATCTCGGTGTGATCTTTGCAGGATGCCCACTTCAGTGGAGTAGCAACAGTCTTGTACCTACTCCTCCTTTAGACAGTTATCATGCCCTGTAGAACACCAAGGCAGGTAGAAATTCGCTTGTCACCTTTCCCAGCTTCGATAATCTCTACAATTCTTCTTTCAAAGGCCTGGGAAATTTTTGACCAGAGCGTGGTTCACATTAATAGATCTTTCTTGAGAACTACAGAGCTCTACAACTCCAATCTTGCCGTTCTAAATGGAACAACTAACTGGACTTTTGGAAAATTGAATAGCCCAGAGGATTTGATACTCTTCAAGCTTAGACTGTGAATATAGATAAATACGTTATTTAGGCAATAAAATCTAGACCATTCCAAAGTAATCTGCATCTCGGTCTCTTATTAGAACTTGAACGAAGATGAATGAGTAATGAAAGCAAAAGTTCAGATAATTTGGATCAATATCACAACTGTGCATTATTCCGTACAGCTACAACTGTGACCACAGATACCACAACTATGACCCCAGATTTCACAACTACGACCCCAGGTACCACAACTACGACCCCAGGTACCACAACTACGACCCCAGGTACCACAACTACGACCCAAGGTACCACAACGGAAAGTATGTTAACGACAGTCAACCCTTAATCTAATTCAGCTACTAACATACAGTAACAACATGTAAACAAGAGGACGTCTTTGAGGGAACGGCATGCCTTTTTAAAGTTTTACAATGCAAACCACTAACTCTATAATCTGCTCTCTAACATGGTCATTCCAAAACACCTCCTTTAAATCACTCTGTTTCCTGTTTGTTTGTTTCTGTTGTTATCTTGAGCATCGAGGGGTTGGGTATGGACTGCTGCCTTGAGATTTGACTGTAAAATATGGAATTCATTGTTCAACGAACTCTATCCTCTATGCTTCCTCAGATGTGACACG
This sequence comes from Ancistrus triradiatus, assembly GCA_025084515.1. Lineage (NCBI taxonomy): Eukaryota > Metazoa > Chordata > Actinopteri > Siluriformes > Loricariidae > Ancistrus > Ancistrus triradiatus. Next base: position 29,501 of record JAJAGP010000034.1, on the reverse strand, counting down.
CAGCACCATTTCTTATAAACGGCTCAAAACGTTTGACTGGCTTGCCTGTCCACATAACAGAAGTCTTGGTGACAATATTTGAAGCTCAGTGTTTACCTCACTGGTGTCTGTCCATTACCACCACGTCTGTTTGGCGATTTTCTTCTGTAGCTCTGCAGGCATTTTCTTTTAGCCTCGTGTTCTTTAGATCTTCATGGGACTAAAATTGGTACTGAATTCTTATTTTAGTCATCTTATCATGCACTGATGAAAACCATGATGTCGCCTTTCTCAGCTACATAATTCTCGTCAATTCTTCTTCGAACGTCCTCTGAAGTTTGTTTTTGACCATGGTGTGTGTCTCGGTAATAAAACCATCAGCTTCTCAACTGCGCATTATTCCATACAGATCCAACTATCATTCCCACTACCACAACTACCACAACAGAAGGTATGCTAGCAACATTTTATCCTTTATCTAATCCGGCTACTAACACGCAGTAACAACATGTAAATATCAGGAAATGTCTCAGTGAACGGCATGCGTTTTTAAAATCCTGAAATGCAAATCAGTTGGATAAGATAAGAGATCTTTATTGTCATTGTACAAATACAACGAGATGTTGTTTTAGCAAGCCAGATTATAAAGTAATTATAGAGTATAGAGAAATAGATACACACAACAGATACAAATAGCTGAAAATTGTAAAGGTAATATGAACACAGAATAAGACTGACAAGTAGCTTCTACTAAAGGATAAAGTGGGTTAGCAGTAGTGTCCATAATTTAGGTTATAGGTAAAATGTTAAAAACCTCACATAAATGCAGTGTGACGTCAACCATTCCAACCTACTGGACTAAACTAGTAAACCATTAACCCTGTAATCTGCTTTCTGACTTGGTCATTCCAAAACACTTCCTTTAAGCCATTCTGTTTCCTGTTCACTTGTGTTTTGTGTGGTTGTATTGTGCATTGAGGGTTTGGGTATGGACTGCTGCCTTGAAATTCATCTGTAAACTCTTGATATAACTTGAAATTTATTGTTCCTGCTGCGATTTTCAGTTCCCAAGTCCCAAACCATGACATCTTATCCTTATGCTTTGTAGAAAACACGCAGCACCTTTTCCCTTTACACAGTTCATAAAGTTCGACTCTGTCTTGTGTAACATGTGGTGATAATATTTGAAGAGCAGTGTTTATCCCACTGGTGTCTTTCCATTACCGCCATGTTTGTTCAGTGTTTTTCCTCGAGTGAACATACTTAAGTTCTAGAGGCATTTTGTGTTACCCTCATGCTCTTTTGATCTTCAGCATCTTGGTGTGGTCGTTGCAGGACGTCCAGTTAATGGGAGTAAAATCAGTTTTGAATTTACTCTGGTTTTGGATGCTTAGGAACACTTTTGTCACCTTTCCCAGCTTCTTCTTCCAAGTTCTCCTCCGTTCTTCTTCAGAAGTTCTCTGAAGTTTGTTTTTGACCATGGTGTGGGTTCACGTGAACAGATCCTTTTTGAGAAGGACGTCTCTAATCTCGTCGTACTAACAAACACCTGACCTTTGGAGAAGTTATTCGCTCCACATATCTTCACAGGCTTGACTGTGAAACAGTTCAGTGCATTTAGGTAGAAAGTGTTTGTCTTCTTCTGACTTGTATGAAAATAAATGAATAATGACAGCAAAACTGTGCATTATTCCATACAGCTACAACAACATTTACCACTACCCCAGCTACCACAACAAGAGGTAACATTTGACTATTAATCTAATTCACCTACTAATATGTAAATATGAGGAAATAACCAATGTTACTCCACTTCACAGCTCCGACAACTACATACAGTTCCACCTCTACAACCCAGACTGGTATGTTTGTCATTTACACACTTACTCTAATCACCATAGAAACTTTAGTCACTGCAGTGTTTTTAGGTTTGTACAATATTTCAGTTATAGACATCTATTTTTAAACCTTATTTGCAGTCTATCCTGTGAAGGCTGGCCTGCGTGTATTGGTCAAGACTGCTGGTAACCTCACTATGGACGATGCAAACCGCATTTTGCAGCAGGTAAGAAGCTCATTCCCTAATAGAAACTTGTAGAACTCACTCACAGAAATGTGCTTACATCCATAATTCTGCTTTTCGTTTTAGATCTTGAGCACATACATCCCTTCAAGTTACAACATACGTGGCACTGTGCGAAGCGTTCGGAGGCTATCATGAGCTGCATCACTTGTGTATCCAGGCCATTTTTAACAGCCCAGTCCTCTTGTCATGAGAATCAGCCACCTTTGGTGTTACTGTGATCAGTTTCTGTTTCTATCATGTCTGTGTTTGGAGTTTTAATCAGTAAGTAAGTTATTACACTGTCAGATCCGATCATGCCACTGATTTAATGGAGCTAACTAACTAATACATAACTAATATAGAACTGTGATAGGTTTTGTCAGGGATCATAAAGCTGGATGCCAAGTTGGTAAAGCTTAAATATGTATAAGAATGGCCATTATTCAGTATAACTACATTATACTTGATAAATGTATCCAGGAAAATATGCTGCAAACACATTATGTCTAAATAAAATCTAATACATCATTTGTTCTGTAATATTTGTTTACCTTAAAAATCCTGTCAGGTAGGAAATCCACCAGTGTCTTGAATGAATGAGGGTCATATTTAGCCACTCTAACTGGAGGAACAAATCAGTGTTTCTCCTGCTCTATGGTAAGCCAAAGAGTCCAAATGCATGGGTTAAAATGTTATCAGGATTAAATGTGTGGTGCAAACAGGGCTCTGCTGATATTATTTGATACTCCGTTCTTCAAAGGTGTCGGTACAATACGCTGCTAATGGTCCACCAGCTGAAGTCTGGTAAAGGCTCTGGAAACCCACCTCTGACCCAGACCAGATTAAAGTGGGGGGTTGAGATCCTGATGTAACATTTGAGCCTTTTTCAGTAGCTTACACACTTCAGAAGAGAGCCGGGTACTATAGGAAAGATTCAGATTCTTACAACATGTGGATATGGTATGCTACAAGTGTGGGTGTGGAAACGAACACGCTGTTTCTCAATCTCTGGTTTAACCAGCCAGATTAACAACATTTCACCTGATGTTCCTGTTCATAACACAATGTTTTTCAGGTACGAGTCAGAAAGTTTTGACTTTCCAGCTGGTAATTATGAGCTAAAGAAAGCTTGTGGAGCTGGCATTGTCATATTTCTGAATTGGCTTTGTGACAAGTTATTGAGAAACCGAAAGTAAACTGGAAATAAAACCAACTTGAATTTTACTTAAATTTTTTTTAAACTAATTAAGTAATATAAGGTGGAAAAACTAAGCATTCATGTATACAGTCATTGTTTAATCTTTGGTAGAAGATGTATAGATAAATATGCAGATGAACAAAAGAATAATGGAAATTGAACTTTGTAGTGATTTATTTTTAAGACTGACAGGGATATTTTTGCTGTATGGAAAAGGTAAGTACGGGCACTTGGGTGGGGCAATTCGCCAGCCCACCACTGCAGAGACCCCAGATTGAATCCTCGCGATGTCCAGACAAGTTGTGCAACATCTGGGCAGAATTCGCCATGCCTGTGGGAAGGGAGGTCATTCAGAGAATGATACACATAATAATCATATCACCAGGTTGGTCTACCAGTCTCTGACTCCACTGAGAGACATTTTTGCCCACTAACATTTCAGCCCCCCACAACATTTTAGTGGAACTGAGATCTAGGCCATTTCACATACCTTTTTTCTTCCTTTTGACCCATTGCCTGCTGACTGTACTTGCATGTTTAAGATCAGTATCCTGCTGGAATGTTCACTTCTTCAGCTTCAACGTGTTCATAGTTCTCCTCAAGCACTTTCTTGTATGAAAGAGAATTCGTAGTCAGTTTTAGGAATGTGACTTGGCCAAACCAGGAGGCAAAACAGCCCAGACTGTAATATTCCACTGACCTTGCATTACGGTTGGTATTGGATTCTTCAGATCTAACGCTGTCTTTTTGCCATGGATTTTTTGTTTGCCCAAACATAGCTTCTGGTACTGTGGCTAAACAACTTTTGCTCATCTGTCCAGATCACATTATGCCACAAGTCCTGGACCCTACCTAGATATTCAGTAGCAAACCTGAGTCTTTAGTAAGCAAAGGCTTCCTCTTGGCTCACCACTTGTAAGTCACATTTTTGCAGTCTTTATCTAATAATAGATACAGGCATGTGATACCAGCATTGGCAAGAGCTACCTGCAGATCCCGTTATGAATTTTTGGCATTCTCAGACTGTTAGCTAGTGTTCGAGTCCGAGGAAAGACCAACACTTTTGAGGCCAGATTAAGATTTTTTTTCCGATTTTTTCATTAGTATTTCATTATAAATGATATATGAGCCCCGCTATGACAAATTCTGAGGCAAAACTGTATGTTCTAAACTTCACAAAGCTGGAATTCGTGTCCGTACTAACGACCAGTGCAGGAAGATGAAGTCGTTTATGGTTCCTTGTAGTTCAGAACCGTGACAGTTACCAAGATAAGAGGAAATGGGGAAATTCCCCTGTTTAACTAAACATTTGTCCTCTACGTCAAAGATTCAAAATTTTCTTTCTAGCATTCACGTAGTAGAAATCTGTGCGAACCAAACCATCATAACAAAATGAGAACGCAAATTCCGCTTTCTTTGTACAGATCTTGTACAGAACATACAGTACAGTTTTGTAGATGACTGATTTGAATGTTTTTTGTATGCTTATTAGTGGAACTGCCATGTTTGTGTTCAGCTCCATCCCAAAGTTCGACTATATCTGATCTACTATGTACTGAACTTCCCAAAGCAGGCGATGCTGTGTTCAAGGATCGAATTTGAGTTTATGGTGTGAGTACAGTGCCACCCAGTGGCCAACCAGCATATTGAATACATTTCAGAAATAAAGACAAACCCCTCCAATGTACTATGTAATGCAGTATGTTCCGGATTATGAATAATTGGATGACGAGAGTCCAAATTTCATGATTTCAAATGGGGGAACTCTGAATCGGGTACCAAGATTTAATGATGTCATGATGTGCACAGTTCCCAGTTGTTGCTTCGCGTTTGCTTCTCGTTCACTTTCTGAATGTGAAAGGAGGAATGCCATCACTGAAAAGAGACATCTACAGGCGGTGAACCTGAAATGACAGAAGGTGACAACCCGTGTAAGGGAACGTCCTGGCTTTAGAATAGAATACAATTACAGCTGCTAGAAATTAAGATCTGCATCTCATCACAATTTATAGAACCTCTCTTTTATATCTCAGCACATTTAGCAGGAGGAAGCCGCATACATGGAAAGAAACCATGTCGTCCAAACAATGAGCTCTCACAACAAAGATCTAATTTATTGACATATAACTAGATAAACTAAACAGAGCCACCAAACAGGTCAGGCTTCTCCTACTGACCTAATTATCATTGTATTGCAATTGAATACACACCCTGTGTGCTGGTTTTCGTGGCTGCCTCCCCACATACCTGCCTATTGTTACACCTAACTGCAAAGTGAGTTTAATCAGGACTTAAAGGCAAAAAGAAATTCCTGAAACTCCCATTGCAAAAATGCCCAGGACCCAAATCACGGCCATGAGGATCTACCAGTTTCTTACCATTATTATAATTATTATTGTTGGAAAGTGGGGTCTCCATGAATGGGACCTGTTTGTCCAGCACAGATTAAGATTTGGGTAATTCAGAGGCCAGGTCAACACCCTGTTCCTCAAACCACTGCTGGACTAGTTTTGCAGCGTGGCAGGATTGCCGTTAGGGAATTCCGCTGCCATGAAGCGGTGTACTTGGTCTGAAACAATGTTTAGGTAGGTGGTGTCAAAGTAACACCCACACCAAAGTCCCAGTAGAACGTTACTCCTAGCATCACACTGTTAGTCGTATTCACTTCAGTATCAGTGTGTGTGTGTGTGCATAATTCCACCTAACTGCTGTGTGATTACAATCCTATAAGGCTTGGCTTTGTATTTTCATTAGGTGTCTTCCAGTAAGTTAGTCACAGAATGTCCAGTTTAGACGACGCTCTCTAATAAAAACAGGATTGATCAGAAACTCAGCATTCATACACACTTGCACACTCTCCTGAACACACACCTCGATCAGGAGGATCATGGCTCCAGCAGGGCAAACGCTGCTCCTAGTCCTTCTCGTGGGATTCGTCTCTCGTCAGAGTGAGTGACTTTTATACGTCTTACATTTGGATTATAGATTTCTTTTAATTAGAAGTATTACTAAAAGTGCTGTTGAGTGCAAATGTTTGGGTGCTCCCTGTGTAATGCAAGGTCTGCAGGAGCTTCAGGTTTGGACAGTATGTTGTGAAATTGACCTTACATTTACTGAGAGTGACTTTCTAGTGAGTGAGGTCCCAAGGTCCAAAGTATCAGGAGTTTTGTGTAGTTCTTTCTTCCAGTTGAAATTGTCTTTGGGAGATCGGATCATTGCAAACAACATCATATGTTCATACTAAGTATCCGACTGCACAGTCGTACAAAGAATATCACTGTTCTCGTTTCTTTTTTAAATGTCTGAGGTCTTAACAATTATTATAAGTTATAATAGGGAATAAAAATCTGTCTTTTAACTTCGATCGTTTGCTTGTTAGCTCTCGTTTGGATTAGAGACTATTGTAACTTGGTTGATGTGTTTAGAGAGTTTATTGTGGAAGTTAATACTGTCAAACAACGAGGAGACAATGATATAATGATATAATAAATATTGAATTAGATTTATCCAGCAGATCCGGACTGCCACAGGGAGGTTCTGTTTGTGTGAGTTTGGAGTCTCTATCTGTTTTAGCCTGGTGTTTGATTCTTTCCTCTTGGAAGATCCAAATGACAAACTCTGTCCTGCTTTTAGCTTCTCCCAAAGAGTGGAATCTGATATTGTTAAAGGCTATGAATTCGTCAAGTGTTGAGTTTATATGCAGTATGTTGTGAAGCTTGAGCCCATAGCAAGCTCGGATTCAGTTCACAGCTGAGCCCTGAGCTTCTTAGATTGTGCCTTATAAGAGTCTGTCAATTCTGCTTCGCTCTGGCTGAGGGCGTCACTGATCACTGTTCTCACATTTTTCCCTTATTCTTTTCATTCTTTGAAACTACAACCTCACCAACTTTTTACCCACCTCACGCATTAGTTTTGTTACCAAATCTTCTAATCAAAAATTCTGCATGATTTGCAAATGCCCTGCATTTCGATGATCAAACCATTCTCACATTTGTCCCTTATTCATGCAGCTACTACAATTGAAACTACAACCGAAACTATGACCCCAGCTACACTTCCATTTACCGCAGTTAGCAGACGCCCTCATCCAGAGCAGCTTACACCTTATACAACCTTACAATCCAAGCAGTTGTGGGTTATTATTCTTGGTCAAGGTGGCAGTGGTGGGATTTGAACCCTGGACCTCCTGGTCTATAGTTCAGTACCTTAACCTTAAAAGTGACATCAACTGGGATTCCCTCCAGTACAGAAGTAGATTCTGCTAAAACTTAAAAACATCTGAGGGATGGATGATGGCCATTATTAACATAAAGCCAAATATCCTCAGTAAACAGTGATATGTAATGGGATGTGTTGCCAGAGAGGTTAGTGTCAATAGGAGGGGGCTGCTTAGGTTTTCAGCCAAAGGGCTCCAAGGACAGTGCAAATAAGGTAGTGGATGGGTCAGTGGTGGAGCACTCCAATATGACCTGAAAATCAACCATTCACTCAATTGTTAATTCTTCCCTGCAAAACCACAGCTACACTTAGCCCTACAACCACAATCACACCTGGACCTACAACCACAACTACACCTGGACCTACAACCACAATCACACCTGGACCTACAACCACAATCACACCCGGACCTACAACCACAATCACACCCGGACCTACAACCACAATCACACCTGGACCTACAACCACAATCACACCTGGAGCAACAAACCCACAATCAGACCCAGTCCTACACCCCCATCCAATCTTCACACCTGGCCCTACAACCACAATCACCACCCGGACCCTCACCTACAAAACCACAATCACACCTGGACCTACACCCCACAATCCCAAACACCCGGACCTACAACCACAATCACACCTGGAGCAACAACCACAATCAGACCCATCCTCCTACAACCACATTCACCACCTTGACCTACAACCAACAGATCCACCCCTGAATCCTACAACACATTCACCACACACCCGGACCTACCCACACCCACTTTTACAGACCCGTGCGATTCTACACCCCATCTACACCACACTCCCCACCGGACCTACAACCACAATTACACCCGGACCTACAACACCAATCACAACCTCGCGACCTACAACACACCATCACCCCTGGACCCTCAACCTCCAATCACACCTGAGGCAACAACCACAATCAGAACCCAGTCCCTACAACCACATCCAAACACCTGAAGACCTACAAACCACAATCACACCCAGACCTACAACCGCAATCCAACACCCGTCGAAACCTCACACACCACACCTCAGACCCGTCCTAACACCACACCCCGGACCCTCCCGAACCCCACAATCACACCCGGACCTCACAACCACAATTCACACCTTCCCCTCCCAACCCACAATTCACACCCGGACCTACAACCCACAATCAGAACCAGTCCCTACAACCACATTCACACCTGCGACCTATACAATCACACCTGGACGCTACAACACCACAATCACACCCGGACCTACAACCACATTCAACCACACCTGGAACCTACAACCACAATCAGACCCAATCCTACAACCCACAGTCACATTCACACCCGGACCCTACAAACTACAATAACAATCAAACCCAGTCCTACAACCACACTCACACCTGGACATTACAACCACAATCACACCCGGACCTACAACTTACAATCACAACCCAGAACTACACCACAATCACACCTGGAACCTACAAACCACAATTCACACCTGGAGCAAACAACCACCATCACACCCGGGACCTTACAACCACATTCACACCTGGGACCTACCACCACAATCAGACCCAGTTCCCTTACCCACCATCACGCCGGGACCTACAACCTACAATCAGAACCCCAGTCCTACAACCACAATCACACCCGGACCTAACAACCACACTCACATTCCCGGACCTACCAAACTACCATCCCCCAGGACCTACAACCATAATCAAACACCCGGACCCTACAACCAGCAATCACACCTGGAGCAACAACAACCACAATCACCACCTGCAGCAAACAACCAACTAGATCGAACCCTGACCTACAAACCACAATCCAGACCCGGACCTCGCCCTCGCCCGCCCCTCCTACCCCCCACTGTATCACCTCCCCCCCCATCCCCCCCATTTACTCCACCCCAGAGCCGCCCCGTCCCCTCCTTCCTCCCACCCCCCCCCTCACTACCCCCATTTTCCGACTCCCCCCCGACCCCAGGTCGCTCCCCGTACCCCTTCCCTAACCCGGAACCTACAACCACACATTCACACCCTTGACCTACTACCACATTCACCCCCCGGACCTACAACCACGTTCCCACACGCGGCACCTACAACCACATCATCACACCCGGACCTACAGACCACAATCCACACCTGGACCCCTAAACAACCACAATCACACCTGGACCTACAACCACCAATCCACACCTGGACCTACAACCACAATCACACCTGGGAGCAACAACCCAATCAGACCCAGTCCTAAAACCACATTCACACCCGGACCTACAACTACAATCAGACCCAGTCCTCACAACCACATCCACACCTGGACATACAACCAACAATCACACCCGACCTACAACTACAATCACACCCAGACCTACAAACCAACAATCCCCACACCCCTTTGACCTACAACCACAATCACACCTGGAGCAACCAACCACAAATCACGCTCTCCCACCCGGACCCCTTTCCCTACAACCACATTCACACCTGGACCTACAACCACAAACAGACCCAGTCCTACAACCACATTCACACCCGGACCTACAACTACAATCAGGACCCCCCAGTCCTACAACCACAATCACAACCCGGACCTACAACCACCAATCACATCCGGACCTCTACAACTACAATCACACCCAGGACTACGTACACCATAATCACAATCCCTTCCGGACCTACAACCACATCACACCTGGAGCAACAACCACAATCACAACCTGCAGCAACAACCACCAATCAGACCCGGACCTACAACCCCAATCAGACCCGGACCCCCCGGCTCCAACCACAATCCCCCTACCCGGAGCCCTACAACCACATTTCCCTCCGCGGACCTCCCTACGACCACATTTCACACCAGGCCCTACAAAACCACAATCCACACCCGAACCATCACAACCACAATCACACGGACCCGGACCTACTCACGCCACAATCACCCCTGCGACCTACTAACCATCACAATCACACCTGGACCTACAACGGCCACAATCACACCTGGAACCTACAACCACAATCACACCTGGAGCCAACAACCACAATCAGACCCAGTCCTACAACCCACATTCACACCTTAGACCTACAAACCACCAATCAGACCCCGGAATCTACACCCACATTCAACACCCTGACCTACAACCCAATTACACACCCGGACCCTACAACCACATCACAACCTGGACCTAACCACCACAATCACACCTGGAACCTACCAACCACAATCACACCTGGAGCAACAACCACAATCAGACCCAGTTCCTACAACCACCCATCCCACCCCCTGGGACCTACAACCCACCAATCACCCCCTACCCAGAACCTACACCAAAATCACACCCGCGGACCTCAAACCCCCAATCAGACCCCACAGTCCTACCAACCACATTCACCACCGGGACCTACAACTCAACAATAACCCACCGGACCTAAAACCACCAATCACGCACCGGAACCTACACCAAACAATTCAGACCCAGTCCTACAAACCACTTTCACACCTGGACCTACAACCACAATCACACCATGGACCTAACAACCACAATCACACCTGAGCAACAACCACACAATCACCCGGACCACACAATTTCACACCCTGGACCTACAACCACATTCAACATTCACCGACAACCCTGGGGAACCTACAACCAAATCAGACCCCAATCCTACAACCACATTCACCACCCGACCTACAACCTACACTCAGACCCAAGTCCTACAACCAACAATCACACCTGGGACATACCCCCACAATCACACCTGGACCTCCAACCAACAATTCACCCCGGGACCTACACTCTACAATCACACCCCAGACCTTACAACCAAAATCACTCCTGGAACCTATAAACCACAATCACACAATGCGCAGTCAAATAACCACACTCACCACCGGACCTAACAAACCACACCACCCCACCTGGACCTACAACCACCACATCAGACCCAGTCCTATCAACCACATTCAACACCCTCCACCCCCCCCCAACTACAATCAGACTCCAGTCCTACAACCACAATCCCACCCCGGACATTACAACCACCAATCACCATCAGGTACCTACACACTACAATCAACACCCAGACCCTACAACCCCCAATCACACCTGGCGCAACAATCCACATATCACCTCCCCCGCTCCGCCAAGAGCCAGCCTCTATTCCTTACCTCTCCCCCTCCCCCCCTCGCCCCCCCTCCGGTCCGCTCCCCCCCCCCCTCCTCGCCCTTTTCCTCCCACCCCCCCCCTCCACTCACCCCCCGCATCGCCCGCCCCGCGCCCCCCCTCCTTCCCCGTTCATCTCTCCCCCCAGCCCCCCTCCCTGCCCCTTACCAAACCGGGTACTCCCCCCCCCGGCCCTTCCCCGGCCGAGCCACCCCGGGACTTTTAGCCCTCCTCCCCCCCTTCCCGGCTACGCTGGCTCTCCCCGCCGCCAGGAGTGCCCGGCTCGACCCGGACCACTTGCGGCGCCTCCCCCCCCCAGGACTTTCCCCAAAGGCCCCCCTTGCACCCCTACCCCACCCCACTACCCCCCTCTCCTGTCCCCCCACCCTCCCACCTTTCCCTCCCCCCCCCTCAGCCCACACCCCTTCCCTCAACCACCATTCACACCCGGACCTACACCCACAATCACACCCGACCTACAACCACAATCACAAACCCGGACCTACAGTCACAAACACACCCGGACCTACAACCACAAGCACACCTAGACCTACACCCCACAATCCACCTGACCTCTCACACCACAATCACAACCCGGACCTTACAAGCACAGTCACACCCCGACCTACAAGCACAGTCACACCCCGCCTTACAAGGCACAGGTCACACCCGGACCTACAACCAAAATCAACACCCGGACACCTAGAAACACAATCACACCCGAACCTACAACCCACCATCCACACCCGGACCTACAACCCACCATCACACCCGGACCTACAACCCACATCACACACCCGACCTACAACCACAATCACACCTGGAACCTCCTACAACATACATTCACACCCCGGACCTACAACCACCAATCACCCAACCCGCGCCCTACAACCACCATCCCAACCTGGAGACCTACAACCCGACAATTCACACCCCCCCCCCCGCATTACCCTCCCCCCGCCCCGTTCGCCCGCCCGTTTCCCCGTACGCCGCACCCCCCCTCCCCCCGTGTTGCCGCTCGGCCGGGCCCGCCGCCTCCCCCCCCTTCAGCCATTCGCGCCCGCCCCTCCCCCCCATTTCCCATCCCCGCCGACGCCCGGTCGGCCACCGCTCTCCCTCCCCCCCCCAGGACCTACAACCACACTCACACCGGGGGACCCCACACACCACACTCCACACCTGGACCTACAACCCACAATTCACACCTAGACCTACAACCACAATCACAACCCAAGCAACAACCACAATCACAACCTGGACCTACAACCACATAAACCACCTGGACCTACAACCACAATCACACCTGGACCTACAACCACAATCACACCTGGACCTTCAACCACAATCACACCTGGACCTACAACCACAATCACACCTAGACCTACAACCACAATCACACCTGGAGCAACAACCACAATCACACCTGGACCTACAACCACAGTCACACCCGGACCTACAACCACAATCACACCTGGACCTACAACTACAGCCACTACCGCTATGCCCACCACTACGACCACACCACGTATGTTGGAAAACTATTTTACCCTTAGTCTTATCCAGCTCTTAATGTTCAATTAAAATATGTAAATATGAGGAAGTGTTTCACATGAAAACTGTACAAATGTGAATCAGATGAATACAGTGGTGCTTGAAAGCTTGAGACAAAAATATTATACTTGGTCATTTATTTATTGAGGAAAATGATCCAATATTACATATTAGTGAGTGGCAAAAGTATGTGAGCCTTTGCTTTCAGGATCTGGTGTGACCCCCCTGTGCAGCAATAACTGCAGCTAAACGTTTCCTGTAGCTGTTGATCAGTCCTGCACACCGGCTTAGAGGGATTTTAGCCCATTCCTCCGTACAGAACAGCTTCAGCTCTGGGATGTTTTAGGTCATATTTATGCAGAAATATAGAAAATTCTAAAGAGTTCACAAACTTTCAAGCACCACTGTATAATCCATTAACCTGACATTCACCACTGTCTTCACAGCTCCGACGTCCACATCCAGTACCACCATCATCTCTACAACACAGACTGGTATGTTCACAAGACATTTATGCACTTACTCTAACCATCAAATAAACTCTTTAGTGGGTTTGTATAATATTTCTATTATAGCAATTATAGAAATCTATTCTAAAACCTTGTTTGCAGTTTATCCTGTGAAGGCCGGCCTGCGTATATTGGTCAAGACTACTGGTGACCTCAGTATGGACGAAGCAAACAGCATTTTGCAGCAGGTTGGAAGCTTTTGATATTAACTGTTTGTTCCCCGGACAAAGAAATAATCACATTCTCCATAGCAGTGCTTAGTTTTCTATGTCAGTGTCAGTAGCTGGGTTGTTGGTACAGTGGAGTGCAGTGGTTAAGGGACTGGACTAATAGCACCAAGGTTGAGGGTTCAAGGCCAAGCACTGCCAAGACGCCACTGTTGGACCCTTGAGCAATGCCCGTGGCCCCAGACAACGGGTGTAGTTTATTTTTAATGATACGTCTTTGACAGAATGTCATCAACAGATAACTCACAGAAATGTGCTTACATCTTTAATTCTGCTTTTCGTTTTAGATCTTGAGCACATACATCCCTTCAAGTTACAACATACGTGGCACTGTGCGAAGCGTTCGGAGGCTATCATGAGCTGCATCACTTGTGTATCCAGGCCATTTTCAAAGCCTCAGTCCTCTTGTCATGAGATTCCGCCACCTTTGGTGTTACTGTGATCTGTATCTGTTTCTGTCATGTCTGTGTTTGGAGTTTTAATCAGTAAGTAAGTTATTACACTGTCAGATCCGATCATGCCACTGATTTAATAGAGCTAACTGACTAATACATAACTAATATAGAACTGTGATAGGTTTTGTCAGGGATCATAAAGCTGGATGCCAAGTTGGTAAAGTTTAAATATGTATAAGAATGGTCATTGTACAGTATAACCTTTTGAAATAAATAAATCAACTAAATTATAGTTGATAAATGTACTCAGGGAAATAAAATGCTTCAAACACATTATGTCTAAATAAAATCTTATACATCATTTGTTCTGTAATATTTGTTTACCTTAAAAATCCTGTCAGGTAAGAAATCCACCAGTGTCTTGAATGAATGAGGGTCATATTTAGCCACTCTAACTGGAGGAACAAATCAGTGTTTCTCCTGCTCTATGGTAAGCCAAAGAGTCCAAATGCATGGGTTAAAATGTTATCAGGACTAAATGTGTGGTGCAAACAGGGCTCTGCTGATATTATTTGATACTCCGTTCTTCAAAGGTGTCGGTACAATACGCTGCTAATGGTCCACCAGCTGAAGTCTGGTAAAGGCTCTGGAAACCCACCTCTGACCCAGACCAGATTAAAGTGGGAGGTTGAGATCCTGATGTAACATTTGAGCCTTTTTCAGTAGCTTACACACTTCAGAAGAGAGCCGGGTACTATAGGAATGATTTACAGCTACCCGCAGATCCCGTTATGACTTTTTGGCATTCTCAGACTCTTAGCTAGTGTTGGAGTCGAGACCGTGACACACCGAGTCCGAGGAAAGACCAACACTTTTGAGGCCTGATTAAGATTTTTTTTTCTGATTATTTAATTAGTATTTCATTATAAATAATATATGAGCCCCACTTCGACAAATTCTGAGGAAAAACTGTATGTTCTAAACTTCACAAAGCTGGAATTCGTCTCCGTACTAACGACCAGTGCAGGAAGATGAAGTCGTTTATGGTTCTTTGTAGTTCAGAACCGTGACAGTTACCAAGATTAGAGGAAATGGGGAAATTCCACTGTTTAACTAAACATTTGTCCTCTATATGAAAGTTTCATTTTTTTCTGGAATTCACGTAGTAGAAATCGGTGCGAACTAAAACGTCAGAACAAAATGAGAACGCAAATTCCGCTTTCTTTGTACAGATCTTGTACAGAACATACAGTACAGTTTTGTAGATGACTGATTATAATGTTTTTTGTATGTTTATTAGTGGAACTGCCATGTTTCTGTTCAGCTCCATCCCAAAGTTTGACTATATCTGATCTACTATGTACTGAACTTACCTAATGCAGGCGATGCAGTGTTCAAAGATCGAGTTTGAGTTTATGGTGTGAGTACAGCGCCACCCAGTGGCCAAACAGCACATTGAATTCCTTTCAGAAATAAAGTCAAACCCTTCCAATGTACTATGTAATGCAGTATGTTCCGGATATATGAATATTTGGATAACAAGAGCCCAAATTTCATTATTTCAGTGATGTGCACAGTTCCCAGTTGTTGCTTCGCTTTTGCTTCTCGTTCACTTTCTAAATGTGAAAGGAGGAATGCCATCACTTAAAAAGAGACATCTAAAGGCGGTGAACCTCTAGAAACATTTATGATACAATATATTTTTTATTTCCGGGGGCCTTCCATTTTAAGGATCCTCTGACTATTAGGGACTTTGACCCCAGGGCCTCTTGGGGGCCCTTTCCATGCTTTTGGGCCCCTTATTAAAATGGATGAGGTGTTGTGGCACTGCTCTGACTTCGACTTCTGGCTATTAGGGGTCCTAGGAAAGAGGGGGGCATATTTTTAGAGGGCCTTGGTTATGAGAGCCCCTAACAGGAGGCCCCAGAGAAGAGCAGGGCATACCATTAGAGGGTCCTTGATCACGTGACTTCCATAGAAATCATTTACCATAGCTCCTTGACTTTCTAGGGACCTACAAATTGCTATTTGATGGTCTTTTCATGCCTGACACTATGTCCATCAGTGAGCTCACTTTAAAGGCTAACTCACTGGCTGCAGCATATCCTTCAGATCTGAACATGGGCCTGGCAGATGAACTGATACAATACAAATCATTCATAACAGAAAAAGAAAAATGTCCTAGTAAAATGCTCAAAGCCATGATAAATTTGAATTTACAGTCAACCTTTCCAAATGTCTACATAGCACTTAGACTTTTTTTGACTGTGCCTATCACAAATTGTGAAGGGGAGCGTTTATTCTATAAACTGGTTCGTATTAAGAATGAACTCAGGATTAGGATGCGCCAAAACCACCTGAACTCACTGTCACTTCTGGCCATTGAATCAGATTTGGTCAGACAGCTTAATTTTGATGAGTTAGTGGATGACTTTACAAGAAAGAAGAGTAGAAAGAAACTTATATAAAATAGATTCTTGTGTTAGGGTTAGTTATTGACAGGTTGTTTAATGTGTTAATTTATTTACGTTTTCGAGGGGGGGCGCACGGGGTGGGGGGCCCTGGGCAAAGAGTTGTCCTACAGTGGTGCTTGAAAGTTTGTGAACCCTTTAGAATTTTCTATTTCTGCATAAATATGACCTAAAACATCATCAGATTTTCACACAAGTCCTAAATGTAGATAAAGAGAATCCAGTTAAACAAGTGAGATAAAAATATTATACTTGGTCATTTATTTATTGAGGAAACTGATCCAATATTACATATTAGGGAGTGGCAATGTGAACCTTTGCTTTCAGTATCTGGTGTGACCCCCCTGTGCAGCAATAACTGCAGCTAAACGTTTCCTGTAGCTGTTGATCAGTCCTGTACACCAGCTTGGAGGAATTTTAGCCCATTCCTCCGTACAGAACAGCTTCAGCTCTGGGATGTTGGTGGGTTTCCTCACATTAGCTGCTCGCTTCAGGTCCTTCCACAACCCACCTTCTCTTGAGATTCAGTTCATGGACAGATGTTCTGACATTTTGTTTTAGAATTCTCTGATATTCAGAATTCATTGTTCCATCAATGATGGCAAGGTTCTTATGCTGGAATGCAGTGTTTTCCTTTCTCCAAACATAACGCTTTTCTTCTAAACCAAAAAGTTCCCTTTTGGTCTCATCCATCCACAAAACATTCTTTCAGTAGCCTTCTGGCTCATCCACGTGATCTTTAGCAAACTGTAAACGAGCAGCAATGTTCTTTTTGGAGAGCAGTGGCTTTCTCCTTGCAGCCCTACCATGCACACCATTGTTGTTCAGTGTTCTTGGTGGATGGTGGACTCATGAACATTAACATTAGTCAATGTGAGAGATGGTTTTATAACCTTTTCCAGCCTGATGAGCATCAACAACTCTGTTTTTGAGGTCCTGAGAAATGTCCTTTGTTCGTGCCATGATACACTTCCACAAACATGTGTTGTGAAGAGCAGACTTTGATAGATCCCTGTTCTTTAAATAAAACAGGGTGCCCACTCACACCTGATTGTCATCCCACTGATTGAAAACACCTGCCTCTAATTTCACCTTCCAATTAACTGCTAATCCTAGAGGTTCACATACTTTTGCCACTCACTAATATGTAATATTGGATCATTTTCCTCAATAAATAAATGTCCAAGTATAATATTTTTGTCTCATTTGTTTAACTGGGTTCTACTTTTAAGATGTGTGTGAAAATCTGATGATGTTTCAGGTCATATTTATGCAGAAAAATAGAAAATTCTGAAGGGTTCACAAACATTCAAGCACCACTGTACAGACCTAATTATCATTGTATTGCAATTGAATATAAACCCTGTGTGCTGGTTTTCGTGGCTACCTCTCCACATACCTGCCTATTGTTACACCTAACTGCCAAGCAAATTTAATGAGGACTTTGACTGTAAAGGCAAAAAGACCTGAGTGACTCCAACAAGTACCAAATTGTTTATGGCTCCAGTCCAGGACAGCATTCAATAAACGCACCACCTGAAATTTCCATTGCAAAAACGCCCAGGATCCAAATCACGGCCATCAGGATCTACCAGTTTCTTACCATTATTATAATTATTATTGTCGGGACGTGGGGTCTCCATGAATGGGACCTGTTTATCCAGCACAAATTAAGATTTGGGTAATTCAGAGGCCAGGTCAACACCCTGTTCCTCAAACCACTGCTGGACTAGTTTTGCAGCGTGGCAGGATTGCCGTTAGGGAATCCCGCTGCCATGAAGGGGTGCACTTGGTCTGAAACAATGTTTAGGTAGGTGGTGTCAAAGTAACACCCACACCAAAGTCCCAGTAGAACGTTACTCCAAGCATCAGACTGTTAGTCATATTCACTTCACCTGTCAGTGGTTTCAATATTACAGCTGATTGATGTCTACAATTATATCTAATTGCTGTGTGATTATAATCCTACAAGGCTTGGCTGTGTATTTTTATTAGGTGTCAGTTGTTTTCCAGAAAACTCTAGATTTAGATGTCACAGAATGGCCAATTTAGACAATAGAAGAGGGCAGGGATCACATGAATGCTGTCTTATAAGGGCAGAACGAGGCTCAACATTTATCCACACGCACCTTGATCAGGATGGATGTGGCAGGGCAAACACTACTCCTATTCCTTCTGGTGGGATTCGTCGCTTGTCAGAGTGAGTTCATTTTACACATAACCTATACATGTATTTGGAGCATATGCTTATAGCAAAAGTAAGGCAGGGATATACATATATATACATGGTGGAGGGAGGTATGGTTGGATGAAGATCATCTCCTGATGAATCCGAGCGGATTCATTTTGATCATAGATGTTGGGCATCAGTGAGTTGCTGTAACACCTCAACTCCCAAACAGCTGCAAAAAGTTGGTTTGGTACAGATTTTTTTGAGGACCACAGACCTCTACAACCCACATCTCCAATCATGTCATGTTAACTGGAACTGCTGACTTTTGGAGAAGTTCTTTCTCAGATTAGACTGTAAATGTTTTGCCAGGGTGTTTAGACAGAATGTGTTTGTCTAATATTATCATGTGAATAAAGGTCAAATCACTTCTGAAATAAGTTAAGCATAAAAATGTTCTCACATTTGTTCCTTATTCCTTGCAGCTACTACAACTGTATTTGCAACCGAAACTACAACTGAACCTACAACTTCAACCACCATTTTAACCACAACACGTATGTTGGCAAACCATCTAAGCAAAATATGTCTAAATAAGTTGCATGTCACCTGCAGGAACAAACCGCTGTATCATTTGTGTATTATTTCCTTGTAGCTGCTACGACAGAATCTACAACTGAGACTACAACCCCACCTACAACTGACACTACAACCAAATCTTCTACATTTCAAATCTTACCCAATACTACGACCAAACAAACTAAACCAACTACAAAACCTAAACTCCCAATAATGGTAAACAATTCATCATTGAATTTGTTTACCAACCTCACAACTCCGTTGACCATCTCCAATACCACCACCACCACCACCACATTTACAACAAAGCCTGGTACAGTCAAAACATTTATACACTTACTCTAACCATCATAGAAATTCTTTAGTCACTGCAGTAATTTTTAGGTTTGAATAATATTTCAATTATAGAAATTATCGAAATAATTTTAACCTTGTTTGCAGTTTATCCTGTGAATATATATCATTTTACCCTTAATCTAATTCAGCTACTAAAATGGAAATGGAAATAACCAAAGTCTTCACAGCTTCAACATCTACATACAGTTCCACCATCACCTCTACAACACAGCCTGGTATGTTGAAATCATTTATACACTTAACTCTAATCATCATAGAAGCTTTAGTCACTGCAGTGTTTTTAGGTTTGTATAATTTTTCAATTATAGAAATTTATTTTTAAACCTTGTTTGCAGTTTATCCTGTGAAGGCTGGCCTGCGTGTATTAATCAAGACTACTGGTGACCTCACTATGGACGAAGCAAACCGCATTTTGCAGCAGGTAAGAAGCTTTTTATATTAACTGTTTACTCCCGGAGAAAGAAATCGCCGCATTCCCCATAGCAGTGCTTAGTGTTTTAGGTCGGTGTCAGTAGGTGGCGCGTTGGGACAGTGGACGTTGCAGTGGTTAAATTTCTGGGCTAATAACCTGAAGGTTGAGGGTCCAAGCACTGCCAAGCTGCCACTGTTGGACCTTTGAATCAGACCCTTAATTTTAAATTGCCAGACGGCATTGTTGTCCCATCCGAGCCACACATCGTGTTTCCCCACAACCAGTCCAGCATAAGTGTGGTTAAAAACCCGAAAAACCAGCTTCTATGTTTGAATGTACGTCTAAAGATACTTTTTGCCCACTTGAATGAAGAGCTCAGTACTGTGTAGTGTATTTTAATGACACGTCTTTGACAGCATGTTATCTTTCGATCATTTAAATCAATTTACCTACATTTAAAAAAAATCTGCTTTTCATTTTAGATCTTGAGCACATACATCCCTTCAAGTTACGACATACGTGGCACTGTTCGAAGCGTTCGGAGGGTCCCTGTGACTGAAATCCCAATGGAGTCTATAAAGAGAAAATACTAATGAATAACCCTGTCATGTTTTGTCTGAGATCATAAGGCTGGATGCCATGTTGGTAAAGTTTAAACATGTCAATGGCCATTTGTCCAGTATAACATTTTAAAATGAATAAATCAACTAAATGATTCTTGATTCTCAATTCTAATGCATTTTTTGTTCTGTAATATTTGTTTACCTTAAAAACCCTGTATTTCATTTGCTGTATTTGAAATCATCCTACAGGTTTCCGATGGGACCGAGGTTTGATGATTTTTCTGGTAATCCATAGAGTCCAAAATGTCTGGGTTAAAATGTGATCCGGAATAAATGTATGGTGTAAACAGGGCTCTAGGTGATATTATTTTATACTCTGTTCGTCAGTGTGGTCGGTAAATTTACATTGAACAATACTCTTGGGCTTTACTCGAGGTTCAAAGAATTGCCTCAAACTTAGTCCGTCTGTGAGTCTGACGATCACGTTTGGTGAAGACTATAGGTAGAGCCCCAGAGACTGCTGTGTCCTCAACTGACCACCGGAGGCAGCAAATCCTCACATGACATACAAACGGGGTTGTTATAAATAACCGCGGGCAGGAGTTTACAGGAGGCATACAGACTAAACCACAGCTACAGCCATAGCAACGTGGATTTATGAGATTTCAAAACCACAGGGAGAAACTAAAAAGAGTTCCAGTGAGGCCGAATAGTGAGTGCATGAAATGCAGGTGCATGTTTTAAGTGAAAGAGTCTCAAAAGTGGACAAATGTCAGCAGATAAGAGGAGCGATGTCCAGGTGGAAGCTGGAAACATTGAAAGTATAACTGTAGAGTTCAGTGAGCACCACTGTGACGACGTCTGAGATTTAAAAAAACTCACAAAGCAGGAATTTGTATCAGTAGTAAGGGTCGATGCATGAAGATGATCCTGAAGCAACCACAGTGAAAACATGACATCAAAACAATGAGCTATCACAGCAAAAAGCTCATTTCTCAACAAGAGAAACTAGACAGAGCCACCAAACAGGTCGAGAAAGTTCTTCTGACATAAGGATCATAAAGTATTGCAGTTGTAGCTAGTCATTAATGGAGAGTGACAATTATCAATTGTACTGTGAAATTTGACAGTAGAACCATGAAGTGGCCAAATTATCATCAAAAATTCATAGTAGAACTGTGAACTTCATGGTCAAACTGTACAACTTCAAATTAAAACTGTCAAGCAATTCAAAGTTTTACTATGAAAATTCACAGTACATTTTTTCCTGGGCTGTGAGCTGGTTTTCGTGTATGCATGCCTGTGTGTTATGTAAGCATGTATGTATGCGTGTGTTAATTCCTCATGTCTGACTATTGTCACACCTAACTGCCATGTGAGCTTTATGTGTTTGGTACCAGTTTATACTTTCGGCGCAGTGTTTTTTGTTAAGTAAAATTCAGAGAGACGGAGCGAGAGGCTCATTCGGCTGAATAAAAGTGAATCCCAGCAGTCATATTCCAAAATGTATGTAATAACATCATATATATATATATATATATATATATATATATATATGTAAGATCAATACCATTGATTATCCACATACAAGTGCGCATGTGAAGGTCCGTGGTATATTAGACTGTATGTGCACAGTCTGTTCTCGTAGTCGATCTGTTGGATGTAAAGGAAAAAAGACCTGAGTGACTCTAACAAGCACCAACACACCACCTGAAATTCCCATTGGAAAATATGCCCAGGATTCAAACTAAGACCGGTGTCTTATCATTATTATATACACCATTAAAACCACCTGCCTAATATCCTGTACGTCCCTCTCATGCCACCAAGGCTCTGACCCATCGAGACAGGGACTCCACAAACCTGTCCTGTGGTATTTGGCATCACAATGCTATCAAGAGATCCTTTAAATCACGAGGTGGAGTCTCCATGGATGGGACTTGATTGTCCAGCACTGACTAAGCTCTGGGGAATTCAGAGGCCAGGTCAGCACCCTGTTCCTCAAACCATTGCTGAACAGTTTCTACAGTGTGGCAAGATGCGTTGTCCTGCTGCCATTAGGGAATAGTGCTGCCATGAAGGGGTGCACTTGGTCTGCAACAGTGTTTAGGCAAGTGGTGTCAAAGTAACACCCAGCAGAACATTACCCCGAGCCCTAATTGCTGTGTCATTATAATCCTGTAAGGCTAGGCTGTGTAATTTACTTAAGTATCAGGTGTCTTCCAGTAAGTTCTGCGTTTTAGCCGTCACAGAAAGTGCAATTTAGATGACAGAAGAGGGCATGGCTAAGATAAACGCTCTCTAATAAGGGCTGAAACAGGATTGATCAGAAACTCAGCATTCATACACACTTGCACACTCTCTCCTGAACACACACCTCGATCAGGAGGATCATGGCTCCAGCAGGGCAAACGCTGCTCTTATTCCTTCTCGTGGGATTCGTCTCTTGTCAGAGTGAGTGACTTTTATACGTCTTACATTTGGATTATAGATTGATGTTAATTACAAGTATTACTAAAAGTGCTGTTGTATGCAAATGTTTGGGTGCTCCCTGTGTAATGCAAGGTCTGCAGGAGCTTCAAGTTTGGACAGTATATTGTGAAATTGACCTTACAATTACCGAGTGGCTTTCCAGTGAGTGAGGTCCCAAGGTCCAAAGTATCAGGAGGTTTGTGTAGTTCTTTTTTCCAGTTGAAATTGTCTTTGAGAGATCGGATCATTGCAAACAACATCATATGTTCATACTAAGTATCCGACTGCACATTCGTACAAAGAATATCACTGTTCTCATTTCTTTTTTAAATGTTTGAGGTCTTAAAAATTATTATAAGTTATAATAGGAAATAAAAATCTGTCTTTTAACTTCGGTCATTTGGTCTCTTGCTTGTTAGCTCTCGTTTGGATTTTATTGTAACTTGGTTGATGTGTTTAGAGAGTTTTTTGTCGAAGTTACTCGTGTTTGTTTGGATGACTTCTGTTACTTATGTGTGTATGTACCTGTCCTATTGTGAGTAGTACTAGTTTGTTTGCCCCCCCACTACATATATATTCTCTGTAACCTATAACTATATAAACTGGTTCACATTCACTCATTACATCTCTGTTTGATCCGGCTGATCTTCCGTGTTGTTCTTAATACTGTCTATCTGTCAAACAAAGAGGAGACAATGATCTAATGATATAATAAATGAGATAATGAATTAGATTTCTCCAGCAGAACCGGACTGTCACAGGGAGGTTCTGTTTGAGTGAGTTTGGAGTCGCTATGTGTTTTACCCTGGTGTTTGATTCTTTCTTCTTGGAAGATTCATGACAAACTCTGTCCTGCTTTTATCGTCTCATAAAGAGTGAAATCTGATGTTGTTAAAGGCTATGAATTCGTTTATAGTTTCGAGTTCATAGTAAAGTTTTAGCCCTTGAGCAAGCTAGGATTCAATTTATAGCTGAGCCTTGACCTTCTTAGATTGTGCTTTATAAGAGTGTATCAATTCTAATTCGCTTATTTTTCCCTTATTCCTTGCATTCCTTGAAACTACGATCCAAACTACAACCGAATCTATGACCTCACCCAACTTTTTACCCATCTCATGCATTAGTTTTGTTACCAAACCATCTAAGGAAAAATATTCTGCATGATTTTGCAAATGACCTGCATTTCGATGATCAGAACATTCTTACATTTGTCCCTGAATCCTTGTAGTTGCTACAATTGAAACTACAACCGAAACTATGACCCCAGCTACATATACATTTACCGCATTTAGCCATCGCCCTTATCCAGAGTGACTTACAGAAGTGCTTTGTATTCTTCCTAGCAGACAAAACCTCATGTTAGTACAAATAAACAATAGCCCAAGAACGGCTTGCTCAGTTTGGGATTGGCCATAGATATTAGAAAATAATCTGAAATTGTAAAGTTTAAATATATCTGACTCAGTATAAATAAATCTGACTTGGCTTGGCAATCCAACCAGAACTTGCTAGAATCTGATGTAGATAAATCAACAAAACACACAAGCAAAGGTTTATTATAGTTGCATATGTAGTTCCATTTTCAGTCTTCATTTAAGTGCTGAGCAGCAAGAGACTCAGCCATTACAACTACAACTGAATCTAAAATGGTTTTAAACTAAGTTGGGAAACTCAATTGTTCCTTCTTCCTTGCACAACCACAGCTGCAACTGACCCTCCAACCACAGCTACACCTGACCCTACAACCACAACTACACTGGAACCTACAACCACAACTACACTGGAACCTACAACCTCAACTACACCTGAACCTACAACCACAGCTACACCTGAACCTACAACCACAGCTACACCTGAACCTACAACCACAGCTACACCTGACCCTACAACCACAACTACACTGGAACCTACAACCACAACTACACCGGAACCTACAACCTCAACTACACCTGAACCTACCACCACAACTACACCTGAACCTACAACCACAGCTACACCTGAACCTACAACCACAACTACACCTGAACCTACCACCACAACTACACCTGAACCTACAACTACAGCCACTACCACTCTTCCCACCACTACAACCACACCACGTACGTTGGGAAATTGTTTTACCCTTATTCTCATGCAGATCTTAATATGCAGTTAAAAATGTAAATATGAGGAAGTGTTTCACATGACACCTGTTCAAATATGAATCAGTTGGATATAATCCATTAACCTGACATTCACCACTGCCTTCACAGCTCCGACGTTCACATCCAGTACCACCATCATCTCTACAACACAGACTGGTATGTTCACAAGATTTATACACTTACTTTAACCATCAAATAAACTCTTTAGTGGGTTTGTATAATATCAATTATAGAAATCTATTCTAAAACCTTATTTGCAGTTTATCCTGTGAAGGCCGGCCTGCGTATATTGGTCAAGACTACTGGTAACCTCACTATGGACGAAGCAAACAGCATTTTGCAGCAGGTAGGAAGCTTTTGATATTAACTGTTTGTTCCCCTAACAAAGAAATAATCACATTCTCCATAGCAGTGCTTAGTTTTCTATGTCAGTGTCAGTAGC
This sequence comes from Ancistrus triradiatus, assembly GCA_025084515.1. Classification (NCBI taxonomy): domain Eukaryota; kingdom Metazoa; phylum Chordata; class Actinopteri; order Siluriformes; family Loricariidae; genus Ancistrus; species Ancistrus triradiatus. The sequence continues at coordinate 3,585 of JAJAGP010000034.1, read as the reverse complement.
TGGGTTGTTGGTACAGTGGAGTGCAGGGGTTAAGGGACCGGACTAATAACCCTAAGGTTGAGGGTTCAAGGCCAAGCACTGCCAAGATGTACAACTGTTTGTCCCTCACATGGGCTCTTGAATGACAAATACAGTACTGTGTAGTGGATTTATAATGACACGTCTTTGACAGAATGTCATCAACAGGTCACTCACAGAAATGTGCTTACATCCATAATTCTGCTTTTCGTTTTAGATCTTGAGCACATACATCCCTTCAAGTTACAACATACGTGGCACTGTGCGAAGCGTTCGGAGGCTATCATGAGCTGCATCACTTGTGTATCCAGGCCATTTTTAAAGCCTCAGTCCTCTTGTCATGAGATTCAGCCACCTTTGGTGTTACTGTGATCTGTATCTGTTTCTATCATGTCTGTGTTTGGAGTTTTAATCAGTAAGTAAGTTATTACACTGTCAGATCCGATCATGCAACTGATTTAATGGAGCTAACTAACTAATACATAACTAATATAGAAGTGTGATAGATTTTGTCAGGGATCATAAAGCTGGATACCAAGTTGGTAAAGTTTAAATAAAAATATTTTATTTTTAAAATAAAAAAATCAACTACATTATACTTAAATAAAATCTTATACATCATTTGTTCCTTAAAAATCCTGTCAGGTAAGAAATCCACCAGTGTCTTGAATGAATGAGGGTCATATTTAGCCACTCTAACTGGAGGAACAAATCAGTGTTTCACCTGCTCTGTGGTAAGCCAAAGAGTCCAAATGCATGGGTTAAGATGTTATCAGGATTAAATGTGTGGTGCAAACAGGGCTCTGTTGATATTATTTGATACTCCATTCTTCAAAGGTGTCGGTACAATACGCTGCTAATGGTCCACCATCTGAAGTCTGGTAAAGGCTCTGGAAACCCACCTCTGACCCTGACCAGATTAAAGTGGGGGGTAAACTTAGAAAACAAATAAATAAAATAAAATTAATATTGGTTAATGTGACAATTTTAGGACCAGTGAGGTTGAGATCCTGATGTAACATTTGAGCCCTTTTCAGTAGCTCACACACTTCAGAAGAGAGCCGGATACTGTAGGAAAGATTCAGATTCTTACAACATGTCAATATGGAATGCTACAATTTTGGGTGTGGGAATGAACACGCTGTTTCTCTGGCTTAACCAGTCAGATTCCCAACATTTCACCTGATGTTCCCGTTCATAACAAGATGTCTATCAAGTATGAGTCAGAATTTTTTGACTATCCAGCTGGTAATTATGAGCTAAAGAAAGCATGTGGAGCTGGCATTGTCATATTTGTGAATTGGCTTTGTGACAAGTTATTGAGAAACCGAAAGTAAACTGCAAATAAAACCAATTTACTTTAAAAAACTTAAACTAATTACATAATGTACGATGGAAAAATTAAGAAGCATTCGTGTATACAGTCATTGTTTAATCTTCGGTAAAATGATATGTATAGATAAATATTATGCAGACGAACAAAAGAATAATGGAAATTGGACTTTGTAGTGATTTATTTTTTAGACTGACAGGGATATTTTTGCTGTATGGAAAAAGTAAGGGCACTTGGGTGGGCCCTTCGCTAGCCCACCACTGCAGAGACCCTGGAGTAATGGTATGAGGACTGGAACAGATTGAGTCACCACAGGATTACAGTACGTTCGGCAGAAGAGTAGGAAAGGCAGTGTTGTCAACTGCAGCATTGAAGCTAAGGGCTTCACCCTCAGGTCGATGGGGGCAGTGAGGAGAGGCAGTGTTGTCCTTGCAGCAGTGAAGCTGTGGGCTACATCCTCAGGACACAAAACCCTTTAGAATTTTCTATGTTTCTGCATAAATATGACCTAAAACATCATCAGATTTTCACACAAGGCCTAAAAGAAGAAAAAGAGAACCCAGTTACACAAATGAGACAAAAATATTATACTTGGTCATTTATTTATTGAGGAAAATGATCCAATATTGCAATACTCCGTGGGATTGAGATCTAGGCCATTTCACATACCTTTCTCCGGTTTAACTAAACATTTGTCCTCTACGTCAAAGTTTCAAAAGTTTCTTTCTGGAATTCACGTAGTAGAAATCTGTGCGAACCAAACCATCATAACAAAATGAGAACGCAAATTCTGCTTTCTTTGTACAGATCTTGTACAGAACATACAGTACAGTTTTGTAGATGACTGGTTTTAATGTTTTTTTGTATGTCTATGAGTGGAACTGCCATGTTTGTGTTCAGCTCCATCCCAAAGTTCGACTATATCTGATCTACTATGTACTGAACTTACCTAAAGCAGGCGATGCAGTGTTCTAGGATCGCGTTTGAGTTTATGGTGTGAGTACAGCGCCACCCAGTGGCCAAACAGCACGAGAGTTCCAGTGTTCCAGTTCTAGAGTTCCAGTGAGGCCTAATAGTGAGTGCATGAAATGCAGGTGCATTTTTCAAATGAACGAGTCGCAAAAGTGGACAAATGTCAGCAGATAAGAGGAGCAATGTCCGGGTGGAAACTCACTGACAGGGAAAGTATAACTGTAGAGTTCAGTGAGCACCACTGTGACGACGTCTGAGTCGATGCATGAAGATGATCCTGAAGCAACCATAGTGAAAACAATGACATCAAAACAACGAGCTCTCACAACAAAAAGCTCATTTCTCAGCAAGAGAAACAAAACAGAGCCACCAAACAGGTTGGGCAAGTCCTACTGACATAAGGATCATAAAGTATTGCAGTTGTAGCTAGTCATTAACAGAGAGCGACATCTTTTGGTATCAGAACGAGCCCTGTGAGCTGGTTTTCGTGTATGCATGCCTGTGTGTTATGTAAGCATGTATGTATGTGTGTGTTAATTCCTCATGTCTGGCTATTGTCACACCTAACTGCCATGTGAGCTTTATGTGTTTGGTATCAGTGGGGCAAAAAAGTAGCCTATTTAGTCAACCACTGATTGTGCAAGTTCTCCTACTTAGAAAGACGAGAGAGGTCTGTAATTTTCATCATAGCTACACTTCATCTATGAGAGACAAAACGAGAAAAAAAAAATCCAGGAAATCACATTGTAGGATTTTTAAAGAATTTAGTTATAAATTATGGTGGAAAATAAGTATTTGGTCACCCACAAACAAGCAAAATTTTTGGCTTCACAGACCTGCAACTTCTTCTTTAAGAAGCTCTGCTGTCCTCCACTCGTTACCTGTATTAATGGCACCTGTTTGACCTCGTTATCTGTATAAAAGACACCTGTCCACAGCCTCAAACAGTCAGACTCCAAACTCAACCATGGCCAAGACCAAAGAGCCACCGAAGGACACCAGGAAGAAAATTGTAGACCTGCAGCAGGCTGGGAAGAGTGAATCTACAAAAGGCAAGCAGGTTGGTGTGAATAAAACAACTGTGGAAGCAATTGTAAGACATACAAGACCATTGACCATCTCCCTCGATCTGGGGCTCCACACAAGATCTCATCCCATGGGGTCAAAATGATCATGAGAACGGTGGGCAAAAATCCCAGAACTACACGGAGGGACCTGATGAATGACCTGCAGAGAGCTGGGACCAAAGTAACAAGGCTACC